>JALJSC010000090.1:0-23305 GCA_023969325.1 Oryzias curvinotus
TGCGCCGCTGCGTCTTCTTCTGTACACAATCAGCGCTCTGGGATTTTCATTTTTCTCTAATTAAACACTTCCTCAAAAGAAAAAAAAAGGAGCACCTTCTTTAATCTTTAATACGGTCCAGTTTTTTTGCACCTTTGTCTCTCTTTGCCCCACTTACTTGAAAGCATCTTCAATGAAACTCTGCTGCACATTATTCTGCAGCGCCGTGGCTGCTGGGCTGTGAACAAAGCTGCTCCCTCCGTCTCATCAGACTCCTTCTCTCCATCAAAGGATCGGCAGAAAGCCTCGGCGCCTCAAGACTCCTCTTGCTGAACAATTTTGATCACGGCATAAATTTTTAAATTTGAGTCCAACAGGAAAAATGAGTTCAGTTGTGAATAAGGAATCAGAGCTTATCTGAGCATTTTTTTTAGATCCTGAGCCTTGTCAACAATTCTTTTGTCTCCCCCCCCCCCCCCCCACGCCCTCACCCATCGCCCCCACACGCCGTTTTCTCAAGAAGAGGCGGCGGATTGAGAACCGCTGCGATTTACATGACTGATTAGAGCGTGGTTTCACACCCATCCTCAACACGCTGGCCGGGGGCCAATGGTTGGAGCTCTGCAGCCGTGGAAACGAGGACGAGACGGAGCGAAGGCAGGCGGAGCGCCGAGAGTTAAAGTTCAAGCTCCTTTATCTCCACGGCCGTTTATCACAGCCAGCACTCTGTGGACTTTAAACAGGCAGGAATGGGAGAAAGAAATCTAATTACATCCAACTAATTTAGCAACCAGCCACAAAACAAAGTGAGACGGCATCGACGCCGGCACACGGCCGCGCGCCGGACCTTCTAATCAGGCGGGGAAAAAGATGTGCCGATGCTTTATTAAGCTCCGGAGAGTCCGTTCAATAAAACGGCTCCTCTTCTGGGTCACTTTGCTTCATTAATACACAGTAACAGATTGTTCGCCTACCTTCAGCTGCGAGGTAACACGCCGAGACTCTTCCAGACGTGCAAAAGCGTGGAAAAACAAAAAAACGGCGAGAAGCGTGTGGGCCGACTCACAAAGACGCCATGTGGACCCTCCGGCCGCAGAAGGAACTTTCTCTACTAAAGAATCCATTACTTCATGAGAGACCCCCAGCAATGTGAGGCCCAAAAGTAATCCATTACTTTTGTAGTAAATTTGTGTGTTACAATGGAACAATCACACAAAATGTAATTATTGGACTTTTTTTTAAAATAGGATTTGGTCAATTTGCTGCATGGTGGTGCAGTGGTTACCTCATAGCAAGTAGATCCCCGGTTCAAGTCCCGTCTGGGGGACCTGAACCAGAACACTAGTGGGGGGAGGTTTCTACGTGAAGGTTGCATGTTCTCCCCGTACACGCGTGGGTTTTCCCCTTTCGTCCAAAGACATGCTTCATAGGTTCATTGGTTGCTCTAAACTGTCCCCAGGTGTGAATGTGGGTGTGCACGGGTGTGTGGCTGTGCGACAGATGGGCGACCTGTCCAGGATGTCGCCGGGCCGGTGAGGCTGCTTTGGCCTCATGTTTCACAGCCAACAACACGACGAGCCGTTTTATTCCCCGTTCCTTTAACTCGAGTTTTGAGCTGGTAAATTTGGCAAATGCTTTTAGCTAATCTGAACCTAAACCCTTTTTACTGCTGCACCTTTAAATCTGGTCTATTTTACATAAAAGTTTGTGAAATGTGAAATGATAAATTGTATTATATCTTATTTTATTATGTTTACTGTTTAATTATAGACATTTGGTGTCTTTTCTATGACAAATCTACGTGGTATAAATCTGTGATTTCGTCTTTCAGTGGGGTTTGGCCTGATGGCAAAAGCAAACAAACAAACAAATAAATAAATAAAATTCAAACCTTTATAGAGAAATAAACGAAGATCTAACGGGACGGTCGATGATTTATCTAGATTCAAAAAGGATTCTGTACGTTAGGCACAGAGGAGATTGACCGACAAGGTCTACAGCCAATCAGCACGCAGAACGCAATTCTCTGCAAAAAAAAAAAAAAAAAAGTTCAAATATATAGTAAATATATCTACCAAACAGCAATACCACGAAAATATACTGAGATATTTAGGCAGTTATTAGTTGGAAAAGTAAAAAAGGGTAAAGAAATACACACACAAATACTTACATACACCTACATGTATAGATAAACACCTCTAAATCTCTATACATGCTATACATGCACAAAGACATATACATTATGCCATTCAACATAAAAAGACTATTGCACTTATACACACAGTACATGATGCACAAAGTACATCAAATATTAGGTTTCTCAAATAAAGTTAATTCCTTGAAATGGAGTGGGAGGAGTTTATGTAATCCCACACCTATTATGCTTACCGCTTTATGCTTTTTTAGTTACCGTAATCCTGTTCTTAATGTCTATTTAGAAGTATTTATAGTTTATGAGTCCAAGTGCAGATTATTTACTGAACCATGAGTATTAATATAATTTAAAAACTGCAAATAGTTGACATTATTTCCAGGTCCAAACAGTCCTCTTTGGGTCACACGGGCCTCAGGTTCTGCATTTGTTCTGTTTTATATTAACTACACTGACCATAGTTAAGGAGTTTTCCTCCTCATTTAACCAAAAGTTAACCAAATGATCCGTTATTGCACCAAACTACAGCTCCTCTAGATGTGTATTTTTTACCACATCCCAGTGCGTAGACAGTAGTATTGTATCTGTGATGTACTTGAGTTTGAAAGTACTTCACTCAGCACTGACAGTAAACTGTGGAGCATGTTTTCAGGAAGGAACGGAAAGAATGTTAACATATTTGATCTTTCTGTGCTTTCATCTTTAACTGAGATGCTGTAATTACTGAATTATTACATGCTGTACATCCGTGATGTAAGGATTCTGATCAGAGTGGGCTTCAAAGTCATCTTCAGCATGGAGACGTTCACCCGTCGTCATGGCGGTAAAGGAAAACCTTCTTTGTATGGATGGACGTTTTTCTGGGTTGATCAAACTTTCAGAAATACTGTTATGGCACAGATCTACCAGAGGTTCAGATTGACCAATAGCAGCTGAAGGTTCATGCAGGGTGGCATCAGCCCCCCCCCCAAAAAAGAGACCAAGACCTTCTTCTCAGTGTTTCATCTTCAAAAGCCCCTTCCCCTGATCACCCACAAAGGGTGACCAAAGGTGAGGGCGGGGCAATCAAAACCAACATCGGCTATGGTTAGAAACCTTGAACAGAGTTCCTGTTTGAATCCTTCACCTGCTCCACCTGGCACAAAGAAGCCTCCCCGCCACACTTGGATGTGTAGATGTCCTCTGAAGTGTGGGACCTCTCTCTGCTCACTGACAGAAGATGCTGGTGCCAAGTGTCTCCTTAGCCACTCCTCCAAAGCGCCATGCACTCGTTGGATCAGAGCGAGACCCGACGTTGGAGTTGAACATGGCTGGAGCTCTGCTGATCCCCGTTAGTGAGCTCCGGGGGCTTTAGTGCAGACACCACACCTGCACGTCCGTGGATATTTAATGCCCTTTGCTGTGAAAGCACCAAGGAAGTGTTAAATCATGGACGTTCTCGCCGTCTGGACAGGAGCCTGTTTGCGGGAGTGGGGGGGTTCCTCAATAACAGCGGTCCATCCTGAAAAATAAATCTTCATCGATATCCTCTGGCCGGTCCGGCTTCCACTTCCTGTGGTCTTTGTTCAATATTGATTGGTGAAAGAATAGCTTTGACTTTGTTCGGCCTTTCATGGTATCAAACTACACTGACCTTCCAACAAATGTCTTTCTTGTGGATGCAGGTCTGGGAAGATGTTGGGCACGTCGTGTTGTTTGGATTCCTGTTCTTTAGATGTTCTCCTCCTGTCCAACTTCAGGGGAAAAACATGAGAAGCTTGAGCTAAAACTATGCTAGCCTTCAGAAGTTCCTACTTATTAGATTTTCCCCCCAAAACTTTGCAAAAGTTTGAGGTCATTTAGTTTATTTGTCGAACACTGAGCCATTTTTAAAGACAAATCTTCAACAGAACTGCAGAAGAAAAAAAAAAAAAACTCCCAAACGCCCACTTGGAAGTAGCAGCTGCTGCACGGCTCAGGTCCATCTGTCAAAGTTTAGACCTGCCTTCAGAAAACCCCACAAACAGACTCTTCTCTGGATTAACACCAGGGCAAAGTCCTTCTGCTGGAATACAAGAAGGAGACTTAATTGCACCAATCTGAGTTTCCTCAGAGACCGAGGAATGAGAGGTTTGGGGTCGTGTTGGGCCACGAGAGCGACCTGCTTTAGGAAACAGAGGCTGCAGAGATGTCCACCTTTAACGTACAGAAGCATCAAACCGCGTCTGCGTGTGCTTGGAGGCCGCCGCGGCGGCAGAAGGCGTCCGCCACATTGGCTCCTGAGCAGACGCCAGCTCGGGTTTTGTCTGGCGAAGCCATGGCTGCCCTTTACGAGGGCTTGGCTGCGTTTGACGCCGCGTTTATGAGCCCCGTTACTTTTTACGAGGAGCCTTCAGCGGAAATGTTGATGATGCTGGATTTTAGAGGTTGGGGGGATGGGGGGGGGGGTGTCCAGCGGCACATGCAAACCCAAGTTTCATCTTCCGTGCATGCATGTCTAATGCGAGGAATCTAACTTTCAGTTTGCTGACTACAATGAAAATGATTTCTGCAGTCCTCGCAGCTATATGCTCTTAAGGAAAGAAAATCTTCTGAGTCTTTAATTTTCAGCAACAAGTCATTAATTTCCTCTTGTTGTCGTTAGTTGAAGCAGTAAGAAGGGAATTATGGTCAGCTCCATGCAAATAGTGATTAATTGTCTCTGGCTTTAGTGCATTTGTTCTCATAGAGGCTGAGCAGGCCAGCTCCCCGGTGATTCAGCTCCTCCACCTTTTTTTTGGTTCATTATTGTTTCCTTTCACTTTCATCTCAAGCCGCATGCTAATGCGGCGAGCAGGCGCGGCGCAGGCTGGAGTACATCGCCGTCTGATTACTCTGAATGAATGGATTTGGTGTCACGGTGACAATACGGATGAAAAGCTAACTTTTTTAGCGCAGGTAGAGCCGCGGCGGCCTGTCAGAGCGGCCGTCTGCTCTGCAGCCGCTCTGCTGAGGGAATTACCGGACGTCAAAGGAGACACCATTTGAATATTTGTGATGGATCTCAGACTCCCCCCTTTTTTTTTTTCTAGCTATCTTCTGCATAAATGGTACAATTCAGACGGCTGCTTAAGCCCTCTGCAGAGGTGCTTAAGTCTGACATTGAACTGAAGAGCAAAGCTCCCAGCAAGATGCTCAGAATGGTCATTTGCATTATTTAAAGCCAGTCTTCCTGACAGGTTCACTCCCAGCCGCACTTTTATTTATCGAGTCTGACTGAAGTCCAGTCCGTTTGACAACTCATCACCTGCAGAAAAGTAATTAGAATTCAAGTTATGAAAATCAATAGTAGGAAAATTTGTAGTCTAAATTTATTATTCTGGAAATGATCCCCTTGATTGAACTTTTACTCCTAATCTGTTCACCTCAGAAAAATGCAGAAGATGTAAAAGCTGTTGATGGTTGAGACAGGAGCGCCATCATGTGAAGGGGGAGGGGGGGTCTTAGGCGAGACAAGTTTGTTTGTGTATAAAGTACTTTGCATAAAACACTAACAGAAACATTTAATAGAAAGCAAGAAGCAGTGATCGATAAAATACAGCATTAAAGAACGTTCAAAAGAATTGAATTCAAAGTAAAGAAGCAGATCTAGTCTTTCCAAATGTCTTTAACCTGGTTTAAATAATCTAAGGCTTTCTGGACGTCTGTTCCAGATCTGTGGAGCATAGAAGCTGAATGCAGCTTCTCCATGTTTGGTTTGGACTCTGGGACCTGGCTAAAGACTCTATCCAGGTCTGGCTGGTACATATAGGGTCAGGAGGTTGTGTATTTTAAAGCTTTATGATAAACCAGCAGCAGATCTTTAAAGTCCGTCCTCTGGCAGACAGGCGGCCAGTGGACAGACCTCAGAACTGAGAATGCGAGATGGATTCCTGATAGATTATTTTGGTCGTCCTCTAAAACATCGTAGCGGTTGTCAAGCCGACTAAAGATAAATGCACGAACTAGTTTTTGCAGGTTTTTTTTGACATCACATCTTTAACCCGTGAAATATTTTTAAGACGGTTGTGGGCTGATTTTGTGATTGCTTTAATGTATGTCTACGTCTAAAACTACAACCAAGTTTTTGTCCTGGTTGGTAGAGTTTAGATGAATAGATTGAAACTCCTCTTCCTTTGCCCCAGAGACAACAACCTCAGATTTGATTTTAACTGCAGTAAGTTTTAGCACATCCAGACAGTAATGTCCTCAATGCATTTACCAAAGCTGGTGCACGGCCTGTGTCTCGTGGTGTCATTGTAAAATAAACCAGTGTGTCATCTGCGTAGCTATGGTCACAAATGTTCTTTAAATCCTGGGCCAGTGGGATCATGTAGATGTTAAATAGAAGTGGCCTCAGGATGGAGCCTTGGGGAACTCCACATGTAAATTCTGTTGGCTCAGATGTGAAGTTAGCCTTCTTACTGTTCACCTCTTAAGGTTATGGTGTTAAAGACTGATAGAGGAAAGATGAAAGAAAACCTTTTCTAAATTAGTCAAAGGTTTTCTGAAGGAAATGGACATAAACAAAATCATACATTTTCTTAATAATGTCAACTGGTAGTTTATTTTAGGTCTGGATAAAACCTGTAATCCACTCGAAAAGCTCAAACTGACCTCCTAAAGGTCAGATCTAAGATCCTGAATCTAAATCCCAATTTCTTGCATGAACATGTTCTGCTTTTGTGGATGCAGAGTTCCAGCTTCACATCTGAGGAGCAGAAAAAATCCACAAGGTTTTCACTGGTTCAGCATTCTTTGTGTTTGTGCGAGTTTTTTTTAAATAAAAATGTAACCCACAAACAGTTTTTTGTTCACTTTCTGCAACTAGAAAGACTCAAGTACAAGTTTACTCTAAAAAGTAGTGTGAATATAAGTAGGTGTTCTGAAATAAAAAAAAAAAGGTTAGAAAATAAAAGAGACATTATTGAGATGTAATTGTCAACAATAAAACTTTGTAATTAACTACATGAATATGCAAGCCCCCTTTTTATTTGGTTAGGGCCTTCACTCCCCCACCTCCTTTTTCAGAATAATGAAAAAAGTAAATCTAATATCAAAGCCACAGAGGACAGATTGAGGCTTCATTAATCTCAACTGATGGCTGCAAAACAAGAGAAATTAGGATTGTAAATATGCAGCGTGAAGCAAACGCTCTTCATCTCTGTCGTACCGACATCCTCAGCATGAAGGAGCTTTTGTGGTTGCAGCTCTGAAGTCCCCGTTTGTTTTACTGTTAGGGTCATATTTTATTCTGAAATGCTTTTCGCTCACAAAACGTTACAGAATTCGGTGCCAACTTCAGGCTGCGTACGTTTGAATTCAGATGTAATCTCTCAGCGTGATGTCTCCATCCCGACCACGCAAACCTGCATATCTTTTAAAGTATTAGGAATTTTACAAATTATCAAAAAATCAAAGAAATGGATTAAATGAAGAAAGTTTTGTCCTGCAAGCAGGAAGACAATAGCTTCTGACTGTGCATTTTAACTGGCAGTCCATTGATATGACCATTGGCTCCACCCCACTGGCGTTCCAAACAGGAAGTGCTCACAAAATCTCATAGATGTCTATAAATGGTAAATGGCTTGTACTTGTATAGCGCTTTACAGTCTCAGTCCTGTTCATACACGGATGGCGGCTCCGCTGCTGATCACTGGCGCCAAACGTCCACCAGAGGCAACGTGGGGTTCAGGGTTTTGCCCCAAGGACACTTCCACGTATGGGCAGGCAGGGCGGGAACTTAACCTGTAACCTTCCCATCAGAGGTTGATACCTCTTTTAAAAATATGTTCTTGATAAACCTCATTTTGTTTTAATTTTTTTTTCGGTGGTTCAAGTTATAAACTGACCAATCAGATGCCTCTATAAAAGTAGGTGGAGCCTGCTGACCCCCCACGTCCAACATTCAAAACATTTGACAGATTTTGTGTAGCCCACATTCAAGTGGAAGGGGTTCATCCAAGCTCACTCCTGATTGGCCAGAGTAGTTGTCATGGAAACGTTATGACCAACTTGGACCGATCTGTCCTTACTACGACATCTGGTTCCAACACGGCCACGTCCATATGGCAAAATAGTGGCTGGAAGAAAATCATTTGCTATAGATGACGCCACGCTTCACATCAACAATCAATGGTACAGACGCTATGCCACCGCGCCACTGAGCTACCACCAACACAGGCGACCACCTCTGAACGTGTGCAGACTAATCCTGGAGGAGAAGTGAAAAAATCTATGCTGGTCCTGATCCAACAGACTCCTCCCACTCCTGGAGGCTGCTATGTCGCCTATGAGAAATATTTCACCGTAATAAACTTCAAGCAGCTGGGAAACAAACCCCGCCCCCTCAAAGTGGCGCTGAGTCACCGGCAGGCCCGGCCCAACGCCTCCCCGAGCCCTTCGGACAGAACGCCGGTCCGGTCTGCACCCAAACCTCCACACTTTCGCCCCCTCCTGGCTGTGCAGCGCCTTCCCCTTCATCTTCTTTTTTTCCTTCCTCCTCCTCCTCCTCCTCCTCCTCACGGAGGGGCTCTGCCAGGGGCATGTGATCGGATTTAGCGCCACGTTCTCACTCTGCTTCGCGGAGATGAGTGACAGATGGTGGCCATTAGTGTATATTCCATGCATCTGTTGCAAGGCGCTAATTTATCTCATTAGGGGAACGTGTGGAAGCGGGAGGTGGAGGGGGGGGGGGTGTAGGAGCAGGATGGAGCATTTTATTATGAGTGTAGAACACAGAGAAAGATGCACTGATGGAGGCAGAGGAAGGGGGCGGAGCATCCTGTGTGGATTTCTGCAGGAGGTTTCCATTTAAATGGGTCACTCTGGTGGGGTGACTCATGCGAACCCCCTCGTATCCTCCCACACACCCCTGGCATTCTGCATATTTACATTAACAAAGGTCTAAATAATTTGCCTCGCCGCTGATACCTCATCTGGGCTCAGCGTGAGCGTGTGACAGCTTTGACAAACTTCTATTTTTCCTGCGTGGCGCCGTTTTTTTCTTTCTTTCTTTTTTTTTTTTTGTACTCTGATGATTTATCTGTTTCATGTCAGAGCCAAGAGAAACCTCCATCCACGATTGGTTGGCAGCCGACCATGTGGGATAAATTGCGGGTAACCATGGCAACAACACTTAATGCAGCATCACTAAAGAATAAGTGACACAAATCTAAGCGTGACACCATGACAGAGAGGGATCAATACCCCGACCGCTGTCGTGTCATGGCGTGTTTGACTTCAAAGGGGCCGCTCTGAGCTCGGGGAGTCCCCCCCCAATCAGAGAACAGAGGAGCTCCTGTCAAAGCTGCGGGTTGAGGCGCTGACAGAACCAGTTGACCTTCGCCGTGGACGACGCCAATGGATTTTTTTCTTTCCGGTGCAGCACATGTTGGTCTGCAGTGCAGAAACGTTCTGGATGTTTCCGTGGTGGTCCATCCCAGACCCCTCAGAGCTCAGCTTCTCCACCAACGCTGATGTTAGGAAAATGGGAGTTCGTCCTTGGAAGTGGACAGTTTGATAACTGAACTTGTGACGCTACGTCCAGGAAAGGAAAGACATTCCTATGCAGGGAGGCGGAGCTTAAAGTCCCTCCACAATCCTCTTTCAAAGCCTACCCCAGTGGTCTTATTGTTATGATTTTGCTGTTTTCAGCCAAAATCTTAAAAAACCTGTTTTCTAGAACATAGTTGTTGGTGCTGAAGGAAGTCTGCCCTCATTTGACATCACCCCTCTCTCCCGCCGGCTTACAGCCCCTCACACGCCCAACCTAACAGTAGCGGATCAATCCAGCCGTTTAGATCCAGATTCCAGCTTAAAAGAGGAAAATAAAGACGATCGTGGATCTGCTTGTCTGACAGTGGATGATCAAAAAGGGGCGGAGCAGGGAGTGTTTGGCCCCGCCCATTTCAGTTTCTACGCCACAGTTGCAAGCATTTTCAGACGGCGTTTGTTCATCTGCTCCTGATTCACAACGATTTGAATAAAGAAATGCAGTTTTAGGCTTATAAATATGTATGTTTATGTCCTCCATCTTTAGAAAAATGCAGCAAGGACGAGTTAAAGACACCATTTTTATTGGAAAGGAAAGGGGGAGTCAGGAGGAACCAGAGCTGCTGCTCCTCCACATCAGAGGCAGCTGATGGGATTTGAACACCTTCTTAGTGAGACACCCAAGGTGTTTCCGATGTGGAGGAGAGCGAGGACGCACTGGAGATGTAAAGTATCCTCCTGTATCCTCCCGGTAAACCTGAAAGAAGGGGTTCGGAAGGTTCCAGAGACCCCAGCACCACCCAAACTGTGATGAGGAACAGAAACTACACCGACCACGCTTTGAAAAAGCAGGGGTCCTATCTTCTACAATCCTGTGTTTTTAGGTTCATGAAGCTTTTTTTTTTTTTTTTTTGTGGGGGGATTTTTTTCTGGACCTGATGCACCTCCACCTCTGATCACAGCAGAGCCTCTAACTAACAATGCCGTAAACGAGATGTTGACAAAGGGTAGCGGCGAGATCACGCTGCTGCATCAGCTGCCGGCCCCCCGTGCGCAGAGAAATTCTTTAAACTGTTTAGTTTTTATGAAGCACAGAGGGAGAAATATGCAAACTCCCTGCAGCGCCTCTCCGCTAAAATCTGTTTTCCAGCAGTTGGAGTGTTTTTTTTCCTGAAACGCAGTGATGGATGCGGCTGCATTACCAAATGAAGGGAAGCTGATGAGGCAGAACGTCAAATTTCTTGACTTTATAATGTCTGTTATGAAGCTGAGAGCTGGAATGATGTTGTTGTGATGAAATCCACGCTGGGATCATCCCAATCCACATCACCACATCCTCAGGTGATTTTTCTTTTTTTGAGGCCGGGCTCCGAGCAGACGTAGGACGGACGGGCAAACATGAACTCTTTACCTCCCCGACCTCGTTCCAGAACCGCGGACAGCCCCAGCATCGATTGCTGGGATTTAACGGCACTTAAAGTTCTTTAATGAAACAAAAACCGTCGAGAAAAATTCTTGTTTGAGGCTTTTTGTTCTTAAAAGTCTGTAAAAAAAGAAAGCAGCAGAAGGTTACGCATGCTCTGTTTTGACATTCATACTCATTAGTACATGGGTTTTGACACACTGGTGTAATTAAACAAAGGCAAAAACAAGGAAATTGCAAAGAGGGTTGACATCCTCCTCTGCATAATGAAGAGAAGCTGTTTTCCGTAGCTTTTCCTGCTCAAGATGTTGGTTAAGAAAACGGCAAAGAATCAATAGTAACCTAATAGCAGCAAACTTGACCGGTCAGGATGTTTTGTAGAAGACATAAATAATCAGCAGCTCTTCTTCAGGCTAAAAGCCCACATCTTTTCCACTTTGTGTTTGTTATTTTAGAGCCGGAATGGATGATTCCGCCTGACTGAGACCCGATTACTTTCCGTTTGACCACAAAACAGACATGGGAGGGATGGGATGGTCCTGAAGGTGGTCTGAGGGGAGCTCCGTGATGAAAAAGCTCCTTTTTTATTACGCTTATGCTTTATTACACACAGTATTCATGGGATTTCCCTCATTTATCAGTGGTCGCCAACCCTTTTCAGGCCACAGACCGGTTTAGTGTCATTTCCATCCTCTGGTTTAAACTTCATTTGTGCGAACCGTTAAAATGGGATCTAGATTTTTCCTTAATCCATAACTGTCAAAAACATCAGAAATCCAAACTGGTATTTTCCAATTATAGTAATAAACATGAAACCACAACTTTATTAGCAGCATCCTTGTAACATTAGTCAGCCGGTTAGTGGACATTCTGCATTATTATTATGGTCTGTGAGAACAACTGTCACAATAAATTCCCATTTGGAGTAAACACTCCAGCTTTGTGTCTGCTAAATGCAGATTTCTTTTATTTTGAAGGCTATTCTTCAGTTTCCTCTCTAGATGTTTTTTTTCTTACTCTGTCAGCGGTCGGCGCAGCTGCCTTAAGGAAGCAGCGGATGGATGTACATGTGACCGAGCCACTGGACATGCGTTTGAGAAGGAGCCGGATGTGGAGGAGAGAATCCAGTCGTTTTTCAAAATAAAACCTCCTTCAGAGTCAGATTAAAAATCCAGGGACCGATGCCTTCATCCTGGATAATATCATAATTCATTAGAGCCGTTTTTGTTTACTTCCTAGAAACGGTTTCTTCCTTCTGTTTCCTGTTCTTAGGGGTTTCCATCTGGTACACGTTAGAGAACTCTTTGGTTGATGGAACGTGGACTTTGTTTTAATCTTCTATTTCATGAGATTCAGTGAGATTAGAAACTTTGTTGAAAGGATCAACAAGAGACTAGAGACTCTGGATATGACCAGCCTTGAACCATAACCTTATCTGGTGTTTTTGAATATTTTTGGTTAAATTACTGTAAATAATATGTTTTAATATTTCTTTGGCTGCTGTTTCTGCATTAGGCCGTCCTAAAGTCTGGATCCTGCACGAGTTCTTTCTCCATGCATTCTCCGTTTCACGTTTGTTTCTAGGGACCTTCCTCTGAACAACGTCCTCCTGAAAAGGGGAGACATGCCCGCCAGAGTCCCTGACTTTCTGGATTAAAGCCGCTCCGATAATCCCAGCGTGCCGACGCTTTGCGGTGGACGGAGCCTCTGTCTCTGTGACGAAGGGAATTTCAAATTCTGGTCTAATGCTGAGGCTGGATTTAGCAGCAGATCCAGAATCAGCCGGTCCTTTAAGGCTGCCTTTATTAAAGAAGAAAAACAAGAACATTGTTTGAAATTAATACGTGTAATCAAAGCCTGGATTAGGTGTGTAGTTTTGAATTATTCAGAGAAGCAGAAGAAGGTTTAAGCCAAACGTGTTGAGAATAAAACAGCTGAAAGGAGGCGCCGCTGCCGCCGCCGCCGCCCTCCGTGTTGATGTGTTTACCATAAACAGAGCAGCAGAAAGATGGCGGTCAGAACCACCAAACCCGGCCGGCGGAGCGCTCGGCCTGCTCTGCATCTATGGAGATGTTTCCCTTTCCTCCAGAGTGGAGTCCTGTCCACATGCAGACAGATAGTTTCTCACGTCTTCATGAATAAAGAGAGACTTTAAGGAGATTTGGCATCGGGGCCGTATTGACCCGTCTCCTGTGTTGGGCTTTGCAGAGGCTATCAGGGAGCCCAGGGGAGGGATTTAGCTTGGCCTGGAAAAATCTAATATTTCTCCACATTAAAGTCAAATAAAAGCCACCTGGCAGCCCTGTGCGTGGAGCTGAGATGATATAGCGGTGACCTACAGCCATTCACTGCAACCCGAGTTAAACGGCGTGGTCGGGCCTCCTGCTATCTGCTCGCAGAGCCACGAGAGGTGACACATTCTCATAAGCGAGCGTGGCGCGGCGGTGGGTGTCGGTGCTGTTGTGTGTGCGTTATATTTAGCCTGTGAGCCTGTGGTGTGAGCAGACACTGTGGCCTTTTCCTCACACGGCTTGTTTTTCCTGAGCAGAACGTATGTTTTTGTGCGGCGCCGCCGTGCGCTCCTCAGGATGCTTTCCAGCGTGGGTTATCTTTTTGTTTGTTTGCCTCAGGAATCAGGTGTGTTTAATTTGATTAAGTCTGAGAGAGAAAAAAAAAAGGAAAAAAGCTGGCACGCCGCTTCTGCTCCGCATCATAATTTAATTTATTCATCAAAAGTGCTGTAACAGCAGTCTTGACGAAAGCCCGGGGGGGGGGGGGGGGGGGGGGTGTTACCGCGATCAATAAATTGTGATGCTGAGAAACAGGACCCACTTTTTTACCCTTTAAGACTAAGCAGCAGAGACAGTTCCTGCTAAAACATCCCATGTATTTTAAGGTGAAATAACAGATAAATCTAAGAGGATGTCTTCAGACGCGTGTGACGCCGCCGGTCACGTCTGACACCAAGAGGAAAGTGAGTTCTTCTCGTCTTCAGGTCCATGCGTGGCTTTTTCCTTCTGAAAATAAAAAAGTCCAAGCGTCAGGATGAAGTTTACCTTGACGTGTTGCAGCCGCTGGCCTGCAGACGTCCTCACATGAAACTCAGAGTTCCCCCAAAGGACACGGCGCCACGCCGACGTCGTTTATGACAACCGCAAGGACGCACGTTTAGAACAAAGAAGGCCGGGAGAAAACACGGGAAGAAAACGTTAGCCACAACCACAAAGTTCAGAGGTTAGGGTCAAAGACGGAAACACAAACATCACCTCAAAGGGGGAGGGCGTGGCCATGATTGTGACATCATGTTGCGGGTCGGCAGCAGAAACGTGTCGCTAAATGTTACAAACGTCTTTGACGGGAATACGATTGGAACGTTTATCCGAATATTCCGATCTGTTCCCGAAATATTTGTGACGTCCGACATCACCAGCTGACGATCTTTACAAACAGCCATTCTGCCCTTCAGACAACGTAATCCTCGCTCCAACTAACCCAGCCTGCTTCTGTCGCAGGAAGTCAATACACCTTCAAAATAAAATGTCATGAGTTTTTCGTAAGTGAAAAAAAAACTAGACTAAAGTTCAGTTTAATAAAATGGATTTTGTTTTAAATAGTTCAGATGAAAAATAATATGAAATTAAAAATATTTACAAACCAGTCATTATGGATGATGTGACGTCTGCTGGTGGTGAGGTGAAACTTGAACGAGGCTGTTAAATGTTTTGTTTACAGATGAAGTTAACCAGGAAGTTGACAGAAAACCTGCAGGGAGTGTGACCCTCCCTCCCTAAAATCTTGATGGTTTATTTAAAAAAAAAAAAAAACATTTAAAAACGTTTTTTTTATTTTCACAAACGCAATGCATTATGGTCTATATTGGCCAACCTAGTGAGCATCGAGGCACTCTGGTTTTTCGCAGAGACTTCTGGGAAATTTCTTGGACACTGGAGTTTGTTATGGTTATGTTATTGTTATGGTGTTAAAAACACCACAAACATCCTTTTTGTCCCACTGGCTCTTTAATACGACAATGTTTATGGTGATATTTAGCCTTTAATTCTAATCTGAGTTTCCCACACAACATTATTTTGTTCTTGTTTATTATTTAGTAAGGAATGTTTAAGGTTATTAATGTTGTGATGTTTTTTTGTTTTTTATTCTATCAGTTTATTAGATGGGAACATCGCACATCAAGAAGCATCTCTGCAAATTCATCAGCGTTCGCCAAAAAGCCATTTTTCACCAGTTGTTTCTGCACGATGGGTGAATGTGTCCGCCCAAAAACAAAGAGAAATCAACCGAAAGCAACAATATAGATGCCGATGAGAATTTAAAAAAGTATGGATTCAAATTTTAAAAGGGTAAAAGTATAAATGAGCAATAGAAATATATAAATAACAACCAAAGAACAGCAGGAATTGATGTCAACACTGGTAGAAAATGGATGTATTTTTCCGTATTCTGAGGGTTCAGACCATGATGTGATTTATGATTTTCACATTAACTGACAGAATTTCTATACTAATAATAATAACAGTGTTTCCCGCTCTGAGGCCTTTGGTCCTTTGGAGGAGCGGGTCATCATGATATCAGTGTCAGAGCATCGTCTCTGCATCCCGAGCTTCATCATCTCCAAGGTGGAGACGGATCTTAAATCCTCTGGACTTCCTTTGGTGGTGGAGGGGGGCCGGTTGTGAGGAGATCTGCTGCGGCGTAGCAGGATCTTCATCAGAGGTGATGATGGCGCCGCGGCGCGTCTCTGTGAAGCCGCTGCATTGTTTGTTCCTCGCCGCCTGCAGCCATGCCGGATGAAGGCCCGGCGTTGGTGGTGGATGGGGCGCGCGTGGGGGCCGCCCGCAGTGACTCTGTGGGCGCTGACTTGTCTTTACGGGGGCCAGGTCACTGGGAGGTCTCCTCTCATGGAGGTGACAGATGTAGTGACTTGGTGTGACTCTGTGGTTTGTCGTGAAAGCCCCCCCCTCTTTTCTGTCTTCTCTTTTTTTCTTTTTGCTCTGATCAAATCCGACTTTCTCAGGGAGGAGAACGTTCATTTAAATGTCAGCACTCATATCAGCAGGCCTCCAGTGAGATATGGAGGAATGGCTGGAATCATTTAGATGTCAGCCTTGGTTTTATATCTTCACTCAGGTGAAGAGCGGCACCAGCAGAGCAGATGTGGAGGACGGCCTGCAGCTGCATTTAGAGTCCAAACACTTTCCAAACCCGGAAGAAGCTTCACTTTGATCCCACATCCACGAACGTTTGACCTCCTTTAGAAATGACACGATTTAAAGCTTTGAACAGTCAGAAGCTGAACACATCAGGAGTTTAAATCTCACCATTTAGAGGAAACGTTGTGTTAAAGCTGCACAGCAGTCATATGGAGAAATCATTGAAACCCTGCTTTTCAGAGTAAACTCTAACTTATATGATCAGACATTACCTTTTGCACACTAAAGACGTGTTTTTTTCCACACACGTGTGATGCAGCAAAGCTGATCAGTCCATCATTCCAGTCCAATGTGGTTATTTCCTGTCGTCAGACTCGTTCAGGTCAACATTTATTTCTGATGGAGAGAGGTGGTTCTGGTGATGGTTGGTCCGATCGTGGTGCAGAAGCGGTTCATTCTGATTGTTTGCTCTGGTTGACGTCACGCATAGGCAGCGTGGCGCTCCAGAGGAGGCTCTTAGCTCTGTGTTTGCAGGCAGGGGAGGGGGCTTTCTTTCGGTGTGCGGTCCAGAGGAGGCTTCAGACCGCTGTCCATACGGCCGCTGTGCGTGAGCGAGCTGCCGGACTCTGGAGAACCGGGTCACACAAAAATGATGAGCGAAGGTCATCAGTGGTAGTAAAAGCACATTTAGAGGATGGTCTCGCTCTGTGCTGCAGCTTTGTTGTTTGCTTCCAACAGAACTCCATATTTCTTCTTCTATGGTCGTTTCCGGTATTCTAGAGAGTTCTGCGCATGTCTGAGTCTGAAAGTGTGGCGTTTGTTATCATCGTTTTTTCTGAGCCCGTCTACACAGCTCAATTCTAATCCGATCATAGATATTTTGCACGTAGAACCGCAGCGTTTGATTTAAGTGTTTGTAAAATAAAACATATTACATTGCAGCATCTTATGTTTGCATTTTTGTTTGAGATTATTTCACTTTTTCCTAATTGCATTATTTATTTTGGTCTTTTTGTTCCACGTAATGAAGCAGACTGACCCATTTTTACTGGTTTACCGTCTAGCGGTGTGTTTGACACTTTCAGCCAGGATGGTTAGTGTTGTTGGGTATTTTTTAGAGTTTAGTCTGCTGATGACATCATTGTGTTGTTGCTGCTGATTGAACACATTATCAGGTTTGTTGGTGTTTCTGCCTGAACCCAAACACACGACCTGAGGACGACACCAAAGGTCAGGTCGATGCGTCTCACAGCAGCAAGTGAGACGATACTTTCCCAGATGAGTACCCCCGTCATAAAAGCCCGCCTGCTTCATGGATGGTTAAAGTCCCGCTCTGATCTGGATTCAAAGCTTTTAGCCGTTTTCTAGGACATAGTTTCAGCAGAGCGGCAGGAGTTCATGGGAAAATCCCTTCCTTCATCAGAAAACTGCTTCAAGAACATGTGAAAAACACGGGAGCAGGACTTTCAGCTGTGTGCCTCGGACCGACCGGTTCAGGTGGGATTAAAGCTTCAACCGACGGAATAAAAGCCCAGTGGAGAAAATCAGCTGCATGTCTGCCCCTAAGATGTTCGCTTTTCTTTTTACAAATAAAAGCAATTACGTGGAAGAAGAAGTGCCCATAGTACCGCTGAGAGAGTTGTGCTGTTGGTGTGGGAGCGACTGAGGCTGCAGAGAAGGAGAAGTCTATGAGGGGATGCATTGCAATTTGCTTTTCACCAACTTACTTCTGCACTTCTTGAAAAAGTTTGAGTGAGCCCTGAAGCAAATCTGCAGCGTATTAAAGCTGCATCCCGCCGAGAGCCAAACTAACACCCTGAATAATTCACTCTGCTCCATCAACCAGGTTTCTTTTTTTTATTTTTGGGGGGTGGGAGAGCTCCAGCTCCCTTTTTGTTTCATTATAAATCACACCAGCTCTCCTCTTTGGTGTCTGGGGCTCTGTTCTAATGCAGAGCATGAAGTTAACAAAGCTGAGAGGCAGACAGGCACCTGTCTGCCTCCCTCTGTGTCGCCCTCCTAATGGGGAACAATTAGCCGGAAGCTTGTTTGACATGGCGGGACGCCACAGACTCCACTTCCTCTATTGTTGCTGCTTTTCCGATCGCTTGTCTTCCTCCTGACGAGGCGTCACATTTCCTCGGTAAAGGCGGCGGAAGTCGGGACGGTCCTCGCTGTTTTATGGTTCTGATGATGGGGGCCGGCCTTCGCTACGGAGGGGGGGCAGCATCAGTGAGCCTCTTGTCTCAATCAGCGTTTGTCCAGAGAGAATAAGAGGCTGTCACCCAACCGAGCCCATGCGATACCATAATAAGTCGTGATGGATCCTCGTAATGACTCTGCCGGCGATTTCTGCTCCAAACATATCATCACCTTTCCCTCCCACGCTCATTGGAGAGCTCGCCGAGGCCAACATGGCCTGCTGGTCGCCAAATGGAGCCAACCCGAAGCCAGCCAGCCGGCCGGCCGGCGCTGAGTCTCCTGTCTCCTGCGGCTCTGGAGGGGAAGCCATCTTCTGAGGCCAAGGCTGCGTCTCCTCCACAGATCCTGCTCCTCCATCAGTTTGGATCTGCAGGGCCTCAAAGCCGGCCCCCGGATGCGGCGCGTCTTTAAAGGGTGCTTGGTCAAATGGCTTTTTAATTGCTTTGCCCGCTGGCACAAATTCATTAATAACTTTCATTTATTTTCCATGTTTGCTGGGAGTTTTAGTGCGCTTTCACTGAAACACATGGGTTCCTGTTTCCTCCTGTAATCCGGATTCGCTCCTCTTCAGCCTCTGCCGTTTGTGGGATGGAGCTGCAGCAGCGAGGAATCTTTGTGGGAGTTCAACGTCACTACGTTCAGTTTCAAAATAAAAGCTCGTTTAAGAAAATTGTGGGACATTTCTGTTCTCGTGGCATTTTCCTGATGATGCAGTACATTTATAAAAAAAAATTAGGCTTAAAATTTGAAATTAATCATATTTGTGATGTAGAAAATACGCTGGGCGGGGCTACCAGCTCCGCCCCCTTTCTGATCATCCACCTCCAGACCAACAGATCCATGAACGTCTTTGTTTTCCTGGTCTGAGCTGGAATCTGGATCAGAACTGGATGGATGGATGGATCTGATGTTAGGCTGGGGCTGGGAGGGGCTGTCAGCTATGGGGAGAGGAAAGGGGCCCCGCCCACAACACAGAGATGAATTTCTAATGAACTCCTGCCGCTCTGCAGAAACTTTGTCCAACAAAAACGACACGTTTTTGATTTTGGCTAAAAATGGCATCATCATAATGACAAGACCACTAGGAACGCTTTGAAAATAGATCAGAAGATGATCAGAGTGGGACCGGGAAGTGAATTTAATTTCTCAATACTCTTTTAAAATTATTTTCTTAAAATTCTTTTGTTTGTTTTTCCTCTAAGAATCTGCTGCTGCAGCAAAGGATAACGGTGAAGAAATATACAAACATTGCCACAATGATGTCACATTCAGCAGCTCAGAATGAGATTTTAAAAGCTCAAATGGACTTTTCTTTTCCTGTAGTCATGACAGACATTTTCCAGCATGAAGGACAGTTTTGGTTTTGGTCTGACCTTTCCGAAAGTCATCATTTTCCGTTCAAATCCGTTTTTTTAAGGGCTGATATCCTTCTAGAGCCTTTCAGAGTAAATATAAATGATCATATATTATCGTTGGCACACTAAAGACACATTTTTCTATGAAATATGAGTTACTTTCACAGCTCCTTTTTATATCTTGAAGTAAGACGACTAGATGTGGGAGGCCCCGCCTTTCGCTCCTTGTGGGTGTCGCCCATTTCATGACGTCCAACCTATAGTCGGCCTCAGCAGCTTGTCTGCAAACAACATCCGAACGTTTGCAGAGGAAAGCGTTTAGCCGATCACCACGGAGAAAGTGGGTATGTGTGTTAGCCTGGGGGCGGAGCTTGCAGAGCAGACTCTTCCTGGAAGGGGCGGTTCTTCACTTAGTGATGTCACAGTGTGAAAACCCACTCAAGAGCAAGTTTTTAGAGAATTCCTCAGAATATAATAATATTATAAAACTTTAAATCTCAGAAAAGTGGATTTTCTATGATCTAAGCCCTTTTTACTTTTGCTAACTGCAGCTAAAAGACGCAGGCCTGATTTCATGCTTCTCCTTTTAAGCACTCAGTGCTTACACAGTACTCAGTGTAGTTTGTGTGGACGTCCTACAGGCACTTGTGTATCACGTGCACGCCCTGTACGAGCAGCATTTGCGCGGTGAATAATAGTTCCCACACCTTAAGTCCGCGTCACAACACCATCACGTACAGTTTACCCGTATGGCACGGATGAAAATTGCTCTTACATGTGGGAATCTATGTCATTTTGGGAAATTTTCCCAGATGTTTCACGAATGAACCATGTTAAACCACAGAAGAAGTTGGAATAATCCACACAAAGAACACGTAAATCAACGTAAGGTCCTGCGAATCGTGCATGAACTGTGCATGATTCTTGTGCTGTTTATATGCAGTTCATTACTGATTTGTGCGTCTATTATGTCATTTGAACACGATCTGTGCGCCGCAAACGCGATATAACAGTTAAACATCGGTGGTTCATGCGTGAAAAGTCCGTTAGGCAAACGTGGAACGCTCGAGGAAAGACACACATTCTGCATCTCACAAAAATCTTGCACGATTACATAAAGACCCGCTGGATGAAAGCCTTGACCGTCATCTGGACACATCGACGAACCAAGAAACACGAACGACGTAAATCACGCATGTGTCTCCAAATGCCAAACAGGTGACATGTGACTGAAAGGCTTTGTTTGGACCCCCTTCAGCGCTCACATGTCATCCAGTCCCATCTCAAAAGGCTTCAAAGCTCCTGTGGAGCTCAGGAGGACGGGTCTCCATCCATGTTTTCATTCCTGCAGTTCTCCTGAAGGTTTTTTTTGGGGGAGTTTTGCACTGCAATCTGGAGTTTGGGTTTAAAAAAAAGTTCTTTGGTGTTTGAATTTTCTTTTCTTTTAAGTCCATTTCTCATCTCTGCTCTCCTGCGGGGAAAGTCCTTCTTCTCAGAAGCCGTGTTTGACTCTCTCCGCCGGCCGGTGGTGCAGCGCTGAGGGTGGTGTGGGTTTATCAAAACACTCGAGCCGTCTCTGTTCTGTCAGTTCTCTGAGCCCAGAAGGCTGAAGCCGCTCAGAAGAGCTGCTGGGAAGTCTCTGAGTTTCTGACCTTGCTCCTGCAGAGCGCCCATGTGGACGCTGGAATCCTGAGGAGCTCCGGTTCCAGTTGTGGAATTATTAAGGA
Source organism: Oryzias curvinotus (assembly GCA_023969325.1). Classification (NCBI taxonomy): domain Eukaryota; kingdom Metazoa; phylum Chordata; class Actinopteri; order Beloniformes; family Adrianichthyidae; genus Oryzias; species Oryzias curvinotus. The sequence continues at coordinate 21,501 of JALJSC010000090.1, forward strand.
AGGTTTTTTTTTTGGTCCAAACTTGTGTTTCTGCAGCTTCTGTGAGCGGCAGTGGGGGTACTGCTGGTTTGCGTTGGCAGACCTGGGCCCCCGCTCCTTCCTTTCTTCAGGGTTGGCTGTTGTTACCGGAAGTAGCAGCAGGAGGGAGGCAGAGAGCTGCAGTCTGTTTTTCTTCTGTTTGTCGTCTAAACCCAGCAAAAGCAGCAGCATGTGTGCGTGCTGATGCGAGACGAGCCGAACTAAACGTGGGCATCCGCGTGCATATGCCGCGCGCCAGCAGGGGCAGCTTGCAGCTCAGTGTGCGCGCGGCCTCACCTGGGGCAGAGGAATGTCCTCTACCTGCAGCCCACGCCATCCGCGGGGCGGCGGCTTCCTCCGCACGGCCGGGGCCAAGCAGAGCTGCCCGCTCTCACCTGGACCCGGACCTGGACGGGGTCAGGAAGTTCGGGGAAGAGAGCATATTTGCAGCGCGCGCGTGACCGGGGCGGGAGGGGACCGTGAATGCGCCCGAGCCCGAGCTCTCAGGAGCTCCACGGATCTCCCGAGACCTCAGTGATCAGGAGGTTCCAGTGAGACACGACTGAACTCACGCAAGGTCAGCTAGGCGCGTGCGTCTTCCGTGCGTGTGTATAGCTGGGGGGGGGGGGGGGGGGGGGGGGGGGGGGGGGGGGTCTTCGTGGTGCTCCAATAAGACGAGGAAACAAGGAGGAACCCAGGACCACTCCTTGTCACCCGGCTTTGTCTTGTCACCCCCCCCCCCCCCCCCGGCTCCGCGTGCACACAAACACATACGCAGTGCACTCAGGAATGGAGACTCCCGGGTTTTCTCCAAGACCCCCCCACGCGCGCAGGGCATTAGAAGCAGCTCTGCGTGCGTAAAACCAGAGAATGCCCCCCCCCGGCAGGTCTTGGGTCCTCCCGGGTTATCTCCAGGTGTCCCCTTGCACGCACACGCCCCCCTCCCTGCCGGGTAACTGCAGCATCTGACGCAGCTCTCCGTGCGTAAACTGGATGAGTCGCCGCGGATGTCCCGTTCACCCCCCTCCCTCGGAGCGGGCCTGAGCTTCTCGGTTTGACTCCCGGGATATTTCCAAGACCTTCACCCCCCCCCCCCCCTCTCCTCCTCCTCCTCTTACCCTCACTTTTATCACCGTCGTTAAACTGGACCTCTTTGCCCCCCGACAGCGGTTTTTATAGTCCTTGAAGTTATTAAACATGTATAATTACTTTTTCTGCCGTGGGGAGTTGAGGTGTGTGCGCGCGCGGGGGTGGAGGGGTTTTGGTGGCAGTGGAATCAAACGCGTGTGTGTGATGCGTGCGCACGCGCGGTGTAGATGCTTGTCCTTCCTGCTCATGTGTCTCTCATTACTTTTTTCGGGGGGGGGGGGCAGGTGTCGCCTTTGAGGGTGTCCCGATTCGGAGGGAGGGGGGGAGGTTCGTGTTGGGTCTCCTTTGTCCTCCTGATCACCCCTGGCTTCCTTGCTCCTCCTGCCTCCTCCTCTTGGGTTCTTGGGGTGGGGGCGGGGACAGGAGCGTTAAGGTTGCGCTCCGGCAGGGGGGGGGGGGGGGGGCGCTCACCCCGCCGCGTGGGCTGACAGCTGACTCGGGTCACCCTGTGAAGGGCGTACAGGCGGAGGCGTCGTGACATTTCGGCTCCTTCTTGGAGCTCCGCTTGGTCGGGAGGCGGTTCGGTGCTCCTCGGGGGGGTTAACTCCCGTTTAACCGGGAGAATCTGTCTCCTCGGTGGGACGGTGCTGCTCCCGGTGGAAGGGGGGGGGGGGGGGTGAGAGGGGTGATGAGGGGTT
>JALJSC010000091.1:0-28713 GCA_023969325.1 Oryzias curvinotus
TGGTACATGGTGGCTGATAAATGTTTTAACTCACGTTATGGTATTGTTTTACTGTTTTGCTAACACATATTAGTGCGTTCTGCATTTTCCCAATTTATGTCTGTATAAAAACTGCTGTTTATCGTTTATAGACAGTCAGGTATTCTTACTTTTTCAACAATGAGTGTGTCTTAAAATTTTGCACTGGCATGAAATATGGAGAATCAAAACTGCCAAATACAAATAGGAAATAAAGGTTCTCATTTATAAATGACAAACAAAATAAATGTACTCATTTTAAAGTCATGATACAAAATAATAAAGAAGTGTATAAATGCTTATATTTATACTTATACTCAAATTATTGTTCACATTTATTATTTATAAATGGCTACATTTACTTCTTATTTGTATTTTGCAGTTTTGGTTTTACATAATGATGTTTTGCAGTTTCTTCTGCTCTCAAAAAGCATCAAAAAGTATTGGAGGAGGTGCAGCGTCCACATCCCAAGATGTTCCTGACATCACTGAAGATGTCATCTCAGTTATTACCTAATTTAATAGCTTGTAAAGTAAATAAAAAAAACTGTCTGCATAAAGCCTTTTTTCATAAACAGCAGCTGAAGAGTATGGAGTCCCAAACTGTTCATAACTAAATAAAAAAATATGATTTTGTGCAAAATACAATCAAACACTAAATCTCTCATAAATATATAAAAAGATAATGAAATTGTGAAAAAGTCTAACCTCGTGTCGGCTGCAGGTTTTCCCAGTGTTGTGGTCACTGTGATTGTGTGGGTTGTGAGTATACTGATTGCTAGTCCAAGCTTCGTCTACTCCAATGTGACTGAACATGGAAGTTCTTCTATTTGCTTTTATGAAGACCTTGATGGGAAATTGTGGATGTTCTATCAACAAAATGCTTTTTTCTTTGTGTGTTCAATTGTATTTATTTTATTTATTCTAAGATCCTGTCCAAACTAAAGGGTAGTACCGTCCAAAAACGAAATAATCGAACTTTGAAGCTCATCTTCATTCTAGTGGTTGTGTTTTTCCTTGAGTGGGCACCTTACAACTACGTCATCTTTCAGATGTCTCTAGATGTTATAACCAAGAACAGTATACATGACTGTGACTCCAGGACCAGACTAGACTACGCCTTTTACATCAGCAGGATGCTCGCCTTTTCCCACTGCTGCCTCAACCCTGTGTTTTATGTTCTCGTTGGCATCAAATTCAAAAGCCATCTGAAGAAGATGGTGAAGATCTGTTCCAGCGATCGCAACAGCATCCCGAACCGACGCAGCCGAGTCACCATCATGTCGGTAACAAGCGAAGAGTTGTCCATGTAGTTTATCCTGAAACGGTCTTTGGAACGTCCTCTTTACTTTCTACTTTAGGCTACTGTACAGAAAAACAGCTGCCTTTGTTTCAGCTGATGACCAAGCATTTTACTCGCTTTTTCGCCATGTTCATTATGCTGTAGCTGTGATCGAAAGTGCATTTCTATGGCTTTGTCATTCATGATCAGATCGTATTCTGTTTGGAGCAGTGTTCTTTCTTTCCAAAGTTCCTGGGATGGTGAGGTAGTTTTCACATTGATCGATAATTTTAAGGCGATTGCTGATTTCAGAAGCACATTTAAGCTTTTGTTTCTTATCATGCGCACTATAAGAATAATTTGTCCCCTAATATATGCCTTGAATGTTTCCCAAAGCGTGCCATGACTGATGTCAGGGGTGCTATTTATTTCAAAAAACATATCAATGTGTTTATTAATAAATTCCATACATTTTTGTCTGTTAATAGCCTTGTATTGAACCTCCTATTTCTCTGTGGTGGAGAATAACCAGAAAACATTAATTTCCATTATTACAGGACTGTGATCAGATAAAACCATACTTCATAGTCTATGGCTCTCACCAGTTACAGGAGTCTACTGTCAACCAGGAAAAAATCAATCCTTGAATAGGATTTGTGGGGTGGTGAGAAGAATGAGAAGCATTTAACCGTTGGGTTTTTAGTTCTCCAAGGGTCAACCATGCCATAGTTTTGCATAAATGTGTTTATACACTGAGATGATTTGTTTGCATTTGTGTTAGTATTCTGACGAGGAGAAGCACGGTCAAGCACTGGGTGGAGAACACAATTAAAGTCTTCCCCCAATATTACATTGTGTGTGTCTAGATTAGGAAGGAGGGTGAAAAAATTCCTAAAGAACTGCTCATCGTCCCAATTTGGGGCATATATATTTGCCATTGTGACCGGGAGGTTAAACAGGTGTCCCTGAACGATAATATAGCGTCCGTTTTTGTCTCTGATTGTCGAGACCTCTTCAAAATGTACATCTCTGTGTAGCAATATGGCGAGCCCCCTTGCTCTGATATTAAGGTTAGAATGGTAAACCTGTGTATATCCTGATCTTCTTAGTCTATTGTGATCCTTATTTAATAGGTGTGTTTCTTGTAAGTATACTATTTGACTCTTTAGTTTGCTGAGATGTGAAAACACCTTGTTACATTTTATTGGATGGTTGAGGCCTCTCACATTCCAGCTAACCCATTTTAAATCAGCACTCATGTCGTCATGTTAAACACTGTCTTCTTATAGCACACTCCTTTATCGTGAACCCCATAAAACATCAGTGATAGTGTTCCTGAACACAAACAAAAGAGAAAAATAAGACCCCGAATACAAAACACAAGCATTAGCTGTGTGAAAATGGCCCAAAGAACAGTTAAATAACAGAACCCCACTACATAATGAACAGAGACTGACATCTTTATGTGTTTAAATTTGCAAAAAAAAAAAAAAAAGGTAGAATAGGAATGTTCCAACGATCCGATGATTAACCCCCTATAACCCAAGAACAAAGGCTTACCACCAGCACTTGGTCCAGACCGGGACCCTCCTTCTTTCAAAGTTCACCCAATGCTCAGCATGATGGTGAGCAGGGAGGAAAAAAGAAATAAAATAAAAATAAAATAAAAAAAGTGGTTATCAGCATCTTTAAATGGGACAGTTGCATGTCATTTCTGCTGCTTTAACTTGGTGATTACAAATTTTTTAGCCTCTAAAGGGCATTTGAAGCGGAATTCCTCTCCTTCGGGGGTGGTGATCCTGAGTGTGGCTGGAAAAGAAGTCCGTAGCGGACCCGGTGGAGCAAGTTACAGAAAAGCAATTAGGTGTTAGGAGACACTTTAAATAAAAGATTCGAGCGGCGTTGCTTGGCCTGCAGGTGCGACTCGCCCCGGCAATCGTGACTCGCCCCAGCACCTGCGACTCGCCCCAGCACCTGCTACCCCCCTTTGACTTGGCCTTACTGGCAGAGCGGCTGCGTTCTCCCTTTCTTCCCCAGCCATCCAGGTCAAAGCTGCTCTTGACACATAGCTAAATACCCCCCCCCACACACACACACACCCACACCGCAACCACCACCACCACATTTTTTAAAAGTGGCGGCTTTTCTGTTGATTTTATCTCCATAGCGACCAATTTGCTCTTTGGTCCCCTGAGTGCAGTGACGTGCGGTCAGGTGAGGCAGGTGAGGCAGAGCCTTGGCAACGGTGGTTGTTTCTTCACCACGCCCACATTCCGTGTGTCATATTGGTTTGTTCTGCTTGAGGAAACGATTCATGCATGACATTTTACATGTGTGAGCAACAGGGAAACACCACTTTTGTAGGCTCGCTACGTTAATTCTGTTTCGAATCTATACATTTTAAAACCCACATTTCCTCGCGTTGACAGCCTCTTCTCGAGGTCAAAGGTCAATTAAACTTCACGTACGGTTGTGCAGTCAGTCTGATGGCATGTGTGTGAAATTTCGAGACAGTCGATCAAACACAGGTTTATTTTTCTCATATTGTGTGAAAATGTGACAATCGCCAAATTTTCACTCTGCCACAACAGGGTTGAAAAGCTGTAAGTCTTGTGGCCATCCCATAATAGTCAAAATTTCCTTTATATATCCATAACTTCATTAGTAGATTTTTTTTTTTTTTGAGTCCCATAGTAGATTTTGGCCCCATTCTCTTTTTTTTCAGGTTTTCTCCCACTGTGATGTCATCGCTTTGTGGATGTTGTTCACTATGAACAAGATTTGTTTTCACTGGGAGATTGCAGATTTTGGTACGTTTCTAAGTCTGTGGCATGAAGGTTTGTTAATTTATAAATATGGATATAGTTCAATTCAATTTTATTTGTATAGCCCAAATTCACAACAGTCTTCTTAATGGGCTTTGTACCGTAAATTGTAAGGTAAACGTACAATCAAAAAGATCATAAATGCACAGAATTCAATAGGATAGTACTAAACTTTAACTAAACAGACTAAACTAAACTGGACATCCCTGCCCTTAGACCCCCCTTCGCAGTAAGGAAAAACTCCTAAAAAACTGGAATCCGGAAAAAACAGAGAAACTTGTCCACATGAAGGAGGGATCCTCCCCCAGGACGAACAGGCAATGTACCAGAACTCATAGAGAAGAATTAACTCATCTAACTCTACAACTATATTTTTAAAGTCCAGCAGCTAGCTTCATCCAGTTGAATTTGGGGGACGGCTGGGGGCGCGAGACGAGAGGCAGGTGTAGGAGCGGTAGTAGAGGCAAGCCAAAGACGAGGTACATGGTCAGGTACAGGAGCACTGATGAGCCAACTGGAATCTGGAAGCACCCCCACTCCCCAGAAGGGGAGGGACAGTACATGAATCGTACTGCACCAAACAGAGGCATGGAGAACTAAATTATGAATAATAATCAAGAAAAGAGGAGAGAGGAGGGTAGAAGTATGAGAAAAGAGGACAGAACCCCAGTACACCATAGTTACCCCAGCTTCAACTTCTAGCAGCTTCAACTTCTAGCAGCCTACTAAATTAAGTTTAATTTAAACAAATTAATATTAAGTCAAATAATCTCTGAATAATAGCTAATCTTATAATTAGCCTGTCCAAAGAGGAATGTTTTCAGTCTAACTTTGAATGTAGAAACTGAATCTGCCTCTCTTACATGAGCTGGGAGCTTATTCCATAAGACAGGGGCTTGGTGGCTAAACGCTCTACCTCCAACTGTACTTTTACTAATTCTAGGAACCACAAGCAGTCCTGCATTTAGTGAGTGAAGTGTTCTGATTGGATGGTAAGGGACTATGAGGTCATTAATGTAGGACGGGGCCATTCCATGTAAGGCCTTATAGGTTAACAGGAGGATCTTGAACTTGATTCTAGAATCAACTGGGAGCCAATGGAGCGAAACTAACACAGGAGTTATGTGATCTCTTCTGCTAGTTCCTGCTAACAATCTAGCTGCTGCATTCTGAACAAGCTGGAGACTTCTTAAGGAACTCTTAGGACATGCTGCTAACAAGGAGTTACAGTAATCCAGCCTCGACGTAACAAACGCATGGATGAGTTTTTCAGCATCTGTAGCCAGTTAACTAGAATCCCACAATACTCTAGTTAAAGCTAGTTGTAAGGGCCAAAGTTCGTCTCAGAGGAAGTGCTGAATGATGACAAGTGACAACAAAAATATTTCTGATCTAAGCAATATTCCGAAGGTGAAAAAAGGCAGTTCTACATGCCTGAGATATGTGAGCCTTAAATGATAAATCCTGGTCAAATAAAACCCCAAGGTTTCTAACTGTGGAATTGGGGGCTATACTTCCACCATCCAGGGAGACTATCTGAGCAGACAGAGCTTCTCTCAGGTTTTTAGGACCTAGTATAATAACCTCAGTTTTTTCTGGGTTCAGGAGGAGGTCATCCAGGTCATCCAGGTCTTGATGTCTCTGATGCAGGCATTCAATATCTCTATATTGGTTATATATGGTTTCATGGATAAATACAACTGCGTATCGTCGGCATAACAATGAAAATGTATGCTTTGTTTCCTGATTATGTTTCCTAGGGGTAGCATATAAAGCATAAACAGGATGGGTCCTAAAACTGAGCCCTGCGGGACTCCATAGTTAACTCAAGTGCACTGAGAGGAATGTCCATTTATTTTTGACATTTGATTTGATTTGAAATGGTTTATTTCAAGCAATCAAATAGGAATAATACACAAAAAACAATACAATCATCAGTTATACATTCATACAATAACTAATCAAACTTGGATGAGACTATTAATGAATATTGCTTGAAAGGGAGTGGAAGGAAGCGAATTTAAATAATCCCACCCCGTTATACTATAACCATTTTATTACAGGATGTATCGGTTCATAACCTTTAATCAGACAGAATTAGAATTATAAGGTATCGATAAAGCACATGACAAAGATGAATTTCTTAATTATTATGTAAAAAATAACTTTTAGAAATCAACATGGCAATGAAGTATCCAAAATATATGCAGATTATGTTACTTATAAAATTCATTGATATGATTAAAAAAAAAAACTATATCAGTAAAATAGACATAACACTGTTTCAGAGATTTTCATAGCAAAATTTGATCAAGTATCAAAAGTTAAAAAATATGTGTAAAATTATGCTACATTAGGAAAAATCATGAATGAATGAATGAATGAATGTCCAACAAACTGGTACCTATAGGACAAATAGGATTTAAACCACTGGAGGGCAGATCCTCTGATCTCTATGTCCTGCTCTGACCTTTGAAGTAAAATACTGTGGTGAATAGTGTCAAAGGCTGCACTGAGGTCTAACAGGACCAGAATAGAAAGTAGTCCCTTTTCTGGGGCAAATAACAAGTCATTAGAGACTCTAACTAGTGTTAACCCAGACTGAAAGTCTTCAAAGTGGCTGTTGTCCTGTAGGTGGCAGTAAAGCTGCTTAACTACAACTCTTTCTAGGATTTTAGAAATAAAGGGGAGGTTTGATTTTGGTCTATAGTTGGCCAAGATGCAAGGATCCAAACTGGGCTTTTTCAGAAGAGGTTTAACAACTGCATATTTAAAAGACTGTGGAACATAACCTTACACATAACATGAAACAGGGGCTTGGTGGGTAAACGCTCTACCTCCAACTGTACTTTTACAAATTCTGGGAAACCACAAGCAAACCTGCATTTTGCGAGCAAATGTTTCTGTTTGGGTGGAAAGGCACTATGATGTCTTAAAAATAGGATGGGGCCATACCATGTCAGGCCTTATAGGTAAGCAGGAGGATTTTAAACTTGATTCTAGAATCAACTGGGATCCAGTGAATGTAGACTGACACAGGAGTGATGTGATCTCTTCTGCTAGTTCCTGCTAACAATCTAGCTGCTGCGTTCTGAACAAGCTGGAGACTTCTTAAGGAACTCTTAGGACACGCTGCTAACAAAGATTTACAGAAATCCAGTATAGACGTGAGTTTTTAAGCATCAGTTCAGTTTAATGTTATTTAGTCAGGCAATTAATGTTAAAACCATTTAGAAGGATTTTAAAAATGGCCTAAATTATTCATCCTTATGCGAAAAAGCACAAAAACAGTTCCTTCATACTTCGTGAAATACACTACACATCAGATGTACCTTCTGTTTGTAAGCAGAATTTCTGCTTAAGTTGCAGATTTAGGTTCTCCTTTTTTCCCTCCTTTAAAATGTCTCAGAAAAAAACAGAAGTTACTTTTGTGAGCTGGGCTGGTGAACGAAAGCAGATCTCCTGAACTGCTTTGGAGCTTTTTCTTTTTACTCAGCAGACCAACAATGGAGGAAAATCACACCGTGTCCGAGAATGACTCCACTAACAATTATTATCTGTGAGATTTAACTAACGTTTCCACCGTCAAGGGAACCGTCTTCGCTGTGATCTTCATCATCAGCATCCTCAGCCACGCTCTCCTCATCGTGGTCATCCTGCTGTATGAAAACTGGAAAAACTGGAGGAAGTATGGGTATCGTTACGGTTTTAACGGTACTACTATTCTCATTTATACTGCCTATTGATCCAGTATTTTAACAATGCTCTTATTGATACTTTTTAAGGAAGAAAAATAAATAAATAAAAAATTAAGAACCTAAAGTGTTTTATTTCCTTATTATGCAACAACATTTTTTTCTTAACAAAACATTTTACTTTATACATGATAATGTTCCAATACAAACCTGGAATGCACGTGGATGTGCTAGTGTAAGGGTCTGAACCTGAACCTCTCAAAGAGCCATTTGGATCAGTTTCCCATGGAGATGAAAGCACAGGGAGCCGCAACACTAAGGGGGTTAGAAAAAATGATTTTGCAGATTTTTCGCAGTAGTTCATTTGGCAATACTTGTATTGATTCAAAATGCTGTCAGGCTATTTATTTAATTATTTTAATTATGTTTATTCTTCATGAGCGTGGTGTTTCCTTTGACCTTTTGTCCATTTTCCACAACCTCGAACAAACCTTTCTGTCTGTCAAACACCAGGGTTAAGATGAGTGAGATGATGGAAACAAATTCACTTTGATGCAGACTCCTTTCTATGACGATTTTCAATCGTGTTTCGGGCAGATGACTCGTAGCAGTGTTTACAGCTTACCATAGGGCAGTTCAGTCAATTAACTCACCTGCTCAGCGTCCTATTTAAGCCAGGTGCGCAGGCGTTCATTCTCTTTCTTACCTTCAGCGCTCATTCTTCGCCGTTCCCCGTGCTCGTGGATCCGGCGGATCTCCTTTTCTTCGACGTCTTGCTGTATTCCCCCCGTCCTTTGGATGGATATTCCCCATTTCTGATGTGGGCTTTCCGTTTCGCCGCGTCTGCTCCTTTTTGCGGCTCTCGCCGGGCAGCTAGCGGCTCTTGCCGGGCAGCTAGCGGCGATCTCCTGGCGGCTAACGGCGCCCAGCGCGTTCGTTTCGCCGCGGTCGCGTGCATCTGCAGGGGGTGCGCTTTCCGCGGTATTCGGGTTGTCCGTGGGCCCGGATCTGGAGCTGTCCGGGTCTATCGTCTGCCGTGGTCGGCCGGTCTTCTAAGGTGAGCGGCGTGCGGTTTTTTTTCCTGGTTCGTTTTTCTGGGCTGAGTCTTGCTTTGTTTACTTCCGTGTATGGTGGATGTCGCGCCCCTAAGGACCCTGGGAATTGTAGTTTTTGTGACTCGTGGTCTGTTTTCATGATCACTCTGATTCGTTTTCTGCTGTTATTCCAAGGAGTCAGAAAAGAATGCTACAGGTGTAAAGGAACTGGACACATGGCTGCAGATTGTAAGTACAAGCAAGAAAAATGTCACGCTTGTGGCAAAGTGGGTCATATAGCAAGAGCTTGTAGAACCAAAGTTAAAGGCAACCCGGACAAACATGAGCATAAACAGCACAAGAGAGAAAATAAAAGAGGATCACATTATCATTCTCATAAAGTGTACGACACAGAAGATGAAAAGAAAAGTGAGGATGAAGACCAAGACTCTTTCGCATTGAACTGCATCAATAGTAGACCAAATCTAAAAGGCAAAGTGTACAAGGAAGGACGTCAGGCTGGAGGGGACCTCAGAAAAGTGGCGCCCTACACTGTAAAATTGAAACTGAATGGACAGGATGTCAACTTTGAACTTGACACCAGATGTTGCTTAACCGTCATGAGTGAAACCACATTTAAAGAGACATGGAAAAACACAAAACTACCCAGTCTGAACCAGGCCAAAATCAAAATGGAAACCTATACAGGGGACCCTGTCGAGGTGATTGGTACCACAAAAGTAAATGTACAGTACCGACAGCAGACATTGAAACTGCCCCTGATTGTTGTCAAGGGGGAAGGGCCCAGTTTGTTAGGTCGAGCCTGGCTGGAGGAGATAAGTCTGGATTGGAGAGAAATAAAAAACAGATGCAAAGCTGAAAGAGTGCACAAGGTTAAAGCAAATGAAAACACACTACAGCAAGTGTTAAACAAGCATGAAAATGTGTTCAAAGAGGAGTTGGGCACCCTGAGAGGCACAAAAGCCACCATTCGGGTAAAATTAGATGCCTCTCCACGTTTCTTCCGCCTGCGTTCTGTTCCTTTTGCTATGCAAGCAAAAGTTGATGAAGAAATAGATCGCCTGTTAAAAGAAAATATTATCTCTCCAGTCAAATATGCTGAATGGGCGGCGCCGGTGGTACCCATTCTTAAACCTACAGGGACTGTAAGACTTTGTGGAGATTATAAGCTGACTGTAAATACAGTGGCTTCATTGGAGCAGTATCCTATTCCAAAAGTGGAGGATCTCTTCACTGCGCTTTCAGGAGGAAAACGGTTTTCTAAACTGGACATGAGCCATGCTTATCAACAAATACTGCTGGATGAAGAATCAAAGAAATATGTCACAGTGAACACCCACAGAGGACTTTTCACGTACAACAGACTGCCATTTGGAGTAGCATCAGCACCAGCCATATTCCAGAAGACGATGGAAAACCTTTTGAAAGGTATACCATTGGTGGTGGTCTACTTAGATAACATGTGGCAAGGATGAGGCAGACCACCTAAAAAACTTGACTGCGGTGCTGGGCAGGCTGGAAGATGCAGGGCTGCGGCTGAAAAGAAGTAAGTGCGAGTTTATGCAAAAAGAGATGGAATATTTGGGGCACAAAGTTGATGCACAAGGGCTGCACCCAGTGCAAAAGAAAGTGGAAGCCATCTTAAATGCTCCGGCTCCCACCAATGTAACTGAACTTAAATCATACTTGGGTTTGTTAAACTATTATAACAAGTTTCTCCCGAACTTGGCAACCCTGTTGGCCCCCCTTCATGAACTCTTGAGGCAAAATGTAAAGTGGTCATGGCAACAGAGGCATGTTGAAGCATTTGAAAAGTCAAAAAGGTTGCTGAACTCCGCTGATGTGTTAATCCACTATTCGGCTGATAAAGAGTTAGTTTTGTCATGTGATGCATCACCGTATGGTGTTGGAGCTGTGTTGTCACACAGAATGGAGGATGGCAGTGAGAAACCACTAGGCTTCATGTCACGCACTCTCTCACCCGCTGAAAAGAGATATTCACAGTTGGACAAAGAAGCATTAGCAGTAATATTTGGTCTGAAGAAGTTCCATAAATATCTGTATGGTAGAGTTTTCATGATCTACACAGATCATAAGCCACTGATTTATCTTTTTAACATGAAGAAGCCCATACCACAAATGGGCTCACAGAGAGTGCAAAGATGGGCTGTCATGTTAAGTGCATATGAGTATGACATTGTCTACAAACCAGGCAAAAGCCATGCTAACGCAGATGCACTCAGTAGATTGCCGCTGCCAGAAACACCAGAAAAAGAGTCTTTTGAACAAGTTTTGATGATGGATGTCTTGGATGACACACTGCTGGACACCAGACAGATTAAGCAATGGACATCTACAGATGTTCTCCTGTCCCAAGTCCATGAGTACATACTAAAAGGATGGCCAGCTAAGCTGGATGCTTGCCTAAAGCCATATCAACAAAGGAAAATGGAGCTCAGTGTGAGGGATGGATGTGTGCTCTGGGGAGCTAGAGTGGTCATTCCCACCAAAGGCAGAGACAAAATCCTGAAGCTCCTGCATCAGACTCACACAGGCATGTCAAAGATGAAAGGCCTAGCAAGGTCATATCTTTGGTGGCCAGGTATGGATGAAAGCATCGAAAGGGAGGTGCAGTTATGTGAAGAATGCCAAAAACACCACAAATTACCACCTGCAGCACCATTACACCCCTGGGAATGGCCAGAAACACCCTGGTCCAGAATCCATGTGGACTATGCAGGACCGTTCCTAGGTGAGATGTTTTTGTTGGTGGTAAATGCTCATTCAAAGTGGATGGACATTTATCCGGTGAAATCAGCTACTTCACATATCACCATTGAAAAACTAAGACAGAGTTTCAGTGTGTTTGGTCTTCCAAAGATGTTGGTATCAGACAATGGGACATGTTTCACAAGTGCAGAATTTGAGACATTCATGAAACAAAATGGAATTGACCATGTAAGATCTGCACCTTTCCACCCATCCTCAAACGGTCTAGCTGAAAGAGCAGTGCAGACTTTTAAGGAGGGGATGAAGAAGATACAAGGCGACACCCTACAAACAAAACTGTCAAGATTTCTGTTCAGTTATCGCATTACACCGCATGCAACAACTGGTTTGTCACCAGCAGAACTGATGATGTCACGGAGACTTCGATCAGCTTTTGACCTGCTCATGCCGGATGTAAAAACAAGAGTTCAGAAAAAACAACTGAAACCGAAAGACCAACATGACACAAAGAAAACATTGAGAAGTTTTGCATCAGGAGACAAGGTGTTCATTCGAAACTATTCCTATGGTCCAAAATGGATACCAGCAGTTGTGTTGGACTCATCAGGTCCAGTGTCATACAACGTCAGCATCGGGAACGGTCGAACTATAAAGAGGCATGTGGATCAAGTCCGAGCTAGACTGCAAGACACTGTTCCAGGGGAACCGGAGGCAGACCGAGAGCTGTGCGAAGATGGAGAAACTGTTGCAGTTGATGACGCACATTTATGTGTGGATTCTACAACCCAACTGTCATCAGATGAGTCGCATGACCCAACACCAGCGACTCCCCCTAGGGTTCCTCCTGAGTCACCAGTTGCACCCGTGTTGCGACGCTCGCAAAGAGAGAGACATTTACCAGGATACCTCAAAGATTTTGTTAGATAGAGTGAGATCTTTCCAGGAATAGAGCAACAATGAGCTCGGGATCTCATGGGAAGGATGTACCTTCTCAGTTAGTAAAAAAAAGAAAAAAAGAAAAAAAATGGTTTGCGTAATGTTATTCTGCTAAAGTCAAATTGCATGTTTTATTGAAGCAGCCTCTATGTTGGAAAGTTAATTAACATCTTAAAGGGGAGGGGATGTGGTATCTTGACTTTGAGAAGATTGTTTCAATATTGTATTGTAATTGAGTGGCCAGCAGAGGGCAGACCTGCAAGTTTAGTTGAGTTGTGGCATTGTATGTTGAACAAGAAGAAGTTGGAACAAGACATGAGGTCTGGCTGTGCCGAGAGGTTCTGTTATGCAAATTAAAACTGTTACACCCATTTTTATGTTTGAGACCTTTTTTTTTGGATCAAGATGCAACAAAAAGTCTCTGTTTTTGTTGAGCAGCACGCTCAGTTCGTCCATTTTATTGCAAAGTGAGCGCACGTTGGAGAGGAATATTCCAGGCAGCGCAGTGCGAAATCCGCGCCGGCGGAGACGCACCAGCGCTCCTGAGCGCGCGCCTCTCCTGCGGCGCTTCATCTTCTTACGTGCCTGCTGGGTCAAAATAGCCAGTAAATCCACGGTAGAAGCAAGAAATGTAGGAAAAAGGTCCACGGGGGTTGTAGCTCTGATGTTCATGAGCTCGTCTCTGGAGAAGGAGCCCCCAGAACTGAGGCATTAAACCGAATTAAAACATAAAGTAAAACAAAGTAAAGCGCACCAAAACACAGAGGCAGCCGTCCGTGGCGCCATTTTAGTTAAGATAAGACCAGATCTCTACGTTTGTGTGATGCTTCAGTCTGAGGAGAACCACTTTTTGCCTTTTTCAACGTTGTAATGCTAATATAACAGACTATTTTCATTCATCTTTGTTTTTTAATGATGAAACGGGACGTTTCACCTGCAGGAGGGGGCGTATGTAACACTGTTACTTCAGCATTGGTGTTGTTAGGATGACAGGTTCATGACGGAAGGTGACAGATGAACTTCAGGTTATATGAATGAAACGGAGAATAAAGGCTGCAGCGGTCCTCTACACACAAACGTGTCTCTCTGCTTATTTTACATATGAAAGTCTGCTTTACCGACACCAAACCACTGACAATAATCTGATTTTGAGTCGCCAAAAGGTTCAGAATCTCTTTGTTTTTAACCTATAATAATCCGGAAATAAAGCTTCACAAAAGGCTCCACATACATATTTCATCTTCAAGCTAGGCTCAGATAAACAGAAAACTTCGGTTATTTCTCCTTGTTAATCTATGAATTTTCCCCCGTAAATTTATGAGTTTTTATCTCCTAAATGTTCTTATTTTTTGGTGGCCATAAAACTCTGTCGTTAACTCTGAAGTAAAAAGCCATGATTAGCTCAACATTAGCCATAACACTGAATACTCCTGGAAGACTCACAACTTTTTTCTCAGGTCAACTTTATTCTCATCATGACGACTTTAATCTCGAAACTTTGTGTCGAGTTTTTTCTCGTCTTGACTTGATTAAAGTCGTCATGACGAATGATGAGAATAAACTCGACACATTGGCCAAAATTTTTTTTCCTCACCGTGGCCCTAAAACTCCGTCGTAGAGGAAGAGAAGGAGGGGTCAGGAGTATGAAGTGGCTGCTTAACAAGTGGGTGGGTGGTGAGAGCACCGGTGGTGCCTACACCAGGGCAGCAGGGGCGGGTGGGGTATAGAGGCGGGGAAGGAGGGGGGGGGGGGGGGGGGGGCTGGGTAGAAGTGGGAAGCGAGGGCAGGTGGGGCGAAGAGGTGGGAAGCGAGGGAAGGGGCGGGTAGCGCCTGCGGGCCATACAACGCCGCTTGCGGCTTTAATTTAATTTATGTTTTTTTTTTAATGTTATGACTAACCAAATTATGGTTACAGCAGATATAATGAATACAATTTAAATGTAGTTATGCACTCATGTCTAACTTTTGTGTGTTGTGTTTCTCTTGTGTAGGACCACAGCCAGATCAATATCTGATGGCATCTGGAAGTAAATTATGCCAGGTGCAGCCCCAACCTCTCATGGCTGTGTTGGATGGGGTTTCTGAGATGGAATGAAAGAGAAATCGGATAAATATTATGGCAAATACATGAATGCATACCTTAAATTACACTTATCTTGTCTTTAACAATCAGTTCAGCCTTCTGTCTTACTGTTGATGATCTGTAATGTTATTTTTATTGTAAATGTTTGATGTTATTTGTGTTGTGATTAATCAGTTGTTGTTGTTACCAAAAAATTAAATGAGGCACAATTTTGACCAAAATTGTTTTATTTGTTCATCTAATTTTTTTGTGAACTCAAAGTCACATTTCAACAGAAAAATATTAAGAATATAACAATTATATTTAATTAGATTTTAAGAATATGTGGGAACACTACATTTTTCCATACTATTTGCACATTATACATTATCTACATACCAAACATTAATTCACTCTTCAAAACAAAAAAGTCCTTGAGAATTTGCCAAAACACAGCAGTTAAGCCAGATCTGATTCACACTGCCCATCAGTGTGAGCAGCACGGGAGAGTCCCTGATGTGAAAGGACTTTATCCTACTGATCACTCTTTCCACTATAATTCTGAGGTGGGCCATGGCTGCGTTTCAGTCATACGAAAACTCTTGCAGTAGAATACATTTATTTTCACATACTTAATTTACATCTTAGTTGGCATTCACAAACTTTGATTGGCATAAGGCTCCGTACAATTCCATGAGATAACTTCCATAAACTTTAGGGTAAAAACCCCCGAACGGAGCCCACAGGTGGAAGCCGAGGAGGAGGGTGGGGCGACGAAAGCGGCGCTGCGGTAAGAAAGAGAATGAACGCTGCACACCTGGACTTAAATAGGAAGCTGAACAGGTGAGTTAATTAACTACCGCCCTAGGGGGGAAAGAGACTGCCGAGTTTCCGGTGCCTGAAATGCGAATACATTCGCTATTTTCAGTCATACGAAAACTCTTGCAGTAGAATACATTTATTTTCACATACTTAATTTACATCTTAGTTGGCATTCACAAACTTTGATTGGCATAAGGCTCCGTACAATTCCATGAGATAACTTCCATAAACTTTAGGGTAAAAACCCCCAAAACCAAAGATCATCAAGAAGAGAGAAGAAGAAAGAATGTAAATGTATAATCAGTGTGTCATAAGATGAGGTGTGTTTTGGCGGCATTCCATTTTCATTTCATTTCATTTCCAAGTAAGACTGCTATGTGTGACCCGGCACCTTTGACCGTTGGGCCGCCCCCTTCTTTCCATTTCTTTTATCCGAGTTCAGCGCTACAAAGGGGACATACTATCTAATGGATCTGCTATGTGTGACCCGGCACCTTTGACCGTTGGGCCGCCCCCATTCGAGTACAGCGCCTCGAAGGGGACACACTATCTAGTGGAACTGCTATGTGTGACCCGGCACCTTTGACCGTTGGGCCGCCCCCATTCGAGTACAGCGCCTCGAAGGGGACACACTATCTAGTGGAACTGCTATGTGTGACCCGGCACCTTTGACCGTTGGGCCGCCCCCGTTCGAGTACAGCGCCTCGAAGGGGACACACTATCTAGTGGAACTGCTATGTGTGACCCGGCACCTTTGACCGTTGGGCCGCCCCCGTTCGAGTACAGCGCCTCGAAGGGGACACACTATCTAGTGGAACTGCTATGTGTGACCCGGCACCTTTGACCGTTGGGCCGCCCCCGTTCGAGTACAGCGCCTCGAAGGGGACACACTATCTAGTGGAACTGCTATGTGTGACCCGGCACCTTTGACCGTTGGGCCGCTCCCGTTCGTGCCCACTAGGGGAACATACTATCTGCAAAGAGAGAGAGAGAGAGAGAGCCCAACAAAGAAAACGAAACAAAACAGGGAGCCAACATAAGAATCACTCATACCCAATTTTTTTAAGAACCTAAATCCCCATCCGCAAAACGTTGTAAGGAACTATAATTTGAACCGCTAAGTACAACCCGTATGAAGACACTACCTACATCCATCCAAAGCTCCCAAAGCATGCTAAACATGCTTAAGTACCATCCATTATTCGTAGCTTCCATCAAATACTAAGAACGAGCTTAGCGTTATTTCATTTGGTATGCTATTAAAGGCGCTTAAATAACATCCATTAATTCAAGCTTCCAACGACAGGACTACGAACCAGCTTAACTGCCATAATGTTTCCCCATTTGTCATACCATAATACGAGCTCAGAACATCCATTTATTCGAAGATTTCCATCTAAGTATCAAGAAAATCCTCACTGCCATTTGTCTGAAGCTTAATTGGCGTAATTGAGTTTAGAAACCAAATTTTGAGCTCCATCGCATACTAATAATACACTTTAGAACATCCTAAATTTTGAGGCTTCCACCTGGCAATATAATCCAAGAATTTACATTCATTCTACTGCCAACATGATGATTGATTTAAGTCAGAAGTGTCATGGGAACGTAGGGGAGGTCCACCGCCCCATCACTTTCAGTTCAGCAATAGGTACGTTGAGCAGTCATCGTGGCAACACCAGATCAAGGAATGCAGGGGTGTCATCATTCTCCAGAAATGGGGAAGCAGGCCAGAGAGCAGGGACTCGCAGGCTCAGGATGCGATGCATAGATAAAATACAAAACCAGTATTAGTCTCAGCAAAGAACATATATATAAAACCTAGAAACTGATTAGTTTATACACTGATTAAGATGGATGGAATAACAACAAGGTTAAATTTATTAGAAAGTTATGGAAAGTCCCATTGTGGCTTCATCGCACCATAGAAACCACCCGTATCACAAATTCCAACAGTGAATTGATAGTGAAATACAGAACCTGCACAATATCTTAACACCAATTTTATATACACCAATTGTAAAGAAGCAACCTTTGACAGTTCCAGAGGGACGCACCTTCAGAAGGTCATCGAGAATTAGGCGATGGGATGGGTAACCAAGGGCCAAGGAGATTGTAGATGAGGAAGGTCCACGTCCCACGTAGCAATGGATTGCAGCTCGGCTGAAATTTGATTCTCATATTTGATATTAGTGGTTCTCAAATAGGTGGACAACAAAACACAGACTGCCGAAATTTTAGCCAAGGGCGTCTGGAGATCCATAAGGGATCGTAGGTTTTAATAGACTGAACCTTAGATTTTTAGAGGCGGAGCATAACAAGCCTCTACATGTAGATGCATCTAGTCAAGTGTCATCTGCTTAAGCAGGGCAGATAGAAGACTGGCTTGCGGACACAAGAATTAACTCTTGAACTAAGCTTTAGAGCATAAAAGATGGAGTTTCTACGGTCAGGGTTAATTTGCTTATGGTGTTATTTAAATACTACCCAAGACAACCGATGAAACACATAAGACTATTATCTCACTCTTTAAAGAGCCTTAATATAAACTCCATGGCTAAATTCTCATAACCACACGATCTTTAAAACCATTAGAGCCGTGGATTCTGGCGGCCGGACGTACACAAACCGCTCTTATAAATCTTTCCCCCCAAAAACTAGAGGGCCCAGCCACAGAAGAACAAGCGGAGGGAGACTGAAGACACGACAGGCATCATCATAACAAGACCTCTAAGCATGAGAAGGACAGGCTACAAAACGGAAGACATGAATATCCAGAACAGGAACATGGGGCCCAGGATCAAACAACCCGGAACAAGAGCACAAGATGAATGGATGACCGCGGGACCAAAGCCAGAGCAGAATCAGGTGGGCCGATCATTGAACAAACGCCCACAAACAAAGAATGAAACAAAGTACACGCTGCACAAAAGCGAGAGATGGCATAAAGGGAGAGGCATGCACCAATGAACCATCCAGATCCAGAAGAAGAAAACAAATCCGGACGGGCAGAGGACCATACGGCGCAGACAACGCGGTAACCCAGATCAGAAAATGAAAGTAAGCCACAGAGATGCAAAAGACCAGGCATACAGAGGAACATTGACGCAGAGAAAACATCAAAACGCGCAAAACGAAGGGGAGCCCATAGCCTACCCAAGTCCAGTACAGGGCTTGTGATAATACAGTCGATAGCATGAGGACCGCCATGACAGCAGAAAGGTCAACCGATAAACAAATCGAGCGCCGACTGGATGCCGAGAGACTCTTCCGGGAGGCAAAGAGGCAGGACACTGAGACATCAGGGATAACAGCCATCCCCAGCCACAAATCGCGTCCGGAGTAAAACGTGGAGAAGGCATGGGCAGCCGAAGTAAAAAATAAACCAATCCGTAAGGCGCACGAGGAATCAGGCCACTGACGCCAAAAATAACGACGACAGGCACCAACAGGACCGAAACAAGTTCCAACCATGAACACATCCAAGGGCCACCCACAGTGGCGGCCTATACTGTGAGCAGGCGGAGGCGACGAACGAAGAACGCCGAATGAATCAAAACAAGCCACAGACGTTGCATAAAAGAGACAAATCAAAAGTAAAATTCCACAGAGAAGAGAGGGGTCCAACAAGAACAAACCAAACGCTGAGTAAACCACCAAATGCACAGCAGCCACGACAGAAACACAAAACAAAGAGCCACCAAAATAATAAAGCCAGCGTCGATTAAAAACAGGCAAAATTCACATTCGGCTCTTATCTAGGAGCCGTAGGAGCCGAGTCTTAGCCGGATGGCTAAGACAGAGAGACTCAGGAGGAGTTTCTACCCCCATGCCATCAAGCTCGTAAACGTCAATTCTACGCGTGTACCTTAATTATTGAAGTCTTCAGTCCACATTCATGCACATTATTTTGCATTCCATATTTAATTCTACAATACACAAACTGTACGTATTTCAGCGGTACACAGTTTTACTTAATTATTAATATAATAATATAATAATAGTTTTCCTTAATTATTGCGCTGTCCACAGAGCGGACCTGGGTTACATTTCACTACTGAGTGGATTTGCTAAATACAACTTCGTATGCAACAAAAGAAAATCCTGAAATCTTGAAATCTTAAATAACATACAGCAACAGATAAAACGCCGAAAGCCACAACTAATTCAGCCAGCATGAGAAACCTGTCCAGACGAGGACCACCAGCCCTGAACCACAGGAAAAACCCCACAACCCCTGAAACAATAACTGGATGCAGAGCCATAAAACATGAAAACGAGTCAGGCAGACCACAATGACAAAGAACATAAAACTACAATACCCAGAGTCCTTAGGGGCGTGACGTCACATACAACCGGAACATAATAAGGAAACAGAAACGCAATAGAAAACACAACAGAAAAACACGGGAAAAGACCGCCTGGCCGCTCACCGCAATGATACAAACGGCCACAGCAGAGGAGAAGCCTGAACAGCCCCCGATCTAACGCCGCTGCCAACCGAAACACCGCGAAACGCTCACCCGCCGCAGCGACGCGGACACGCCGGCGCCGCCACCCGGCCGATGAAACGCCGCGGAAGGAGAAACAAACGCGGCGAAATGAAAACCCCCCACATCAGAAAAAGTGGGATCACCATCCAAAAGAAGGGGGGAACACGCCAAGATGCCAAAAAGAAGGAGAGCAGCGGGCATGGAACACCGGCGACGAAAGCGGCGCTGCGGTAAGAAAGAAAATGAACGCTGCACACCTGGACTTAAATAGGAGCTGAACAGGTGAGTTAATTAACTACCGCCCTAGGGGGGAAAGAGACTGCCGAGTTTCCGGTGCCTGAAATGCGAATATCATTCGCTATTTTAATCAGAAAGATCCTAAAATATGGTTTCTAAAGACAATAATTACAACTATAAATAAACATTAAACTGTATAGTTAATAACAAAGACAAGTAATAATTTAGAAATTCTTATTAGAGTGAAAAAACAATAGAGAAATTTACTTAATTTAAATAAAATTAGATTGATATTTTTTTTCCTTTTTATAGAGTTTTTAAAATATTTTACAAATAGACAACACTAACAGATTGCAAGAACAGTTTGTGGAAAGAAAAGAAAAAAATAGAAATAAAGAAAATAAATAAAAAAAATTTAACAGTTTTTTACTGTTTTAAGTCCTTAATAAATGTGGATCAAAAATTGAAAAACTTCTCTTCCCATCCTTGCAGGGAGTACCTAATTTTTTCTAAATTTAGAAAAACACAAAATGTGTGTGGGGGGCTGTGTTTGCTTCCAATTTAAAAGTATTATCCTGTGTGCAATAAGCATGTGAACTGAATTAAATTACGCTTTCTTTTTAAAAGTTTGGGGGTCGGTGATTCCCAGAATTCTGATGAGGGGGTCCAACTTGACTGTCTGGTTTAAAAATGTTGACAGTGTCAGAGAAACATCAGAACAAAAGTTTGACAGCCTAGAGCAACCCCAAAACATGTATGACAAAGATGCTGGAGCCTGTCTACAGCGTTTACACAGAGGGTCAACATCAGGGAATATCCTACTCAGCCTGAGCCTGGTCCAGTGGAGCCTGTGTATTATCTGACACTGAATCTTACTGTGCCTTGCACAGATTGAGATTGTGTCTGTGGAACCTGAAGCTAGATCCCATTGCTCTTCTGAAATATTTATTCCGAGCTCTTCCTGCCAGGCCTCCCTCAGGTGCTGCAAGGTGCTATGACCAGTAAAGTGGCTCAGCTAATAATGACTTTATAATAGATTCCTCTGGGAGTTGTGGGTAAAGATTAATAAATTTATGAAGTATATAACTGAGATGTAACATAATAAAAGAAAAGTGAAAAAAATTAAAGATCTTTGGAATGCAAAAATTTTTCACAGACAACATGCAAAGATTGTAATGCTGTTTCATGTTTCTGTGTCTTCTTCAAAGATTTGTTCAATAAAAAAATGGGAAAGATTTAAATAAATCACAGATTTTTAATTCCAAACATAACAAAAAAGTGTGAAACAACTGAGAATATGTCATATTGTAGGTTCTTCATAGTAGCCACCTTTTGCTTTGATTACTGCTTTGCACACTTTTGGCATTCTCTGGATGAGCTTCAAAAATGTGGAGAAATGCAGAAATGTGTGCTGCAGATCCCATGTTTGCCACTAGAGGGCAGCACAGCAGCTTCAGTCTTTGTCATTGTTGCTGTGTGAGCCTGAAGGAGCTTCAAAGTGAACTAGCTGCAGCTTGGTTCAGACAAACCTCCACATTCACACACAGATGTGATCCTGAAGAAGTCTGAACAGAACATTTCAGGAGAACTCTTCAGTCCAGAACATGAGCCTGCATTGTTCCTGAAACTGGGATCAGAGTTCTGCTCTCTGCTCCAACAGAACCACCTTCATGAGCTCCTGGTTTCTTCTGGATCCTCCAACATTCAGACGCTCTCTGACTGAGTTCATGTCTGCACAGAAACCTTCAGGATTCTCTTCTTCCACACGTCTTTCACTCTGAAACTCTCTTCTGAATGTGGATCATCTCAGTCAGACGTTCAGCAGCATCAGAGCCGTGCATGTGGTCCCCCTCATGAGTCCTGAAGCTGCACCGTCAGCTGCAGAGCTTCAGAGCTGCTTCCTTCTCAGACTTTCCACTTTCTTTGGCTCTCTGGCTCTGATGCTGCTGCTGCTGCAGAAAAACCAGCAGCTGCAGAAAAACTCTGCAGAGACTCACAGAGAGAGGATGGAGGCAGCAGATGACGCTGCTGCAGACTGGGGGCGAGCCTGGAGATGACTGATGAAGGTCAGAGGGCGGAGCTTCATCAGGATGAAGGTGCTGCTTGGATTCTGCTTTGATGATCCAAAAATTAAGAGACTCAAACAGGAAGTTCATGGTGTTTACTTCTCTGCTGGATTTCCATTTTCAAGTGTTTGGGCTTCAGTTGATGTTTGTGATCAGGAACTCTGGATTCTTCTTAGAAGGAGACGTTCTGCCTCTTTAGCAGAGAGCAGAACGTTGATCTGATCTGTTGGAAGCGACTCCATCCTGAAGCTGCACTGCTGAGTTCCTGTCCACCAGGGGGCAGTGTTACGGCTTTGCCTGCCTTATTATTCTGCTCATCTGTCAGGTTGGGACTTCCAACACACAAACATTTGACCTTTTCCCTTTATAAAAAAGTTTGTTAAACACTTTCAGATTTATAAAAACATTTTTTATCTTTTTTTTCTGTAATTATTGGTCTAAACTTTTCTTCCTGAAGGCTGAACTGCAGCTTTCCCCAGGTCTTTCATTTTCTCCATTTTTCACTCCTTTTCTTGGCTTCCAGCTCACCAGGCATGACCTAGACGGCGCCCTCATGTGGACGGATGAACACATGACAGAGGGGAAGGACAGAGCTGCACAGCAGGGATGAGCAGAGACCTTTGGGTCACGTGGAGTAACAATAAAAACAGTAGAAACTCAAAGAAAACCAGTAGAACCAGACTGGAAAAGATAGAAATTTCAAAAAACCTCTTGAAAAATACAAAACTATCTGAACTCTGAACACTAATGACAAATAAATAGTAATTAAAAACTTTCTGGATCAGAACCAACAGAAATATCAGGTTGATGCTGGTCAGACGTGCACACACAGGACCCTAGGGGGGTTTGAACACCTGCCCTTTCTGCCTCCTATTCAAAAGTGTCCTCTTTGTTTTGAATGAACATGAATACATTTCTGTTCAGCTGCGTCCACACTGACCGCCTCTCTAATTCTCTGCTCGCCGTCTGTCCACAAATGTGTTCCTGAGCTTGACGCCGCCTGTGGGCGGAGCTTCCAGCTAATGTTTTCAGCCTGATGGCGACATAGAGGGGTGTCTGTGTTTCTGTCATTTCCACTGCATGAAGACACGGATGATGCTGAGAGGTCAGGTTTCTGGATGATGAAGAGTTCTCCAGAATCATGGGGAATCACGTCTCCATGTCTGGATCCTTCAGATTCTCTCTGTTCAGTGATCTTCTCTCCTGATGAGTCTGAAAGACGGACGCTTCCGCCGTCTTTCCATCTCTCTGACCGACTTTGAAGGCTTGCTGTCCCATGTTAACCCCAGAGGAAAACTAAAAACCAGAATCAAATCAGGGACCTTGTTCTGATGGTCTCCATGGAAACCAGAAAGCTAAAGTTCAGGAGATGATCAGGCTGTCTTTCCATCAGCAGCAGCTCTCTGTCTGGCCGCCAGCTCTCCTCCTGGAGCCGCATAGCCAGATCAATGCTCCAGCTCCATGGGCCCTGCAGCAGACTGAAGGCTGAAGCCGCCTTTGGCCAACAGCAGGCAGGACGCTTCCTGAAACCCCGCTGCCCCCAAAGGGAACCAGCAGGTGAAGAGAATGAATGGAAGTTCAGGAGAACCATGGATCCATTCACTAGATTGATCTGTTTTCTACCCGCTGTCACTCAAACCGTCACACTGCTGCCAGACCTTCACGCCGCCCACCGCCCAAATGGCGCCGCAGGAAATCAGATGGCATCTGTACCATTGACTTAACATTGAAAGTGGCCACGCCCACCACTCAAATGGCGCCGCAGGACCTCAGATGCTGTCTGTACCATTGACTTGACATTGAAAGTGGCCACACCCACTGCTCAAATGGCGCCGCAGGACCTCAGATGCTGTCTGTACCATTGATTTAACATTGAAAGTGGCCACGCCCACCGCCTGAATCCCGTTGGGTGTGAAGCAGCTTTACTGATGAATCCAAAAGTGTCTCCAAACCCCCAGTTTGGTATCAAACCATTTTCTTCTGAGCTGCAGCTCGTGTCTTTGCAGCTCCGCTCGGACTCAGAGTCTCCAGACGTTCAGGTTTCAGAAAAACGCTCTAAATGAGTCCAGGAGTCACTTTGGACTTTAGCCAGACGTCTGAATTCAACACAGAGCAGATCCTGCTACTAAGTACACAATAAAACACCAGGGGATTTTCAAAATAAAGGAACAGTATTTGTGGTGAGGTCACAGCTTCCTCATTCCGGGTCTGACACTAAATGTTTCTGTTGAACAGAATGTTTTCTGATTGGTTTAGCCTTCTTTCCACTCTGGATCCTTCAGGTTCCCCATCTTTCTGGATCCAAATCCTTCCAGTCACAACAACTTCCTGTGTTTAGAGGATCAGATGCAGAAGAGAATCCATCATAGAACCGGAGTCACAATGGATCCAGCTGTCAGGAAGGGGAGGAGCCAAAATGCAGAAACTAGATTCAGAGGCAGAAACGTCAAGATTTGATCAATAAACAGAAACAGGAGAAAATCCATGGAGAAACCAAAAACTGATGATCTGACAATGTAGACCTGAAAACAGAGACTTCTACTGACTGAATTCTCAGTCAAACTGTTGCATTCTGGGAATGAAAGCTGGAAGACAGGGCTGCTCAATCCTGGTCCTAGAGATCTACCAACCTGCCTGTTTTCCAGATCTCCAAGCCCTGCTAGCTGCTGATTGGCTCAATCAGATGTCTCCAGATTCTGACTGGATGAACACACCTGGTCCACGTGATCAGCAGGAAGGAGTGCAGGGAGAGCTGGAGAACAGGCAGGTGGTAGATCTCCAGGAGCAGGAAGGAGCAGCCCTGCTGTAGGACGTCTGTGTTTCCAACATCTGGATTCAACTGGATTCCTGTTGATTCTGCCTGCAGCACATTGTGCACATCGACATCAAGAGCCTCCAGTGTTTGATTCTTCCAAGTCTGGGATCAAGTGAACAAACTCATGTTGACTAGAGTTTGCTGACATCCAAATGACAATTGGATGACTTTCAGCTCCAGGGATCAGAAAGGAGTGGTTGTCTCCAGGTGACTTCATCTCTGGTCGTCTGCTTTTAAGGAGCAAAAAGTCTTTTCCCACTTTGAGCCCCGCCCCTCTGGAATCCTGATCCTGATGCTGGTGGTCTCTCTGCAGCTGCTTCTGGATCCTGGGCCTTTAGCCTCCTTCAGCTCCTGGTTCCTCTGTCAGCCTCTTCTCCTCAGAGGCTGTCAGCACATTCAGATCAGCTCAGATCCATCCAGACCTCTGCAGGAGCAGACACCTGGAAAACATCCTCCATCACCTGGAACACCACCAGCAGCCGTGGAGCCGCTCCACTCAGTCGCCGTGGCAGCAGAGGCCACTTTCAGTGGGAGGTCAAAGGTCAGACGTGATGTAAGGTTCTGATCTGAGCACTGCCAGTGTATGTGAGAAACAGGCGGTTTCCTGGAAGATATAACATCCAGGATGTGTGGCTTCCTGTTCCCCTCAAAGTGTTGGAGCGTCTGGGTGGGGATTCTCCTGTGTACTCTGTTGCGCCTGTCGACTTGTCTAGGCCACCCCACAATGTACACTGTAATGAGCTACGGCTGTGTGGCCCCACTGTACAGTGGGGCTGTGATGGTGCCCCTTGTGGCAGAGGAGAATGATGAGTTAAATGCCAATGGGGGGGCTGGTGTTTCAGTGTCCTTGTGCCGAGCACTGAGTCCAGTCTTGAAGTTCAGGGGCCTGGTTCTTCTAGGGGGGGGCTGAGACTTCAGCTGCTTCTTTTGACACTTAAAATGTCTTTAAAATGAAAAAAATTAAATGATTTAAATACAATTATTTATTAAAATTAAATTATTTTGAATACATTTACTTATTTTTCACAAAAGCTCTTGTTAGAATAATACTCACAAAATTTGTTGCAGTGAACTGAAATTCACCAATTTTATTATGAATTTATATTTTTCTGTCATATTTACTGCACCTCTGAAATGTTTTAGAGTGCAGTTTTAAGACTTACAGAATAGATTTCAATGAGATTGAAGAGTCAAAACTGAACTTTGAGAGTCGGACTTGATAGCAAACAGTGACGTTAGCGTCTGCAGACTGAGTCCAGCTGGGATCAGATCTAATCCCAGGTTTTCAAAGCAGAAACTTCCTTCACCAGACTGGACCAGTTGCAGTCAAAGAAGACGGACGTGTTCTTCTAATAACAGTCCATTCAGTTGCTGCTTTGAACAAACATTAAGTTTATTGCAAAAGATCAAAACCAGACAGTTTCTGAGCAAAAGTTAATGTGGATAAAGTTCATTACAGAGCAGATTAAGAATTATGTAGTGAGTACAGGAAATGAACAAACAGCATTTCCTCTTTAGGACAGGAAAAAGATAGACTTCCTTTTTCTGATCCTAAACTGATGAAGCTTTAACTTCAAATATAATAACATCAAATTTTGTCTGATTTTTACCTTCAGTAACAAAACTTTATATTTTATTAATCTGTGATTCATCCTTCACTCTGACTTCACTAACAAATGTACTGACACTAAAAATATTGAGTGGGAGGAGCCAAGACTTTCTTTTCTATAATTTAGTCATCATCAAAGAGGAAAGGTTCATTTACAGTGAGAGACCAACAACCTAAGAATGACTCTGCTGCTGGAATTCATCTTTATTTTCATGATTCAGTCTGGAGGTAATATTTCTTTGAAAAATATTTCTTACTTTTACTTTAAAATTGTTGTTTACCACATATAGTCAGTCTATTTTATAAATTACAAGATTTTCTTTGTTTAAAAAATGGATTTGTAAAAGTAGATTATTAATAGAATAAAGATTATTACATTTTGTTTTTGATAAAAATCTGTTTTCATTTGAAGATTCCTTAGGAAGAAAAAACATCTTTGGTATAATTTGTTTTGTAAACAGATTTTTTATAAACAAATGCAAATTCAGTTTTAAAATTCAATTTATTCAAAAATACGTATTTGAATGCTGACAGCTGAAGCTGTGAGGATGATGAAGAATGTCAACACAGTAAAGAAAAGTCAAGAAGTGGAAATATTTGTAAAACTGAACTAACTTCCTTAAATTAAAATGACTTTTGCTATTTGAACTGCTAAAACTGCAATAAATGGTAATAAAGAGGAAAAGAACCAGTTTTCTTGAGTAAAACAATAATTGAGGAAGAAACTAAGAGGAAGACTTGTGAGGACACAAATAATAAAGCTACAGATTTCAGAAACTGATTGACTGATATTTTAGCAAAAAAATTACTTTGAAGGATTTGAAGGTTCTTTTCATTCATGGTTTAAATTAATTCAAGTTTAGGAAAATAGCCAAATGTTTGATAAATGGCTTTAGTTTTTTAATGCCTAATAGGTTGTATATATTTTTCTAATACTATCAGTTACAGAGAAAAACTAAATACTTCATCTGAATTCACAATTCTATCTAGAAAAAGTCAGAGTTAAAGAGGAGAATGATGAAAAGATTAGAGGAAAGTAAAGACGTTTACTTGTGTTTGTGATTCTGATTGTCTTTTTCTGTTTCTTCTTGTTTCTCCTGCAGGTTTCAGTTTTGAGATCCTCTATAAAAGAGTTGGAGATGATGCCGTTTTACCTTGTAACATTGATAGATCCTCTGACCGGGATCTTTACTGGTCCATCTACAGACTTTAAAAATCATTTTCAGAGCTAATAAGCTGCAGTGGAAATGTCCAGAGTTCAGCCAGAGCTCTAAGGCTGAGTGTGAGCAGTGACTGCTCTCTGCTCATCAGATACATCACTGAAGATGATGCTGGTCAAAACGCCTGTCAGCACAGAAACAACAACAACATTGTCACCGTTGTGGATCTGAATACTTTGAGCAGTGAGTATTCTGACCAGAAGAATTCTGGGACTCCATGAATGTAAACAATCTGATCTGATCCAAAAAAAGAACTCAGAGCCTGAAGAGACTCTGACATGTGAACTCGTGTAATCATTTAGGTCAAACTGCTGACAAAGCATGTTTAGTATGAGAGATGTGAGAGAGTCGGCTCATGGGAGAAAAAATCCCAACATTTCATTCTTTATGTTAGGAATAATTAAAAATAGAATAGTTAGAAACTCTCTTTTTACTTTTATTACATTTAGTTGTACCTTTTATTACACTAATGGTTTAAACTTAATTCACTGAGCATGTATTATCATCTCAAAATTATATTACATCCTAAGACAGCACAACCAAACTATTGTTCTCACAGTTCCTCCTCATCCTCCCTTTTTACTTTTTGTGTGTTCTGGTGTTTGTGCTCTGGCAAATGTCTGTGGGAACATCAGAAAGATCTGACACTTGAAGCTTTATGACCTTCAAGTATCCAGCCTGCAACAGCATGTGGGTGGGTTTTTCACACCATAGACCCTCGGACCATCTTCTGAATATGTAAATGCCAGGTATATAAACCAAGCCCTTTTCTGAGTGTCTTTGTTCAGACTTGTGATCCTGTTCCTCTGTCTGTAACCCTGCGTACAAATCTGTGCTGTTTTGTGCGG
>JALJSC010000092.1:0-23739 GCA_023969325.1 Oryzias curvinotus
GCTTAGTTAAAAATCCTGCTAAGATCTTCCAGAGAAGGGATGTAGAAGATAAACGAGTTATCATATTTCAATATGTTATTATTTTTAACTATTTATGTTTGAACAAAATAATTACTAAAATTTTATAAAAGCGATTCAAACTTGAGGAGTCTCAATTCACCAAGGCCATATTATATTTAGAAAAAAACGTGAAGGAATTTTTTCTATGTTGCTCACATAAATTGAAAAAATCTTTTTTTAAGTATAAAGAAAGCAGAAGTAATGCTTTTTTTATCAAAAATCAGCAGGCGAAGTTATTTTGACCAACCCTACATTATCGTACTTTCCTTTAAATCGTCGACTAAAAAATCGTTTTTCTTTAAAAAGATGAGCGCTTTTACGATGAATTCTTAAAACTACTGAATGTATATAATTCAAATTGTAAACGATTAAAAATGAATTAGATGATAAATCGTATGAACTATGTTAAAGTAACTAAAAATTAATAATTTAAAAATTATGGTGAAATAAATCAATAAATCAGAAATATGTTGGATGTTAATTAACGAAAAAAAAGTCAGTGAAGAAGATAAGAAAAATTATAAAAATGTCATGACAAAGCATACACAGAAAATTAAATAATTTATACAGGATAAATTATTGAGTGTAAAATTTTCAATAAAACATCATTTTGAGTAGGATTTTTTTAGAAAATACAAAAGTGTCTAAGCGGCTATAGAGATGCGGCATTGGGTAATTACAACTGCACGTAATCCATTAAAGGCAAAATGTTATACTTTTTCTATTTAATCATATTTTTCATTCCAGCTTTTCAAGTATTACTATTTCATGATGGGAACAAAGAAATTTGTATTTTATATCCTGTTCCCCGGGGTTCAATAGTATCTGGAACTGCTAAAACTCTTGAACAACAAAACTTTCGGTTAAAAATTTTGTAAAATTTTTATTCAATAAAGAAATGATATGGAAAAAACCCTATTTGCATCGGAACCGAAAAATTTTGTCGATTTTCAAGTCACTTCTAATTCTGGTCATCATATTAAGTTGTGCTCTGATATCGAATGTAAATATTTTGTCTAACGAAGCAAAAAAAGATGTCGTTGTTGATTTAAAAATTGATATTCACACGTCAACTCATTCTGATGTAGTCGTACTCTCCGCCATTAATTTTTAGGGTAAAAGTGGGTTGGAAGCAGTTTTGCAGCTATGCAAGCATAATTTAGAGGAAATAAACATATTTTTTGATTTATTTTCTCAAACGAAGGAAAGGGAAAATTTGCTTCTTAGTACAAGCGGTACATTAAAATTTAATTAAGAATCTACTCTTTCATACTTGCGAATATTTCAACTTTTAAGTGTTGTGCTGTTTGGATTAGCTGGCTATCTCCAGTTTTATTTACTTAAAAAATATTTTCTCGCCAAAAGAATTATAAGACATTGATTATTTTGTAATTATTACGCCGCATTTAATGTAGTTTTTCTTATTTTTTTGTTCAAATGTTTTTACATTGTAAAGCGATCCTTAAGCCCCAAGCGAAGCAAAGAATTACTTGATTTTTCCTAGCACACTTTTTATCAAGTTTAAACAACCGTATATACTTTTCATAAGCTATGGTTGTGGTTATCACACTGTCCCTTTTTTAATCATGTAGCTTTTAAGTAAAAACAATATTTAAATCATCTAAATCTTGTTTAAATGCTATAACTACACGGTATTTCGTTAACCTTACCGACGCTATGATTTGGATTCAATCACTTACTTGAATCTTATCAATATTTGTGCGATTCCCTAATCGATTATTATTTTTCTTTAATCATCAAGCAAAATGTTACATGTATGTTTACTCTTTTTTCTACTGTTCTTATTTTTTTTTCTATTTGTTAAATTTTGCAAACTTATTTCCCTTAGATCGAGATGTCACAATACATTCGAATGTGTTTTTTTTAATTTTTACCCTAATAGTACTTGAGGAATATTTTACTACTTTTTCTCCTTTACTGAAGTATCGAAAATATACTATAAGTTATCTTTTTGAAAAATTTACAAAACTCGGTTTATTTTCATTACAAACGGATCATATATGATTTACGAATTTCACTATTTAAATTTTTATTTAAATTTTTTTTGCTGACTTGGTATCAATGTTCCCTCAACCCACTTTAATCTTTCAAACGAGAAATAATTTTTTCTACTGAATTGTTCATACTCAATTCATGGAACATAAAAGGTAGATTCCCGATGTAAAAAGGCCATTTTACTTTAGATTACGCAAACGTGCGACACACGTGATTTATTGTGTGTTGGGGAACGTTATCTTTGCTTAAACATTACGCCCTACTGATCAAAATCATCCTATTTTAGTACTTCCTAAATAAGAATCAAAAATCGGTCTTCTTTGTCTTGCCAAAGTTTAACGCTTTTCCAATATTTTCATAATTTTCTGTATTTTAACCTAAATGTCGATTCAAGTCGTAATCGTCACAAAAATTTTCATGTAACTCTTACAAAGTCTTTCATTTGTATCAAATAACGGGTCAGTTTATTCATCTTCATTACCATCCATTTTGTTTGTGATCAAACTCTTCAGGGAACCTTTTAAAACCAGCTGAGACCGAATGTCGTCCCTGGCTTCCTTGGTCCAAGTAGAGACTCTAGACAAGTAAAGTCTCCTGAACTCTCCAATCTTGGTTGTTCTTGCTGACCAGAAGTCACCCAAACCATTAATTTTTCCTCATTCAAAGCTTGAAATCTTTGTTCAGAAGTACATCAAAAACTGCTGTATTGACATCAACTCAACCGGAATCATGACTTCAGAGGTGGTAAGAGAGCACATTAACTCATCACTATTTATCTCATGTGAGATCTGAACTGATCCGTCTACTAAGAGATTTCTCACATGAAAAATTTTATGCGCGCCCAATTTTTGGCAT
Organism: Oryzias curvinotus; assembly: GCA_023969325.1. NCBI lineage: Eukaryota > Metazoa > Chordata > Actinopteri > Beloniformes > Adrianichthyidae > Oryzias > Oryzias curvinotus. The sequence goes on from JALJSC010000092.1 coordinate 2,932, forward strand.
TGAAATTTGGAAGAAGCCGAAAAGCATAGGATTAGATTTGGGTCATTGCGGTATTCTAAAGAAAAAATTAAGAGGTGGCTGATTGAGATTTTATTGATATAAGTTTTTGGTTTATATACCAATTGCGCGCCGTTCCTGAATTTTTAGCAGGAATAATTAAAATGCTGAACATGATCACAAAAATAATGACAATTGGTTTTACAAACTCCAGACACTAATTTTAAGCACAACTGTAGAATATACATTTTTTAAAAGAATATGGGTATTTTCTGGTGAGTATAATCCACAAGCATTGTTAGATTTAGGTTAATTTTGATACGTAATAATACAACCAAATTATAGGAAAATAAAAATTATACACTAAATTTCAGCGAGAACGAAGAATTTTTGTAAAAAATAGTGAAGAACGGAATTAAATATTTTATAAAGTTGAGATAAAAATAACTGCCATTTATGTTAAAAAACGCATGTTCAAACCAACATGATTTAACTTGCTAGATTTGCTTATCTGCGTGTCGAGAAAGTCTTTACAATAATTTCATTGATTAAATAAATATGAAAAATAGCTATAAATTTATTTTAAAAAATTATGCCTATATTTAAGATTGAATTGTTTACTTACCTACCCTTCAGTAAACAATTAACTTTTGAATATTTTCGCTTTTATAACAAGACAATTCGTTTCTAATTCTAGTTCGAGAATTTTAACAGTTATTTAAAAGTATTATTAATTTCAAAAGCCGTGATCTCGGAAAAAAGCGGTACAGAATCGGCGGAAAAATAATGGAAGAAGATCGAACATTACTAAAAACAATACTTGGTGCTGTTTATAATCTTCGAAAACAAAAGCAAAGACCCAGTAACTCAAAAATTATTCAATACTTAAAAAACCGCTGCTCTTATTCAGAAGAGCAGGTTTTTATTTAATTAACATAGATACTTAAAACGATGAGTCTTGCTGTCAAAGAAAAATTAGTTACTGTTGATGAAAAAAGGCGCCGAGATGATTCCAGATTTAGTGAAGCCTCCTATAGAGTAACTCCAAGGGGTTGGAATCCAAAACTAGGTTTTATTTTATTTTTAAGCAGACACGGAGATTATTTACCGAAAATCTATTCTTATGAAAACACTTCAAGATATTTTGATTTCCAAAGATAAACCTTTGACATTATTGGAACTTCAAGAATCCATATTTACTACTGTTGATGAAAATTCTATGTTTAAAAATGAAAAAGATATGCGAATTCAAGTTTTTATAAACTAATATCAGTTAAGAACGGCAGTGTTCGAACTTGTGAGAGCTGGAATTTTTATTCAAACTTTCAACACCTTTGTGATCAACCACCACTTAAGATCATTAAGCACTCAACTAATGTGCAACAGTTGCAATCGTAGTGGTACCTTAATCGATATAACAAATCCCTTTTTGTTTTGCTGTGAATGCGGCACTGGCTGTTAATGATTTGTTAAACTTAGTTCACTTTTTCTGTGTTTTACCAGAGAGTGCAAAGCTCAACATTGTTTTGGGCAGTGGTTGGCTCTGTAGTAATTGTAAATCATGCCAAATCTGTTTTTCTTCTACTGAAGTAAAAAAAAATATTTATAAAAGCCACTTAATCGCTGCATTCAATGCGATAAAGGATTTCATCGCAGTTGCTCTTCTGAAATTTTACAATTTATATTTGATGAACGAATGTGTGACGGTTGCAACACTCGGATATACTTGCATGGTGCTAATAAGCGCTCTTTGAAGTCTGAACGCCCTCGACCAGCGATGGGGTTTTTATGTTTTTTATTCAAGCCAAATCCGCCGCCATCTTCGTGTTGTTCCTGTATCAGTTAAAAAAACTAAGCATAAACGATTTCGAAAAATTAAGGATATTTCCCATCGAACTCAAGTTCAGATGCATCATGCGCCCCCAGATATGCTAGAGCATTTGCTCAACTCAAATCAGTTTCCCGATATCACTTCACAAGACATTGCTCTATATCGCTCTGTTCAAGAAAGTTTAGCCAACTCCTCAGAATATAACAAAGCACCATTAGATCCAAAGGGATGCACACCTCCATACATACAACTTGGTAGATACGAGATAAAGTCCTGGTATTCTTCACCTTTTCCGCAAGAATATGCCACAGTTACCAAGTTGCATATATGCGAATTTTGCCTTGAATATCGAAAAACATCAGCTGTATGCTTTTTATTTTATTTTCAAGATAATGGAAAGACATTTAAAAAAATGTCCTACTCGTCATCCTCCGGACAGAGAAATTTATCGCAGCTGTTCTTTGAGTGTATTTGAAATTGACGGACAAAATTTTAAAGTATTTTATATGCTATAAATAGAATTATTGTCAAAATCTTTGTTTAATATCCAAACTCTTCCTCGATCACAAAACTCTTTATTATGACGTCGAGCCGTTTTTGTTTTATGTGCTCACCTTTAACGATCATTCTGGATGTCATATTGTTGGGTATTTTAGCAAAGTATTTTTTTTTAATTTCCAGGAAAAATTTTCACCTCAAAAGCACAATGTTTCCTGCATAACTACTCTTCCTCCATACCAACGCGCAGGTTATGGTCGCTTTTTAATCGAATTTAGTAATTGTTTCGTTTTTCCAGGTTATTTGCTGACCAGGGAAGAAGGTCTTACTGGCTCACCTGAAAAACCCCTCTCTGCTCTTGGAAGAATAAGCTACTTTTCCTATTGGAACTGCAAAATATGTGAATACTTGTCCACACAAACCTGTTCTTCAACAATCACAATAAAATGTAACCAATTTTTTGACATAAGCAATTATGCAAAATACTGGCATAGATCCTCACGACATTGCCTCCACTTTACAGCGTCTCGGTTTGATACATTTTAATAAGGAAAAGTTTTAATTTTTATAAATTAAGTAAATGCGTCATCTTATACAAACCCACCGTTATTGAACATTGTTTATCTTCAAAATCATATATTAATAAAATATCACTTGATCCTAGCAGACTCCGTTGGTCTCCTTTTCTTAAACCTTCCATTCATGCCGATCCAGAATCTTCAACTGTAGTTTAGTTGTCTGTTTTTTAACGATAAAACACTTTCTCATTTATTTATCTCAAACATGATGGAAACTTTGCAAATCATTTTCACTGATAACCAAATTATAAATTAATATCGTGTTCATTTACCTATTTTAGAAGTCAACAGTATTAAAAATAAAATTTACTTAAAATATATAAATCCCTAAAGTAATGTTCAATAATCTTAACGTAAAATACTAAAAAATATATCTGTCAAGTACCGTCATAAAGCGCATATTTGCCTCTTAATGGGCACTTGCATTGTATCGCTCAAATTCCATCATACTTTCATTTCGCAACAAACACTACTTTCTTTCCCACTGTGATATAAAAGTTAATTGACATCTTTAATCGTTAGAAAAGGTGGACAAACTTCAACGTTAATTTTTATCTAAAAATCATTGATAGGATTTATTGTAAATTTTAAATCTTAACGAAATTCATTAAATTTAAATCAACATTCATTTTAACTATCCCATGGTTAAAAAATATTTGAAAATTGAAGCGAGATTTAAAGACAAGCCTATTATGTTTTATAAATATACTACCGAAATTATCAAGTTCCATTGATGATTAATTTTCATGTCTTGTCCCCACTTTATTATCAATGCGGTGTTTAATTAATATTATAGTGACTTTAAAGTGATGGCCAACAATAATAAACCCCTAATGAATAATTAAAACCTTACCTCCTTTTTTCTTTGTGTCGTTGTAATCTATACTTGTCAGTGCAACTTTTATGTTAAATCGATTCTACTATGGTGTAAGATTCATAAAATGTAATCGCCATTACTGAACATTGATCATCCTATTTTTTTACTCATTCCATCTATGACTTAGGTCCTTTTACTTCAATCTAGCATCTGGCGACGAGATGTCTCACCACGATCGACCCTATATACTTCTCTCAGAATCCCAGGATTAATCGCCGTACGATTTCCTCACGTTCTGTTTCAAACCTTTACTCTTAAAGGGACGAATTACAACCCCATCGTCAACATAAAAACTCACACCTCTTAGCTGGCACTGACCTTAGCGAGATGAAGTTCTCTCAATTTCGCCCTTTTCTCCAACTCTTTGTCAAATTATCTATTCATTAATTTCTCATCACTGCGAGAGAATTTGTCAAAAACTGAATAAATTGCTCCATGTCAGGCATCAAATTTGTGCACTCCAATCCAGGCGGTCGGTGGGATTTATTACAGTAATTATTGATAATTTGGTTTTATTTATGGATTCCGAGACGCTAGCACATAAAACCAACAATTACAACCCTTCAATTGTTTTAGCCTAACAACACTTACCGAGTCATAATGTTGGTTTATTGGAGATTTTCTCTTGAAGGATAAGGAATATCTACAAGAATTGATGGTAATTTTGGGACATTTGACAAGCATGGTGGTGGGTGGATCGGTTTTATAACTACTCAATTGACTGGGTTATTTTCCAGCTGCCATAGGCCTAGGACCCGCAACATATAGCTACTCGCAGTCAAATGGTGGCCTTTCGTATCTAGCGGCGGTAGGGTTTTCAATTGAAGGAGCAAATCCTTTCGAACAAAAAGCCCTCTTTGTCCAGGGATATGGGTGAAGACCCTAACTGCGGAATGAACTGATATACATAGGCACGGGCAGACAGTAGGTAGTAAGGTGGTAGTAACTTTTTGATAAGTGAACCGACCATCTGTTAACTACGGATATGGGCCTGCATGTGGCTTGTTAAACCAAACAGCAGATCATATGAGCACAGCGATAAAAATCCTTAAGATCGATGACCATTTTAAGCGATGACATTGACGGATTGATTGATTGACAACCATTAATTGAGCAAAAGATCAATTCCTCATCCTCCATTTTGGGAGTAAAGAGTTTGACTTTGACAAATTTTAAACTTGTAATGGCCAGAAGTTTACAAAATTGAACTGCGGCGGAGAATAGTATGGGTCCAAAAAACGACAATTAATAAATAAAACTCTCTGCATAATTGTCATCGCAAGAATTATTTAAAAAACAATTCACTTCTTTTTGTGTTGAAAAATTTGTAAAATTTAACCCCAGAAATATTTACATTTTAAAACACTGATAATAAAAAATTTCCTCAAACAGCAACGCAAAACATGGGAGAAATATTTTTAAGTAAAATGAATTCATTTTACTTCAAATAAAGGCAAGGAAATGTAAAAAGTATTGATTTTGACGATTTATTCTTTATTAGTGAAAGATCAAACAATGTCTTAGGTATATGAAAATGGAAGTTTAAGGAATATAGAAGCTTAGGATAAATATTGAACATATAAGTCCATGATACCGCTTTTATGCGGCGATTTGGTTGATAACAACTGGGGCACCTAACATTGTCGCTTTTAATATTCAATAACTGTTTCATTTGAAGAGGTTGAAAACTTATTTTTAAACCATAAAATCTTGAGATAGAATGTTAACTTGGAATCTTTTATTTATTAAAGCAATGGAACAAAAAAACTGAAAATTAATCAACAACAATATTAAAAGAGAACTGGGTCGAATTCCGAATCCTTGCGAGTGTTATTGGAATTAATTTCTCATTCATTGCTAACATAGAGAATCATCAAGTGGAGTTATTATTTGGCATCGTGACATTGGATTTACACCAAACCACAAAGTTGGACAGGATAGTACGGTACCAAATACATCGCTCCACATTACTTGGCAAGGCCGACGACACTGATGCAACTATTATAATATTAGAGTTGTTGTTCATTAGTAATCACAAAGGTGTGTTGATTATTAAGCTTGACAACAGAGTAAACTTTTTGGTTAGTCCAAAATGGGGAAGAAACGATGTAAACATCTTTTCAAAGCACTTTAACAGCATAGTGGAGTGAATCATCCGATGATACATTAAAGCGTTTTCCAAAACAGCATGCCAAACGATTGTAATAGCGACCTGAGGTTTTGGAGAAATAGTGGCGCCATTCGAAAGAGGACTGGGTAAGACCTTAAAAAATTGGTAAAAAAAACTTCGTAACATTATTCTAATAACAATTTCATTTCTAAAAGGACAACGTATTTTGATTCGTAAAATTCAGACATAATGAGCCCGTCTGTCATAATGGTGTGGGGATTACGCTTTATCTTTCTTCAGAAGTTAAAGTTTCTCTTTTCGACACTTGTAGACCACAGATCCAACATTCATGTGAATTAACAAAAGTAAAGTATATTTTAATTAGTTAAGTATCTTTTAAAGGAATTTTAATAACTAAGGTCTGTTTGGGTAGATGTTGACGAGACTCAAGTTGTCAGGTCTCATGAGTTGTTTGAAATTTATGACGTGGACATGGATGGGTCTTCTGTTGCATCGGTTTTAATTCTTACTTGTATGAGGATCACCTGGGTAATGGGACATTGTAATTCCGTTTAAGAAGTAATAAATCGAGGCTTTGTGTATTATTATGAGAAAACTTTGTAGGATCAGATACCTCTTGGAAAAGGTCAAGTTATTCAAATAATTGTTTAAATATTTAAATAATTTAACTCGGTAAGCTGATTATTCACAATATTCGTTGAAGAAGTTATTGTAAGTACAGGAAAATTGACTGGGAAAATGCATTAGTTTATAGGTCCCTAAGGATAATTGGCAAATTCGATATATCAAGCACTGTCCGAATAGGCGTAAATCTTTTTGAAGTAAAGCAAGTTGTGGCCAAAAACATTGAAGAAACAAGAGTTTAAGAATTTTTAGTTAATTTTTAAAAATAAAAATTTACAAAACCATAAATTACTTCTTTTGGTTGAAGTTTCTGGTAAAGTCAGCTATTTTGTTGTGTTAAAAAAATAGCGAAGAAGAATGCTCGAAGATGAAGGGGGCCGACTTATAAAAGTGGAAAGTAAAATAACATTTTTTTTACTAACATTTAATTTTTTGATTTTCTGATGGATATGTAAAGCGAACTACAAAACTTTAAGCATGTGTGATTCGCGCCGGTTAAAACATGCAAATAACAATGTCTCATTAGAGCAGCGAAAAAAAACTAAGCAATCGCAATGAAAAATATTAATTATAATAATAGTTAAAAAGTCAAGTAAAATGATTTAACATATAATAAGATCTTGTCTTCGAACTCCAACTCCAATTAATGAAACTTGAATGAAAAAATAAAAAACTTGGAAGATTAAGTTGAGACTCGATGAATGATAAATAATTTTGGGCTTCTAGGGGTAGTTCAGAGCGGGTACGACACCCACTGGTTGGTGACATCCAGCTCTTGAGTGTTACATAATTAGGCTTAAGGCTGTTTATCGATTCAGTAAATGCTAAAAATCGATAAAAAGTGAACAAGGAACTATTTTATGGATAGCTCCGTCATTAGAAGAATATGAACAAGCAACTTTAAGTTCCGAAAGCCCATCCAAAACATCCAGTTTGGTAAGGGCAATACTAATTGTCAACAAAAGAGGATTACTGGGTAATGCCACAAACTTGGATACATGAACGAAGGATAGGAATATCTAACCAACCACACCTTCGAGGGCGTCCAGTAGTGGTACCGAATTCTTTTCCAACATTCCTCATGCGCTCACCAATCTCCTTGATATAATATAAATAAAAAACGTCATTAAGTTCTGTGGGGAACGGTCCATAACCGACCCGTGTAGTGTATGCCTTGATGACTCCGAGAACAGAGCCAATTTTAAAAGGAGAGATTCCAAGACCGGTAATAAAACCTCCCACACAACAACTCGAAGAAGTAACAAAAGGAAAAGTTCCTACATAAAATCAGACAAATAACCAAAATCTATATCGAGCATAAAGGCATTCGCTCCCTCAGCTAAAACAGAATTTTGTAAGTCAAGGGAATTATTTACATAAGAGACTGTATCAATTACCATGGGAGCAAATGTTTCTCTTAATTTCAAAATAATGTGTTAATGATACTTCAAGAATAGCCAATTCTTCATCAATATTGTGGTTTAGACTTGGATAACTAAATTTAATTGGATAAAAAACTGTTCTTTAAAAGTGAGATGAAGACCTTTTACTCTAAAATTAACAAAAAAGCAACTTTTGGCAGAATAAAGTAAAATCACAAATAAAATCACACATTCGAAGTCCAGTTCTAGAAACCTATAAGATATAGAAAATACCTTTGAAGCATACGTAGGACCTATTCCTCGACCTGTAGTGCCGATACTAAAGTCATAGAAAGAAATACCTATCTTTTTCTCGCTTTTGGTCTGAAATACGGTCCACCAGTTGGTGAAAATCAAAGACTGAGTAGATAAAAAAAATACCAATATGAGCTCGATCAGATATAAAAAGCCTGGAACGAACATCTGGTACATTTGCTTCCTCGGCTTTTTCAATCTCCTGAATAAGCGTTGGAAGATGGATTACGACTCCATTGCCTTTAAAACAAAATTAAATTTACCAATGACTACCTTGCAATCCGGTCGAAGAATACCGCTAAAATTATTGATTTTAATACCTTGGAACGAGGTGAAATGTAAACTTTTGGTCATTAACATAAACAGTATGACCAGCATTACTACCGCCCTAGCAAAAAAAGTAAGATTTACCTGCGCTCTACAAACTAAGGAAACTGATTCTGCAAGATAATCGACAATCTTTCCTTTTCCTTCGTCACCAAATTGAGTTCCAAGAACAACACAAACTTTGCCATTTTGAATCATTTCCTATAAAATGCGCAAATGCATTATTTATAATCTAATAGGTTAACAATTTATCGATCGTAAAAAGTATGTTTACGAATATTTTTAAATTGATTAACAAACTGTAATAATGAAGATTCAAACTTGCAAAAAAATCCTTACTTAATTTTTTTTATTCTAACACTGATTGCAAATTGTATCTAGCCAATATTTAATCTAAAAAAAATTAAATGTTGACAATATTTAGATCATTTTTAGGTTGATTTTATCATGAGAAGAATGTAATATGTTATTTAATAATTAGCACGCCTTTTAAGTTAATTTTAAGATGGTTATGCTCGAAATATTTTTTAATCCCTATAAAAAGTAAAAAAAAAATTCTTCGATCAAAGTTTATTTTGGGATGAAGAAATCTAATAAATCCTTCAACATGTCAAAAAATAACCAAAAAATTATCTTATCATGGATGAAAATTGATTCCTTTTAGGGTTACATTAGAAAATTTTTATTCGAAATACATTTTATTATTAATTTATCATCTTTACCGATTGTTTTAAAATATTCGAATAATCCCAAAAATGCCTTAGAATTTTTGCCTGTTATAATATATTTTTTTTGTTTGAGCTTTTTTATACATAGCATGAAATTAAGAAACAAATCAACTCATTTACATTCATTATAACGTGCGCAGTTTGCACAAAGATGACGGTTTTTTTACCTTAAATATTGGATTAGCCCACAATGTCTTTTGTTGGTTTTCATATATCACGTTACTTAATTGCCTATTCGAAGGATAAATTAAAGCAAAAAGAAAAATGATGCTTTCATTAACTGTGAAAAAATCTAGGCAAAAATAAAAATCGATATTTAAAAGCAATTTTTTAGCCTTATGTTTATTAAGTAGAAAAAATTGAAAATATCCCTCTACCATTTATTTTAGAAGAAAAACACTAAAAAGCGATAAAATAGTAGGCACATAAAATGATTAAAGGTTCGCGCCAACCACCATAACTTTATCCTCTCTAGACTTTCCCTAGAAAACTCCACACTGATCGTTAGATCCTTAATTTTTAAGACACATTTATGATAAAAGAAATGATTTTATAACATTGTTACTAATGCATTTAGCTTCTTGTTGTAACTTAAGGTTTCGGGTTCAAGTAAGTCAATTGAGTTAAAGTTTCACCCTGGTTTAGCTTTTTTCCTGACGGGCGGCATGTTTTTTTGCAAATTATTTAGCCTGAAGCCATCATACGTGAATCCGTTTACATGCTATTGACGCTTTGACGTGCGAAAATGGTACCACCCCCCCCTGCCCAGCCACACAAAAACAAACATCCGAAATTCTTGTGGTTGAGGCGGGAATGGGAAGCGGGGGCAGGAGGGTAGAGAAAGATGAGTGGATAAGTTTATAGTGAAAGGGCAGTAATGGAAGGATGAATACAATCAATAAAAAGAGATGAGTTAGAGAAGAAGACGATAGATAGAGGCGAAGGAGAGAACCCACAAGAGGGCTATTGCAATTTGGAGTATAATTTTATTGAATGTTCGTTAATCGCTCCTTTTAATTATTAAGGTATCGTCCCATATCTTCATTAAAAGACACGACCTGAGGTAAGGTTTGTCGCTATACCCTCGACTGCGGCTACTCCCGGCGACTCAGTCTGTCCAGACTTCCGCGTTTCTAAGCGGGATGAGTCGACTCCACATCTGCTCGGCCTCCTCGCGCGTTCTACTTATATTGTGGAACGTCGACGGAGGGAGAACAGACGTTTTCATCCTACGGGGATCCGCAAGGATCCCGCGGGAACAGGACAGCTTGTGAGGTTCTACGCCCTTCGCTCAGCGGAGTGAAAAGGACAAGAAGAAGCGAGGGATGCCTGCATGACAGACGGCGGAGCAGCGCTGTCGCTCGCGCCACAGAACGCGCCGCCACCGAGACCGCGCGCACACAGACCAACGCGCGATCCAGAGCCCGCGGCTGGTCGCACTGGAAGTCGGCGGAGAAGCGGTTTATTAATCTATATTTCTTTTCAAATGTAATCCCATCATGGTTATCCATAATGATTTCTACAATACAGGCGAGCCACGAATTAGCCTGGCGATGTGTACGTGCTACAACACGATGGATCTCTTCTGAGCCTGTCCGTTCACAGCCGTTAGCTGCTTGTCTGCAGTGTGTAAAGCACAGAAGAAGATCACAGCCTCTCATTACAATGCAGGAGGAAACTAAGTTTTTCTGTAGGACATGCATTTAGTTCACTCTCTGTGTCATACAAAATGATTGAGAGAACTTGCTGTCACATTTGAACGTTTATCAGGAAGAGTTTTGAAAGCAGGGAGAGTGTGAATTGTGATGAAGATCTATCAAACTGTACCAAGTCTCGAAATGCGCAGGCACTCAGAGTGGCTTGACTCCCGCCTCCTCACCCTCCTCCCCCAGTCCCAATCATCGGACAAAGATCACTTGTTCGGCCACGAAGATTTCTCGCAACAAGGAGTAGGGTCGAAAAGAATTCAGAGCGCAGTTGTAGCGCACGTAAAAAAAATAAACAATACAAACTTGAATAAAATGTGCTCGAGCTAGCGTGTTCGACGGGGAAGGGGTGCTTATCTGCAGTCGGAGCTGTCCTCCTTCCTGTGAGCTGTCCGGGACTGAGTCGGGAAGGCGGCGTCCCGCCGGAGCAGCGGTCTGGGGGCCAGGGGGTGAAGTCATCTCCAATTATGAAGAGAAAAATGCCCCGCACCACGAATGGGGGTGGTTGCGGTGGTCGCCACTCGCGGCCGCGTTGATCCTTAGGAGCGACCTGCAGGAAACTGCATGAGAGGCCAAATCAAATGGGTCTCTTGTCCGTCATAGTCCAATGATCGGCTTTTGCACCGCTCAGTAACCATTCCGCTTGAATGCTAGGAGACGGCTCAGGTTGACGTTTCTCTTTTTCCGAACCCATGATGTGCGGGCGCTCCCGGGGGGATGTCAGACATTACGTGGTGGCGGCGCGGTGACGCTGGGACTCCGCCGATCCCGAGCCGCTCTGCAGGGGAGAGGATCAGGGCCTCTGCATGATCGAGGGAAGGAAAAAAAGCAAAAGCGGGACAAGAGCATTAAAGCAGGGTTTTTTAGGCATAAAAAGACGTACCAAAATAAACAATACAAAATTTGCAATAAAATGTGACCGCCGCTACGAGTTTCGGCCAAAATCGCCTCATTCAGGCCTCAATGTACATCACAACAGTACAAAGCTGGCCTGAACAGGCGAAAGTGACGTGAGAGACAATAAAGGGGGGCTCTTTTATTCCACTGTCTTACCAAGGAGCAAGCGTCGGCCTCGTGGGGCCCCGCGTGTCCTAAGGCATGGGACCTCGTGTTCCCAGACCCTCCCTGCTGCAGACTGCTGTACCAGCAAAAGGACACGTGAAATCAAACATTGTTCTCCCCCTCAGTTTTGATTTCTTATAGGCTATTTGGATTTATAAACACTGCAAAACCGGATGGGATGGGTAAAGTTAAGTTAAGCGTTAGGGTAGAGGCAAGGTAGGGGTTAGGGTGTTTAAAAAAGTATAGTTAAACATAGATAAAATAACAATGATAACCATAACCATAAAAACAGGTAGTAAAGAACAATGTAACACATCTCTACACTGTGTTCATTCTAAACAAAAACCCTGGGTCATTAAGAAATGCGCGACCGCAAGCGGGGTAATGCACCTCTCTTAGGAGAACATTATTATCTTATATTGTTTGTCACATTTGTCTGTGCCAAGAACGTTTTAGATTTGTCAACAAAATGTTTATATCACCCAAGGAAAGGAAATAAGAGAAACTACAATCTTGTGTTTTTTGGATCAGATTTTTTTTGAACGTTACTGAATACGCGTCCACACCTTTATGAGGAGGTCAATTTGTATCTGTCAGGGCAACATTTAACATAACCAAAGAAAAAACCAGTTAATTTGAGATCTAAGGGGCTGTCCCTTGTCCAAACCCACCCTAAATGGACTTAGGGACCTTCCAGTTTAAATAGGGACCCTCAATGTTCCCCAAAGAGTGTTCTTGCCGATCCTGGGTCCAGCTAATTGCATCTTCTCTGTTGCAAAGAGAAATCCTCCACAGGGGGATGTTGTCTCATTTTGTTCAATATGTGATTTTAAATATAGTATGATGTATTCTGACTCATTCAGAAGTAAACTACTAGAACAATTAACTAGGGGACCCCAAATGACAAGCAGAGGAAAACTGCTAACTATTCCATAACCCATAACCCTACACCTAACCCTACCATAACCCTAAACCCAGGTATCACCAGCGGTTGCTTCCGTTCTTGACATCTGGCGTTGATGCCGGACTTTTTGAAGATAAACAATCCGGAACCCTAAGTTACCCGGACCGAGGGGGCTTATCTCAAAAAGCCCGCATATGGCGAAAATTAGCACTGGATAAACTCTCGATTGTCGATCTGGGATGGGAGAGTAGCTGGAATCCCAGGACAAATTTGTAATCCAGTCGTCTATCAAGAAGACTCCTTTCTGCTATCTTCCAGATACCAGTAGCGTAAGCAATGTTCGTATGTTCAGAAGGTACCAGTTAACCTGTAGAAAACGACTTGGGCGTAGGGTGCGGGGGCGTCTACAAGGCCGCTGGTGGCCTCAGCCCGTCCCCAACCAGCTCCGGCCCCCTGTAACATCGCGTCCCCCAAGTGGAAGATGGAGCGAGGGGCAGAGGTGCTGTTATCGCACTCTGCCTCACCCGGGCTGTCATCCTCGAGCAAGGAACTGCCTGAAAAGTTAGGAGGTCGGCGATCGTGTCCGCCTATCACCGTCTTCATCCGCTGTCGAATCGTCAGCAACTCTAGGAATGGTAAAAATGTGTCAAAAAGAACGCACTTGTAAATTTAAATCTTGAGAACTGGTGAGATAGCAATCTGAATACTGTGCATATCAAAAAATATCGTTGCATCTGTGTGTCAAAAAAGGCTTCCAAAGGTGTGAACTGACAAATCCCATTTGCATGTGTTCATTCGAGTTACAAACTTCAAATCTGTGATCCAACTGCTCCAAAGTGGCTCTGCTGTAGGTGATGGTGTGCCGAATCTGCGCCGCAAATCAACAGGTACGCTACAACTGCACGTCCTGAATTCGGACACATTCCTTGCGAGAAGGAAACTTGGGCAAAAGTGTCTGTGTCCGATAAATGGGAGGGGGCGGGGGGGGGGGGGGGGGAAGGGGGAGCGGAGCTCAAACCAATCAGATGCCAGGACTCGCCGTATCTCAGGGGGAGCCTTGCTTCTTAATCCTCCGGAGCTCAGCGGCTGGAGCGGTTGCGCGTACAGAGACGCGCACGCCACTCGCTCAGGCAGCGGCCAGCCGTTGCTCGCGGGCTGAGTCCGCCACACGCTGCGCGCAGAGCGGCCGTCGCCTGGAACGTCGCGGAGAAGAAAAACGCGTTATCTAAGGATCCCGCAAAGGATCCCGTGACAGACAGCGAGGTTACGCCTATCGACTCAGCGGAGGAAGAAGAAGAAAGCCGAGAATGTGACCGCGGCGGAGCAGCCTGATCGCTCGCGCACAAGCCGGCGCCACAGCCGCGCGCCACAGCCGCGCCGTCGCCTGGAACGTCGCGGAGAACGCGTTATCTATCTAATATTTTTCAAATGTTTTTCCATAGGATTTATAATAAAGCTGCTCAATAGCCCATGCCCTGTTGTCCTGCTACAACAAAGAGGATCATCTTCCTGATCCTGTCCTTCCAGGCCGTCTACTTCTTGTCTGCATTTAAAGCACGAAAGAGATCAACTTCTCATTAAAATGCAGGAGAAAACTAAGTTTTTTCTGTAGAAATGCATTTTTAGTTCACTCTCTGTGTTCATACAAAATGATTGAGAGACTTGCTGTCACATTTGAACGTTTATCAGAAGAGTTATTGAAGCAGGAAGTGTGAATCTGTGAAGATCTTTCAAACTTTACCAAGTTCTCCGAATCCAGCACTCAGATTGGTTGACTCCGCCTCCTCTTACCCTCCCTCCCCCCAGTCCCATTATCGGACACAGATCACTTTTGACACAAGTTTCTCGCAAGGAATGTGCCAGAATTCAGAGCGCAGTTGTAGCGCACGTAAAAAAAAGAAACAATACAAAATTTGAATAAAATGTGCTCGCGCTACGCGTTTCGCCGCGGTTCTTATCTCCGTCGGAGCTGTCCTCCTCCTGGGAGCTGTCCGGTACTGAAGCTCGGGGAGGCGGCGCCCGCGCCGCCGGTCTGGGGGCAGGGGGTGAAGTCATCTCCACATTATGAAGGAGAAAATCCTCCCGCACCACGAAGGGGTTGCGGCTGGTTGCCACTCGCGGTCCGCGCTGCTCCTTAGGAGCGGCTGCAGGAACTGCATCTAGAGGCCAAATGGGTCTCCTGTCCGTCATAGTTCCAACTGATCGGCTTGCAGTCTCGTAACATTCAGCTTGAATGCTTATGGAGGCCTGCTCAGGTTGACGTTTCTTCTTTTTTCCTACCCCTGATGTGCGTGGCTCCCGGTGGCTGTCAGACCTTACCGGTCGCTCCGAGTCCGCTCTGCAGGCGGTGATCAGGGCCTCTGCCTGATCGAGGGAAGGGAAAAAAGCAAAAGCGGGACAACCACTTAAAGAAGGGTTTTTTATTCATAAAAAACGTAAAAAAAAAATAAACAATACAAAATTTGAATAATATGTGCTCGCACTACGCGTTTCGGCCAAAATCTGCCTTCATCAGGCTCAATGCACATCACAACAGCTACAACTTGGCTGAACAGGCGGAAAAGTGAAGTGAGAGACAAAAGGGGGGGCTCTTTTATTCCCACTGTCTTACCAAGGAGCACGCGTCGGCCTCGTGGGCCCCGCGTGTCCTAAGGCATGGACCCTGCGTGTTCCCAGCCCCTCCCCTGCCTGCATGCTGCTGTACCAGGCAAAAGGACACGTGAATCAAACCTTTTTCTCCCCACTCAGTTATTGATTTCTTATTAGGATTATTTGGATTTATAAACACTGCAAAACGGTTGGGATTAGGGTTAAAGTTAAGTTAAGGTTAGGGTTAGAGGCAAGGTTAGGGGTAGGGTTAAAAAAATAATAGTAAACATAGATAAAATAACAATGATAACCATAACCATAAAAACAGTAACAATGATAACAACATCTCTCACACTGTTCATCCTAAACAAAACCCTGGGTCATAAGAAATTGCTCGACCAGTGGGGTATGCACCTCTATTATGAACAATATTATATTTATGTTGTCACATGTTTGTGCTAACAGAAGTTTTGGTTTGTCCCACCAAATGTTTATCACCCAAGGAAAAGGAAATAAGATAACTACAATCTTGTGTTTTGGATCAGATTTTTTTGAACGTTACTGAATAAGAGTCACACCTTTATTGAGGAGGTCACTTTGTTATTCTGTCAGGGCAACATTTTATAATAAAAACCATGTTAATTTGAGATCTAAGGGGCTGTCCCCTTTCAAACTCCACCCTAAATGGACTTAGTGGACATTCCACTTTAAATAGGACCTCCAATGTTCCAAGATTGCTCTTGCCGTATCCTGGGTCCAGCTAATTGCATCTTCTTCTGTTGCAAAATGAGAATCCTCCAGCAGGGGGATGTGTCTCATATTTTTTTCAATATGCTGATTTAATAGTATCATGTCATTCTGCTCCATTTCAGATAAATGACTAGAAAAATTAACTAGGGGAACCCAAATGACAGCAGATGGACATCTGTGTTTAGCCATCTTCAGAGCCTGCTGGAGCTGTTTAACAGCGGTTTCTTTAATGTTCCGACTTCTGGCGTTGATGCCGGCTGCAATAACCACATCCGGAACCCCTAAGTTACCCGGAACGAGGGCTATCTCAAATAAAGCCCGCATATGGCGAAAATTAGCACCTGGATAACTCTCGATCTGTAGATCTGGGATGGAGTAGTCTGGAATCCTGGACAAATTTGAATCCCCAACAATAAGACGCCTTTTCTCCACTTCCAGATCCCAGTAAGCCAATTTTCTGTATGTTTCAGGGTAACAGTTAACCTTAGAAACCTGCTGCGTTGGGTGAGGTGAGTCTACAAGGGCCGCTGGTGGCTCAGCCCCGTCACCAGCCAGCTCCGGCCCTGTAACATCGCGTCCCCCCGCTGAAGCTGGAGCCGGGGCAGAGGTGCTGTTATCGCACTCTGCCTCACCCGGGCTGTCATCCTCCAGCACTGAACTGCCTGAAGTTAGGAGGTCGGCGATCGTGTCCGCCTCATCCCCGTCTTCATCGCTGTCGAATTCGTCAGCCAACTCTATGAAGGTAAAAATGTGTCAAAAAGAACGCACTTGTAAATGTGATTTGAGAACTTGTAATATAGAATCTGAATACTTGTGCATCAAAAATCTGCATCTGTGTGTAAAAATCTTCTGGTGTGAACTGACAAATTCCCATTTGCATGTGTTCATTTAGAGTTACAACTTCAAATCTGTGATTCCAACTGCTCAAATGTGCTTCTGCGTGTGCTCGAATCTGCTGCCGCAAATCACAGGTGCGCTACAACTGCGCTCTGAATTCGGACACATTCCTTGCGAGAAACTTGTGTCAAAAGTGATCTGTGTCCGATAATGGGACTAGGGGGGGAGGGAGGGTAAGAGGAGGCGGAGTCAACCAGTCAGAGTGCCAGACCTCGCCGTCTTTCAGGGGGATCCTTGCTTCTTATTTCCGCCGTTGCTCAGCGGGCTGAGTCCGCCACAGCTGCGCGCCCCCGCGCCGTCGCCTGGAACGTCGCGGAGAACGCGTTTATCTAATGTAATATTTCTTTTCAAATGTCTATCCATATGATTTTTAATAAAGCTGCTCAATAGCCCTGGCCCTGTTGTCCTGCTACAACAAAGATGATCATCTTCCTGATCCTGTCCGTTCACAGCCGTCTAGCTGCTTGTCTGCATTTAAAGCACGAAGAGATCACTTCTCATTAAAATGCAGGAGAAAACTAAGTTTTTCTGTAGAAATGCATTTTTAGTTCACTCTCTGTGTTCATACAAAATGATTGAGAGACTTGCTGTCACATTTGAACGTTTATCAGAAGAGTTATTGAAGCAGGAAGTGTGAATCTGTGAAGATCTTTCAAACTTTACCAAGTTCTCCGAATCCAGCACTCAGATTGGTTGACTCCGCCTCCTCTTACCCTCCCTCCCCCCAGTCCCATCATCGGACACAGATCACTTTTGACACAAGTTTCTCGCAAGGAATGTGCCAGAATTCAGAGCGCAGTTGTAGCGCACGTAAAAAAAAGAAACAATACAAAATTTGAATAAAATGTGCTCGCGCTACGCGTTTCGCCGCGGTTCTTATCTCCGTCGGAGCTGTCCTCCTCCTGGGAGCTGTCCGGTACTGAAGCTCGGGAAGGCGGCGCCCGCGCCGCCGGTCTGGGGGCAGGGGGTGAAGTCATCTCCACATTATGAAGGAGAAAATCCTCCCGCACCACGAAGGGGTTGCGGCTGGTTGCCACTCGCGGTCCGCGCTGCCCTTAGGAGCGGCTGCAGGAACTGCATCTAGAGGCCAAATGGGTCTCCTGTCCGTCATAGTTCCAACTGATTGGCTTGCAGTCTCGTAACATTCAGCTTGAATGCTTATGGAGGCCTGCTCAGGTTGACGTTTCTTCTTTTTTCCTACCCCTGATGTGCGTGGCTCCCGGTGGCTGTCAGACCTTACCGGTGGTGGCGTCGGTGACGCTGGACTCCGCCGATCCGAGTCCGCTCTGCAGGCGGTGATCACGGCCTCTGCCTGATCGAGGGAAGGGAAAAAAGCAAAAGCGGGACAACCACTTAAAGAAGGGTTTTTATTCATAAAAAAACGTAAAAAAAAAATAAACAATACAAAATTTGAATAATATGTGCTCGCGCTACGCGTTTCGGCCAAAATCTGCCTTCATCAGGCTCAATGCACATCACAACAGCTACAACTTGGCTGAACAGGCGGAAAAGTGAAGTGAGAGACAAAAGGGGGGGCTCTTTTATTCCCACTGTCTTACCAAGGAGCACGCGTCGGCCTCGTGGGCCCCGCGTGTCCTAAGGCATGGGCCCTGCGTGTTCCCAGCCCCTCCCCTGCCTGCATGCTGCTGTACCAGGCAAAAGGACACGTGAATCAAACCTTTTTCTCCCCACTCAGTTATTGATTTCTTATTAGGATTATTTGGATTTATAAACACTGCAAAACGGTTGGGATTAGGGTTAAAATTAAGTTAAGGTTAGGGTTAGAGGCAAGGTTAGGGGTAGGGTTAAAAAAATAATAGTAAACATAGATAAAATAACAATGATAACCATAACCATAAAAACAGTAACAATGATAACAACATCTCTCACACTGTTCATCCTTAAACAAAACCCTGGGTCATAAGAAATTGCTCGACCAGTGGGGTATGCACCTCTATTATGAACAATATTATATTTATGTTGTCACATGTTTGTGCTAACAGAAGTTTTGGTTTGTCCCACCAAATGTTTATCACCCAAGGAAAAGGAAATAAGATAACTACAATCTTGTGTTTTGGATCAGATTTTTTTTGAACGTTACTGAATAAGAGTCACACCTTTATTGAGGAGGTCACTTTGTTATTCTGTCAGGGCAACATTTTATAATAAAAACCATGTTAATTTGAGCTCTAAGGGGCTGTCCCCTTTCAAACTCCACCCTAAATGGACTTAGTGGACATTCCACTTTAAATAGGACCTCCAATGTTCCAAGATTGCTCTTGCCGTATCCTGGGTCCAGCTAATTGCGTCTTCTTCTGTTGCAAAATGAGAATCCTCCAGCAGGGGGATGTGTCTCATATTTTTTTTCAATATGCTGATTTAATAGTATCATGTCATTCTGCTCCATTTCAGATAAATTACTAGAAAAATTAACTAGGGGAACCCAAATGACAGCAGATGGACATCTGTGTTTAGCCATCTTCAGAGCCTGCTGGAGCTGTTTAACAGCGGTTTCTTTAATGTTCCGACTTCTGGCGTTGATGCCGGCTGCAATAACCACATCCGGAACCCCTAAGTTACCCGGAACGAGGGCTATCTCAAATAAAGCCCGCATATGGCGAAAATTAGCTCCTGGATAACTCTCGATCTGTAGATCTGGGATGGAGTAGTCTGGAATCCTGGACAAATTTGAATCCCCAACAATAAGACGCCTTTTCTCCACTTCCAGATCCCAGTAAGCCAATTTTCTGTATGTTTCAGGGTAACAGTTAACCTTAGAAACCTGCTGCGTTGGGTGAGGTGAGTCTACAAGGGCCGCTGGTGGCTCAGCCCCGTCACCAGCCAGCTCCGGCCCTGTAACATCGCGTCCCCCCGCTGAAGCTGGAGCCGGGGCAGAGGTGCTGTTATCGCACTCTGCCTCACCCGGGCTGTCATCCTCCAGCACTGAACTGCCTGAAGTTAGGAGGTCGGCGATCGTGTCCGCCTCATCCCCGTCTTCATCGCTGTCGAATTCGTCAGCCAACTCTATGAAGGTAAAAATGTGTCAAAAAGAACGCACTTGTAAATGTGATTTGAGAACTTGTAATATAGAATCTGAATACTTGTGCATCAAAAATCTGCATCTGTGTGTAAAAATCTTCTGGTGTGAACTGACAAATTCCCATTTGCATGTGTTCATTTAGAGTTACAACTTCAAATCTGTGATTCCAACTGCTCAAATGTGCTTCTGCGTGTGCTCGAATCTGCTGCCGCAAATCACAGGTGCGCTACAACTGCGCTCTGAATTCGGACACATTCCTTGCGAGAAACTTGTGTCAAAAGTGATCTGTGTCCGATAATGGGACTAGGGGGGAGGGAGGGTAAGAGGAGGCGGAGTCAACCAGTCAGAGTGCAGACCTCGCCGTCTTCAGGGGGCTCCTTGCTTCTTATTTCCGCCGTTGCTCAGCGGGCTGAGTCCGCCACAGCTGCCGCCCCGCGCCGTCGCCTGGAACGTGCGGAGAAACGCGTTATCTAATCTAATATTTCTTTTCAAATGTTTATCCATATGATTTATAATAAAGCTGCTCAATAGCCCTGGCCCTGTTGTCCTGCTACAACAAAGATGATCATCTTCCTGATCCTGTCCGTTCACAG
>JALJSC010000093.1:0-111175 GCA_023969325.1 Oryzias curvinotus
ATGATGATGATGAAATGGAATGAATGGATGGATGAATGATGGATTGGGATGGAGGAGGGAGGGAAATGATGCATAGATGGATGGATGGATGGCTGGATGATAGAGGGATGGATGGATGGATGGTTGGATGGATGATGGATGGATGGATGGATGATGGAGGGATGGATGGAGGCATGATAGAGGGAATGGATGGATGATGGTTGGATGGATGGAGGGATGATAGAGGGATGGATGGATGGATGGATGGTTGGATGGATGATGGATGGATGGATGATGGAGGGATGGATGGAGGGATGATAGAGGGATGGATGGATGGTTGGATGGATGATGGATGGATGGATGGATGATGGAGGGATGGATGGAGGGATGATAGAGGGATGGATGGAGGGAGGGAAGAAGGGTTGGATGGATGGATGATTGGATGGATGATAGAGGGATGGATGGATGGATGGATGATGGAGGGATGGATGGAGGGATGGAGGATGATGGAGGATGGATGGAGGAGGAAGGAGGGATGAATGGATGGATAGATGGATGGTTGGATGATGGAGGGATGACGGAGGGATGGATGGATGGAGGGATGATAGAGGGATGGATGGATGGATGGATGGTTGGATGGATGATGGATGGATGATGGAGGGATGGATGGAGGCATGATAGAGGGATGGATGGATGGATGGTTGGATGGATGGAGGGATGATAGAGGGATGGATGGATGGATGGATGGTTGGATGGATGATGGATGGATGGATGATGGAGGGATGGATGGAGGGATGATAGAGGGATGGATGGATGGTTGGATGGATGATGGATGAATGGATGGATGATGGAGGGATGGATGGAGGGATGATAGAGGGATGGATGGAGGGAGGGAAGAAGGGTTGGATGGATGGATGATGGATGGATGATAGAGGGATGGATGGATGGATGGATGATGGAGGGATGGATGGAGGGATGGATGGATGATGGAGGGATGGATGGAGGGAGGGAAGGAGGGATGAATGGATGGATAGATGGATGGTTGGATGATGGAGGGATGACGGAGGGATGGATGGATGG
Source organism: Oryzias curvinotus (assembly GCA_023969325.1). Taxonomy (NCBI): domain Eukaryota; kingdom Metazoa; phylum Chordata; class Actinopteri; order Beloniformes; family Adrianichthyidae; genus Oryzias; species Oryzias curvinotus. The sequence continues at coordinate 1,060 of JALJSC010000093.1, forward strand.
AGGGATGATAGAGGGATGGATGGATGGATGGTTGGATGGATGATGGATGGATGGATGATGGAGGGATGGATGGAGGGATGATAGAGGGATGGATGGATGGTTGGATGGATGATGGATGGATGGATGGATGATGGACGGATGTCAAAATAATGAGGAGAAGCTCCAACAGATGACCTGAAGACAGTCTTCAGAACAACCTGAAGCTCCTTGTCCTCTGCAGTGGAACAGGCTGATGGTCTCTGTGCTACGATGCATTAATGCAGTGGTTCTGCAAAAGAAGAAAAAAATCTAGAACAAAGCATGAAAATAGTTTTGGGAGTCTGCTGTTTGACCCACAACATTATTTCTTTGATGGATCTGGTGTGAGATTCTTTTTGTTTAACTCGTCCTGTCCAGCAGGTGAGGGGGGCAGTTTAGCTCAGGCGGTAGAGCGGGTCGTCCAACAACTGAAGGGTTGGGGGATCAATCCCCGCTCGCCCCCCCTGAGCGCGGCTGATCTGCAGCTTACTGCCTCCCCCATGGGATGGGTCAAAATGCGGAGAAGAATTTCCCCATAGTGGGATAAATAAAGTATTAATTAATTATTATTAACAGATCAGAGCTGAAGGCCTGTGGTATCGAACAGACGTTATAGCAACGATAGAGGTTTATGAATCTGATCCTCCCCCCTCCAGCAATCATCATAACTGTCAGGTGTAGATGTTGGTCAAAAGGGGCGGAGCCTGTCCACACACTCAAATGTTACAAACATGTTGTCTCCAAAAATCTTCACACACAATCATGTCAACATGTACACAACACAGATCAGGGGGGTATTCCAGGAAGCATGTTTAAACTCCCCTGACTTTAACCCTGAACTCTGGTTGAACTTGCTTACTCTGGGTATGTCGGTTCCAAAAGACCGGATATGAGTTAGCGTAATTATGCCTGACTTGGTAACCCTGGGTTAATGCACGTGCACGGCGAGTACATACAGACATTCTCAATAGATCGCCGATTTACTGAGTCACCATGGAAACGCGTGGAGAAAAAAAAGAGACGCGACACTTTAGTGAGACGGAGTCTGAGATTAATGATGGTGTATGAAGATTATAAGACCATCAGAAAAGTAACACGACTGCATCATCAAAAAAAGAAAGAGTTTCTGCTTGGAGAAAAAGAACAAAGTAAACGCAGGAGTTTCCGATCTTATTTCCATTTTCTTTGTGACGCATAAATATATATATATATATAAATTATCCAATTTTGCCAACTTTTAATTACTTCTATTGGTAACAAGTAACTGAGTTACATTTATTTAACTTACGTCTATAAAACTCAATAATTGTTTATACAATTCAAATTTACATATTTGACTAACTAAATGTCATATTACTCCAATTCAATTAATCTTTTTTCCATCTTAATTTATTATAATTCTTGAACTCTCATATGTCTAAGTTTGAGCCGCAGATATTCTCATTTTTACAGCAATAAAAAGAAAAAAAAACAATATATACAGTTCACATTCATTCAAATGGACACGCCATGCTGCTGCACCTCTCTGAAAACAAACTAACCTTCAACTAAACCTGCTCCAGACCAGGTTATGTTCAGAGCATGAGTTGCTATGGCAACTTGACATACCCTGAAACATACCTCCATTTCTGGAACTGAAAGCTGAGGTTATCCACTTCCTTAGCCTCAAACTTACCGTGGGAGCTAGCAGAACCTGCTTTCTGGAACCCCCCCCTGTTCACACACACACGTATGCAGACAAAAACATGTAAAGCATGGCCCTCCATCACCCATACTATCAGTGCAGAGGTGAGCTGACACCTGTGCTCAGGTGAATGTTTGTGTTCTACTGTGGGGGATGAATATAGAAAGGGGGGGCCGCCCGGTCACCCCCACACCAAGACCCCCACTGACGGCAAGGCGGTGGCAGCCAGGGACCCCAGACACTCATGCAAGACAGCAGATTGAGGGAATCCACCCGCCAACGACAGCCACCCAGACCGGGGCTGGAAGGACCACCACAGAGCCCCCAGCGCCGCAGAGCCCCCAGCGCCGCAGAGCCCCCAGCACCACAGAGCCCCCAGCGCCGCAGAGCCCCCAGCGCCACAGAGCCCCCAGACAGACGCTCGTACGTATCCACCCCCCACAGACGCCCGTACATGTCCACCCCCCACAGACGCCCGTACATGTCACCCCGCACAGACGCCCGTACATGTCACCCCCCACAGACGCTCGTACGTATCCACCCCCCACAGGCACCCGTACATGTCCACCCCCCACAGACGCCCGTACATGTCACCCCCCACAGACGCTCGTACGTATCCACCCCCCACAGGCACCCGTACGTATCCACCCCCCACAGACGCCCGTACATGTCACCCCCCACAGACGCCCGTACATGTCACCCCCCACAGACGCCCGTACGTGTCCACCCCCCACAGGCGCCCATACATGTCCACCCCCCACAGGCACCCGTACATGTCACCCCCCACAGACGCCCGTACGTGTCCACCCCCCACAGACGCCCATACGTGTCCACCCCCGTCTGTCCAGCCGCAGATCTACAATGGAATGGGGAGCATCATGGCTCAAATCCTGGCCTCAGTCTGAACGACTGTTTGCCGTCATTAGTAACCTTAGTTACATTAGTAACCTGAATTCTGAAAGATGGGGAGGCAAAGATTTCCATGATCCTCTGGGACAGAAACCGGGTTCCCATTTGACATGACAGTCAAGACGCCGGTTACTTGAGGAACCGATTATCATTTGAATACTTTATCTTATCTGAAGTCTCTAAATATAATGTAGAGTGAAACGACTATCCTCTGTTATCATGTGACTAACCATCGGATTGAAGAAAAAGTCCTAAACTTGAAGTTTATCTAACTAAGTATACTTGAGTAGAGGTATAGCAAGTATATCATAGAGTAGGAAGTATCCTAATTGAATACTTCTTTAGACTAAATTGGAACATTTTAAGTTTAAAATATATTGATAGTGTATAAAAAGTAAACTTCTAGTATACTGTCTGCCTCACTTTTAGTACAGACTAAGGATAGTAGTAGTACACTTAAATAGACTACTTTTTGCCTAGGGGAGGTGTTACTGAGTCTCCTCATTTAAGGTGGACTTCACTTCTCAAAGCTTTAAGAACAAAGTTGAAATGTTGAGTGAGACCAGAGACTCTGGGATCTTCACTTCACTTCTGATGCTTCACACAGGACATACCACCGTTTCCCACCAGCCCCCAGCCTGTGATCCAACACTCGGAAGACGGCCCAAAGGCGTCATCAGTCTGGACCAGGCTCAGGGGGGCCACGCGCTCTGAGAAAGCCAGCTCCTTGTCCAGCCTGAGCAGGGCCAGGTCGTTCTTGTACACCCCACCACCACCTTCGTATCCGGGGTGACTGATGACATGCGTCACCCGCCTGTAGCGCTCGGCTCCATGGGACAGTTCGTGGGCTCCGACCCAGACCCCAGAGCGGCGCAGATTAGCTTTGAGGCTCCTGTCAGAGAAAACACACAGGACAGTCGGCTGCTCCGGGGGGCAAAAACTTCAGAAAAAAGCAGTTTTTGCATGAATATACACTCTAAATTACTGCTTAGGATTTATGAAATCAGTCAAAATAGAAAAATGAAAACCTGCACAAACGTTACGGAGCAAATGTTGCTCAGTATCATGAAGCAAAAGGGTTTTTCATCACGAATGAAGTAAATCTCTTTAGAATCAACGTGTTTAAAATAATCAGAGTAAATTCATCAACATAAAATCATGTTTTACCCAACAGCATAACTCAGTTATTACACGAAACCACCTGAATGCTTTTTCTCTCTGATAAAACACAAACTTCAGAATAATGTTTTTCTGTTTTGTTCTTGCAGAGATTTTTGGATTAAAGACTAAACTGTGCCAGTCACACACTAGTTATTGTCATTTCTGCATAAAGCAGCTCTTATTTTACTAAAAGGTACATTTCCTGCCTCAGAGACTTCCAGGTGGAAACACTCACGGATCCCAGCAGTGAGCGGCGGTCAGCACCCACTGCTTGGCCACGAGGCTGCCCCCACAGCGCCACCTCTTCAGGCCATCAGACGTGATGTTGAGGTGGACCATCCACGGCCAGCTGCCTTCTGCGGCGTCCTCCCCCCCAATGATGGAGCTCCCCGCCAGAGCCCCCAGTGAACCTACGGGACAGCAGGAATCTGATGGTTCACATTTCTGTGGATAGAGTTAGGTGCAGCGCAGAAACTACAAAAAGACCCACTGAGCCGCACGTGACAGCAAGTAAGTGGATGACTAAAACAATGTTGGGATTCATGTGTCTGACCTGGACTGTTGTGGAGCAGAACCAGCAGAACCAGCAGAACCGGCAGAACCAGCGGAGTGCTGAAAGCCATGGCTGTGATGGAGCGCAGTGAGGCGGCGTCTGTGCAGAAGCTGAAGCTTTATGCACGATGACCCACAGATAAACTCCTACACTGTCAGCCCTCCCCTTACCGTCACAGCCGTTGTGTAACTGCTAATTTCCTCCAACATGAAAAAAACAGTTTTCCTTTTCATTTAACTTGATCTGCAATCACCTGTTTAGAATGTTAATCTTTGCAATGCTGCATCACTAACCCAGGACGGGTGTCAGGAAGGACAACCAGGTTTACGCCTGCACCGTCTGTGCTGGTCCTCACTAAAGGACGGACTTAAAGGGAAGTTTTATTTATTACTTTATGACATTTTGTAATATAAATCCATGAAAAAGAACAAAACCTTATAACAATATGCTTTGGTGTGCATTTGTGTGTCTCTGAGTGTGATTGTGTGGCCCTGTAACAGACAGGCGACCTGTTCAGGGGGGGTTACCCACCTTCACCCAACAGTTAGGCTCCAGCAACCCTGGAAGGGATTCAGACGAGATAAGAAAATGGATGGAGGGATGGAAGGATGATGGATGGATGGATGGATGGATGGATGGATGGATGATGGATGATGAATGAATGGATGGATGAATGGATGGATGGATGGATGAATGGAGGGATGGAAGGATGATGGATGGATGGATGAATGATGAATGGATGGAGGGATGGAAGGATGATGGATGGATGGATGGATGATGGATGATGAATGAATGGATGGATGAATGGATGGATGAATGATGGATGGATGGAGGGAGGGAAGGATGATGCATAGATGGATGGATGGATGGCTGGATGATAGAGGGATGGATGGATGGATGGTTGGATGGATGATGGATGGATGGATGGATGATGGAGGGATGGATGGAGGCATGATAGAGGGATGGATGGATGGATGGTTGGATGGATGGAGGGATGATAGAGGGATGGATGGATGGATGGATGGTTGGATGGATGATGGATGGATGGATGATGGAGGGATGGATGGAGGGATGATAGAGGGATGGATGGATGGTTGGATGGATGATGGATGGATGGATGGATGATGGAGGGATGGATGGAGGGATGATAGAGGGATGGATGGAGGGAGGGAAGAAGGGTTGGATGGATGGATGATTGGATGGATGATAGAGGGATGGATGGATGGATGGATGATGGAGGGATGGATGGAGGGATGGATGGATGATGGAGGGATGGATGGAGGGAGGGAAGGAGGGATGAATGGATGGATAGATGGATGGTTGGATGATGGAGGGATGACGGAGGGATGGATGGATGGAGGGATGATAGAGGGATGGATGGATGGATGGATGGTTGGATGGATGATGGATGGATGATGGAGGGATGGATGGAGGCATGATAGAGGGATGGATGGATGGATGGTTGGATGGATGGAGGGATGATAGAGGGATGGATGGATGGATGGATGGTTGGATGGATGATGGATGGATGGATGATGGAGGGATGGATGGAGGGATGATAGAGGGATGGATGGATGGATGGATGGATGATGGATGAATGGATGGATGATGGAGGGATGGATGGAGGGATGATAGAGGGATGGATGGAGGGAGGGAAGAAGGGTTGGATGGATGGATGATTGGATGGATGATAGAGGGATGGATGGATGGATGGATGATGGAGGGATGGATGGAGGGATGGATGGATGATGGAGGGATGGATGGAGGGAGGGAAGGAGGGATGAATGGATGGATAGATGGATGGTTGGATGATGGAGGGATGACGGAGGGATGGATGGATGGAGGGATGATAGAGGGATGGATGGATGGATGGTTGGATGGATGATGGATGGATGGATGATGGAGGGATGGATGGAGGGATGATAGAGGGATGGATGGATGGTTGGATGGATGATGGATGGATGGATGGATGATGGACGGATGTCAAAATAATGAGGAGAAGCTCCAACAGATGACCTGAAGACAGTCTTCAGAACAACCTGAAGCTCCTTGTCCTCTGCAGTGGAACAGGCTGATGGTCTCTGTGCTACGATGCATTAATGCAGTGGTTCTGCAAAAGAAGAAAAAAATCTAGAACAAAGCATGAAAATAGTTTTGGGAGTCTGCTGTTTGACCCACAACATTATTTCTTTGATGGATCTGGTGTGAGATTCTTTTTGTTTAACTCGTCCTGTCCAGCAGGTGAGGGGGGCAGTTTAGCTCAGGCGGTAGAGCGGGTCGTCCAACAACTGAAGGGTTGGGGGATCAATCCCCGCTCGCCCCCCCTGAGCGCGGCTGATCTGCAGCTTACTGCCTCCCCCATGGGATGGGTCAAAATGCGGAGAAGAATTTCCCCATAGTGGGATAAATAAAGTATTAATTAATTATTATTAACAGATCAGAGCTGAAGGCCTGTGGTATCGAACAGACGTTATAGCAACGATAGAGGTTTATGAATCTGATCCTCCCCCCTCCAGCAATCATCATAACTGTCAGGTGTAGATGTTGGTCAAAAGGGGCGGAGCCTGTCCACACACTCAAATGTTACAAACATGTTGTCTCCAAAAATCTTCACACACAATCATGTCAACATGTACACAACACAGATCAGGGGGGTATTCCAGGAAGCATGTTTAAACTCCCCTGACTTTAACCCTGAACTCTGGTTGAACTTGCTTACTCTGGGTATGTCGGTTCCAAAAGACCGGATATGAGTTAGCGTAATTATGCCTGACTTGGTAACCCTGGGTTAATGCACGTGCACGGCGAGTACATACAGACATTCTCAATAGATCGCCGATTTACTGAGTCACCATGGAAACGCGTGGAGAAAAAAAAGAGACGCGACACTTTAGTGAGACGGAGTCTGAGATTAATGATGGTGTATGAAGATTATAAGACCATCAGAAAAGTAACACGACTGCATCATCAAAAAAAGAAAGAGTTTCTGCTTGGAGAAAAAGAACAAAGTAAACGCAGGAGTTTCCGATCTTATTTCCATTTTCTTTGTGACGCATAAATATATATATATATATAAATTATCCAATTTTGCCAACTTTTAATTACTTCTATTGGTAACAAGTAACTGAGTTACATTTATTTAACTTACGTCTATAAAACTCAATAATTGTTTATACAATTCAAATTTACATATTTGACTAACTAAATGTCATATTACTCCAATTCAATTAATCTTTTTTCCATCTTAATTTATTATAATTCTTGAACTCTCATATGTCTAAGTTTGAGCCGCAGATATTCTCATTTTTACAGCAATAAAAAGAAAAAAAAACAATATATACAGTTCACATTCATTCAAATGGACACGCCATGCTGCTGCACCTCTCTGAAAACAAACTAACCTTCAACTAAACCTGCTCCAGACCAGGTTATGTTCAGAGCATGAGTTGCTATGGCAACTTGACATACCCTGAAACATACCTCCATTTCTGGAACTGAAAGCTGAGGTTATCCACTTCCTTAGCCTCAAACTTACCGTGGGAGCTAGCAGAACCTGCCTTCTGGAACACCCCCCTGTTCACACACACACGTATGCAGACAAAAACATGTAAAGCATGGCCCTCCATCACCCATACTATCAGTGCAGAGGTGAGCTGACACCTGTGCTCAGGTGAATGTTTGTGTTCTACTGTGGGGGATGAATATAGAAAGGGGGGGCCGCCCGGTCACCCCCACACCAAGACCCCCACTGACGGCAAGGCGGTGGCAGCCAGGGACCCCAGACACTCATGCAAGACAGCAGATTGAGGGAATCCACCCGCCAACGACAGCCACCCAGACCGGGGCTGGAAGGACCACCACAGAGCCCCCAGCGCCGCAGAGCCCCCAGCGCCGCAGAGCCCCCAGCACCACAGAGCCCCCAGCGCCGCAGAGCCCCCAGCGCCACAGAGCCCCCAGCGCCGCAGAGCCCCCAGCGCCACAGAGCCCCCAGCGCCACAGAGCCCCCAGCGCCACAGAGCCCCCAGCCCAGCCAGAGAACAGCCCTCCCACGGCACCAGGGGCCCCAGCACAAGGCCCCCCCCCCACGTGAGACACGGCCTACACTCCAGGGACCCACCCACCTGCCCTGCGGAAGGTCCTCCAGAGAGTGAGGCAGGGGCCAACCCCCCACCCCCCAGCCCAGGAGAAGTGGTGACTGATGAGGAGCGTGGTAAACATGGGCCTACCAGGCTCCCCCAATGTTGGGAGTTTGGAAGAATTGGGATATTCTGTTCTCTGGGTCACTAGAATTTAGACTTTTATGGTTCATAGATCATCAAATTACATAGAAACAAGGCTTGAAAGAATTAAAACTAAGAGTAATAATTCCATAAACTTTCACTTTAAGAAAGCCCTAAGCAGATTGAAAACCTTCTAATAATCTAATCTTTTAGACGTACCTGTGAGTCACAGTCTCAATTTAGTTTCAATTAAGTGTTCCTAAAAATACACAACATTATTTTTCTGTTAATGAAACTTTATATTTATTTGTAAAAACGTTTTTTTTCCTCTTTAAATCGCATTGAGGACAGTGGTTTCCTCTGTACCGCCTGTCTAGTTTCTCCCTAAAAGTCCCGTTTCACATCTCAGAGGGGGCGGAACCATGAACGCTGGTTTTGTTTCCGCCGAGACTCGGAACGCTGCACCCCGTGACGTCACATGTACACAAACGAAACTTTTGTTTCAGTCTCAGGTCTTTCGTTCTGCGTCAGAGGCAGCTGACCGTGTCGGTGGTCGGTTCCGCATGTCTGTCGGTCTTTGGTTCTGGTTCCGGTTCGGGACATGGAGCCGCAGGAGATCATCAACGCAGATGGTGGGTCCGACTGTGGTAAAGCTTCTAATTTCACGACAGTTTCAGCTCCTCTAGTTCCATGTAAACACAGGCTGTTCTGGTCCGGTTCGACTGGAACCTGAGCTTTGTCCTCTCCTAAATAGTCCGGACAGAACCTGAAACTTCAGCAATGTTCCGCTTTCTCTGCAGGTCGGTGCACAGACAGGCGCAACTGGGCCGGGTTCTGGTGAGTGTCCGTGTGGAAAGACTGGATCAGATTAGAATGAAGGAATCCACGCAGGACGCAGAGTCCACTTCACTTCCTGAAGGAAGCAGAATCCAGAAAGAATCTGTTTTCCTACAAATGTCTGCGTTTCCAGAAAGATCTGAACATGAGAAGCTGCAGATTCAAACGAGTCAATGTGACGTTAGGATGAGTCTACCAGCTGTTAGTACACACTAGTACTAACTACATACCAGCTGTTAGTACACACTAGTACACGCTACATACCAGCTGTTAGTTAGTACACACTAGTACTAACTACATACCAGCTGTTAGTTAGTACACACTAGTACTAACTACATACCAGCTGTTAGTACACACTAGTACACGCTACATACCAGCTGTTAGTTAGTACACACTAGTACTAACTACATACCAGCTGTTAGTACACACTAGTACACGCTACATACCAGCTGTTAGTTAGTACACACTAGTACTAACTACATACCAGCTGTTAGTTAGTACACACTAGTACTAACTACATACCAGCTGTTAGTACACACTAGTACACGCTACATACCAGCAGTTAGTACACACTAGTACTAACTACATACCAGCTGTTGGTTAGTACACACTAGTACTAACTACATACCAGCTGTTAGTTAGTACACACTAGTACTAACTACATACCAGCTGTTAGTACACACTAGTACACACCACATACCAGCTGTTAGTTAGTACACACTAGTACTAACTACATACCAGCTGTTAGTACACACTAGTACACACCACATACCAGCTGTTAGTTAGTACACACTAGTACACGCCACATACCAGCTGTTAGTTAGTACACACTAGTACACACCACATACCAGCTGTTAGTTAGTACACACTAGTACACGCTACATACCAGCTGTTAGTACACACTAGTACACGCTACATACCAGCTGTTAGTACACACTAGTACACACTACATACCAGCTGTTAGTACACACTAGTACACGCTACATACCAGCTGTTAGTACACACTAGTACATGCTACATACCAGCTGTTAGTACACACTAGTACACGCTACATACCAGCTGTTAGTACACACTAGTACACGCTACATACCAGCTGTTAGTACACACTAGTACACGCTACATACCAGCTGTTAGTACACACTAGTACACACCACATACCAGCTGTTAGTTAGTACACACTAGTACACGCTACATACCAGCTGTTAGTACACACTAGTACACGCTACATACCAGCTGTTAGTACACACTAGTACACGCTACATACCAGCTGTTAGTTAGTACACACTAGTACACGCCACATACCAGCTGTTAGTACACACTAGTACTAACTACATACCAGCTGTTAGTACACACTAGTACACGCTACATACCAGCTGTTAGTACACACTAGTACACGCTACATACCAGCTGTTAGTACACACTAGTACACGCTACATACCAGCTGTTAGTACACACTAGTACACACCACATACCAGCTGTTAGTTAGTACACACTAGTACACGCTACATACCAGCTGTTAGTACACACTAGTACACGCTACATACCAGCTGTTAGTACACACTAGTACACGCTACATACCAGCTGTTAGTACACACTAGTACACGCTACATACCAGCTGTTAGTACACACTAGTACACACCACATACCAGCTGTTAGTTAGTACACGCTAGTACACGCCACATACCAGCTGTTAGTACACACTAGTACACGCTACATACCAGCAGTTAGTACACACTAGTACTAACTACATACCAGCAGTTAGTACACACTAGTACTAACTACATACCAGCTGTTAGTACACACTAGTACACACCACATACCAGCTGTTAGTTAGTACACGCTAGTACACGCCACATACCAGCTGTTAGTACACACTAGTACACGCTACATACCAGCAGTTAGTACACACTAGTACTAACTACATACCAGCAGTTAGTACACACTAGTACTAACTACATACCAGCTGTTAGTACACACTAGTACATGCTACATACCAGCAGTTAGTACACACTAGTACTAACTACATACCAGCAATTAGTACACACTAGTACTAACTACATACCAGCTGTTAGTACACACTAGTACACGCCACATACCAGCTGTTAGTTAGTACACACTAGTACACGCTACATACCAGCTGTTAGTACACACTAGTACACGCTACACACCAGCTGTTAGTACACACTAGTACACGCTACATACCAGCTGTTAGTACACACTAGTACACACCACATACCAGCTGTTAGTTAGTACACACTAGTACACGCCACATACCAGCTGTTAGTTAGTACACACTAGTACACGCTACATACCAGCTGTTAGTACACACTAGTACACGCCACATACCAGCTGTTAGTTAGTACACACTAGTACACGCCACATACCAGCTGTTAGTTAGTACACACTAGTAAACGCTACATACCAGCTGTTAGTACACACTAGTACACGCTACACACCAGCTGTTAGTACACACTAGTACACGCCACATACCAGCTGTTAGTACACACTAGTACACGCCACATACCAGCTGTTAGTTAGTACACACTAGTACACGCCACATACCAGCGGTTAGCTCACTTCCTGTTCCCCCCTCCCCCTCCAGGATTCTTGGGCTGTGCAACAACTTTGCCTATGTGGTCATGCTGAGCGCCGCTCATGACATCCTGACCAAGGAGGAGTCCAAGAACGCCACCACCTCTGTGAGTGAGAGAGTCCTGTATGGCAGCGGTCCCCAACCTTTTTGGCGCCACGGCCCGGTATGACGTTACACAAAGTGTGGGCGGCCGTGGTGCAGTGGTAGGGCGGTCGACTCATGATCGTAAGATTGCAGGTTCGATTCCCGCCTTGCACACCCATGTGTCGAAGTGTCCTTGGGCAAGACACTGAACCCCACCTTGCCTCTGGTGGGAGGTTGGCGCCAGTGTTCGGCAGCGGAGCCACCACCAGTGTGTGAATGTGTGTGTGAATGTGTGTGTGCATGGGTGGATGGGACTGTGACTGTAAAGCGCTTTGGGCCTTCGAAAGAAGGTAGAAAGCGCTATATAAGTATACGCCATTTACCATTTACCATTTACCAAAGTTTTCATGGACCGTCTTTTTTTTTAATAAACTTTATTGTACATTTTTCAATTTAACGGACCGGTCTTTAAGAGGTTGGCGGATGATTACGGTAGTAACGCCACGCAGAAGGAGGAACAGATACGTGACACCACAAACCCTGAGCTTAAAGTTTAACACGCATGGATAGAACATGGCACAGGTGTCATCATCCTCCCCCCCCTCACACACTCATGGTGCTAAAATGAAGTTCTGTCTATTTAATGTAGCTTCCTTTGTTTGGAGGTGGAAGGCTCCTCTTCTGTCTCCTGGCTGGACCTTCTCCCCTCAGCAGAGAAACTTTCCAAAGACGATTGTCTTTTACTCATTTTGCTAGTTCCTGGGTTTTATTTTAGCGGTAATCTATCACGTGACCGAGAAAGGCGCCTAACATCTTTCAGATTCCGATAGAAAATAAACCGAAAGTAAAGTAAGGTATTTATTATTTCTGTGCGGCCCGGTACCACATGACCCACGGACCGGTACCAGTCTGCGGCCCGGGGGTTGGGGACCACTGCTGTATGGGATACTGCTAACATGTAATGTAATCATGGTGGAGTAATGTAATCCTGGTGGAGTAATGTAAACACTGTGGAGTAATGTAATCATGGTGGAGTAATGTAATCCTGGTGGAGTAATGTAATCCTAGTGGAGCAATGTAATCATGGTGGAGCAATGTAATCATGGTGGAGTAATGTCAACACTGTGGAGTAATGTAATCCTGGTGGAGTAATGTAATCCTAGTGGAGCAATGTAATCATGGTGGAGCAATGTAATCATGGTGGAGTAATGTCAACACTGTGGAGTAATGTAATCCTGGTGGAGTAATGTAATCCTGGTGGAGTAATGTAATCATGGTGGAGCAATGTAATCATGGTGGAGTAATGTCAACACTGTGGAGTAATGTAATCCTGGTGGAGTAATGTAATCCTGGTGGAGTAATGTAATCATGGTGGAGTAATGTCAACACTGTGGAGTAATGTAATCCTGGTGGAGTAATGTAATCATGGTGGAGTAATGTAATCCTGGTGGAGTAATGTAATCCTAGTGGAGCAATGTAATCATGGTGGAGCAATGTAATCATGGTGGAGTAATGTCAACACTGTGGAGTAATGTAATCCTGGTGGAGTAATGTAATCCTGGTGGAGTAATGTAATCATGGTGGAGCAATGTAATCATGGTGGAGTAATGTCAACACTGTGGAGTAATGTAATCTTGGTGGAGTAATGTAATCCTGGTGGAGTAATGTAATCCTGGTGGAGTAATGTAAACACTGTGGAGTAATGTAATCATGGTGGAGTAATGTAATCCTGGTGGAGTAATGTAAACACTGTGGAGTAATGTAATCATGGTGGAGCAATGTAATCATGGTGGAGTAATGTCAACACTGTGGAGTAATGTAATCCTGGTGGAGTAATGTAATCCTGGTGGAGTAATGTAATCCTGGTGGAGTAATATAATCCTGGTGGAGTAATGTAAACACTGTGGAGTAATGTAATCATGGTGGAGTAATGTAATCCTGGTGGAGTAATGTAAACACTGTGGAGTAATGTAATCAAGCTGTTGTAATATATAACTATTTTTTTTTTTAGACCCCCGTTTCGTTGGTTTCCGTCTCTGGAGTTGGGAACAGCAGCAATGGAACAAACTATGACTGTAATCCTGTTACCACAGGGGTAAATGGAGACACAACACAGCAAAGACACACTCTACTGTCTGCCCCAACCGCACACACCCATGCAGCTACACAGCTACACCACACACATGTAGCTGCTGGTGACACTTGTTTTCAAAGCTGAACTAACAACTGATTCTATGTTTTTAATGTAGGGATGTCTTCTTCCTCCCCTAAATGTCTCTCTTGTCTCCCCTTCCTTGACCTTTGACATTTATCAACTGGTTCAAAACAGAAGAAAGGGGACAGGCATCGACTGTATATGAGAACTGGACAGAGTGAGATGACGTCACCCATAGAAAATGGTTTAGTTCTGGCTATAACCTCATGAAATCAACTGAGTGATGTGGACGTTGGAGACAGACGACCACGCCCCTACCACTTGAACGGAGCTGTGGAGAATCTGTCAATCAAGCGTTTTAAACGTTGGGCGTGACACCACAGGCTTTTATTGAGGCATCTGATTGGTCAGTTCATAGGTTGAATAACTTGCAATAAAGAAGAAAATCGTAAAATAAATCATCAAGAAGATGTTTAAAAAAACGTTTCAGAGTAAGAATCTTTATTCTGACCAATAGAATTACAGAGTTACAGCTGTGTATTTTTCTATAGATGTTTTGGGGATTTTGACTTCTTGGAGTCTGCGGGTACTTCCTGTTTGGAATGCCAGGGGGGAGGGGCTACTCAGTCCAGTTCTCATTTACAGTCAATGGAGATGGGAGGGGCTTGTTGGGACTTGAACTCTTATCACTTAAAGCCCTTTTTGTGGTGAGGGTAGAAACAGATCTGTAGTTGTTCAGTGGTAATAGATCCAAAGGTAAAAGTACATTTTTGTTTTTACTGCGTCTTTTCTGCTCAGCGATGCAAACAGAAACCTCCTTTCAGATTTTTTTTCTTTTCTTTGAATATATTTTGTATTATTCCTTAAATCTTTGTAGGTGATCTAAAAGCAGAATGACTGATCAGCAGTAAAACTATTCTGGCTTTGGAACAGAAAGTGGAAAAGTCTGAAGGCTGTTTCTAATGGACACAAACAGGAAGTGATCAAATAGAGGTTTTTCTTTGTTTTTGTATGGTAGCGCTGCAACAAAAATCCGTTCCTGGTTTGTATAAATGCTTTCCTTCATCCAAACTGCTGGTGTGTGTGAATAATGACCATGACCATGACCATGACCATGACCATGTCTTGGACGGTAGCGTAATGTTTCATGTGTGCTGGCGTTCATACTGAGAACTGTGTCATTCGGTTTGCAGGCTGTGCTGCTGGCTGACATCCTCCCAACACTCTTCATCAAGGTCCTAGCCCCGTTTTTCATCCACAAAGTGCCTTATGGGTAAGCTGAGGAAGAAGCCTGTCCTGTCTCAGATTCACAGGAAGCTCAAACCAAACTCTGTTTCTGCAGTTGGACCTGATGTGGGACAAAAGCTGAAGCGCCTTTGATTGATGTTCTTCTCTCCACTCTCAGATTCCGAGTGTTGTTCTGCGTCCTCGTGACGGTAGTGAGCTTCCTGCTGGTGTCCTTTTCCTCTGCAATGTGGCAGAGCATTCTGGGTAAGACTTTCTGAGCTGACAGATCAAATTCAACATCTTCCTCTGTGCTTTCGTTCCCTCTTTTATCTCCACTGAGCTTCTGTGGTTTTGCACAGAAACGAGAAGCTTTTTGACCAAAATCTAATCGAGTTTCTCATGTTTTCAGCAGTCCTACAAAATAACCGATAAGTCACGAAATGGGAGGATTAGATCAAAGCTCACTAAACATCATCCCAAAATCTCCAAAAACATTTCTGTGTTTAAATGTTAACCAGAAGAAAGCAGAGGTGAGAACCAGCTCAGATTCCAGAGGAGGCGTGTCTTCAGTCTTTCTCTCCACTTTGGAATTAAACACGGTTAAAACGCAGGTGTTATTGTGTAAATGGCAGTGTGTTGTAGGTTCAGTGTTGTGTTGCTTTTTGACACAGAGCACAGCTTCTGTTGAAGCTTGTGTTTGGATTTAGCAGAAAAAAGGACTTTCCATCAGGCATCAGATGCTTAAAGCGGCTTTTAAAGTCCAGTTTTTGTCAGAAAAATAGAATAGAATAGAATAGAATAGAATAGAATAGAATAGAATAGGTCTTTAGTAATCCCTAAGGACATTTAGAAGTGGCCATCTGCTCACACTCATAAAACACACACACGTTAAAAACAATAAAAATAGTAAAAATAGCAATAGATTAAAAAGATTAATAGATAAAAAAATAAATAAAGAGATTA
The DNA here is from genome assembly GCA_023969325.1 of Oryzias curvinotus. Taxonomy (NCBI): domain Eukaryota; kingdom Metazoa; phylum Chordata; class Actinopteri; order Beloniformes; family Adrianichthyidae; genus Oryzias; species Oryzias curvinotus. The sequence continues at coordinate 17,464 of JALJSC010000093.1, forward strand.
ATCATTTAAAAAAACATCAGTGGGTAAAAAAATAAAATAAAAACAAATAAAATGACAAGAAATGACTTTTTAGAAGCCCTGCCATAGAGTTGTGTTGCCTGATGTCCCGAGGAACAAACAGTTAGTTCAGTCTTTCTGTGGAGCAGCAGTCTGCTGCTGAATGAGCTCCTGCTGCTGCTGAAGGCCTCATGTGGGGATGGGGGGACTTCCTCATGATGGCCCTGAACCTGCTCAGAGGTTCCTGCTCTGCCACCCCCTCCACCAGATCCAGATGATCCTCTGGGTGATCCTGTTGAGCTGCAGATGATCTTCTAGCTGGAATTGCAGCAGCACAGAGGAGAGCACGCTCCACCACCCACTATTGGTGTCTGTTTTCTTCAGTGATGTCAACTTGCAGTATTTATGTTTGACCATTCATGGTCATGTCAAAGCTACAGTAAATGAATGAACTTATGAAAACATGAACAGGCTGTGGATTCAAACACAGCCCCCCCTTTGCCGCCACTCTGGACCGTAACTCCAGAACTCAACTGACTTCTACTCCAGACATGAGAAACTCCTCCGTGTCAGAAAACCACCTGTTGCTCAGACGCATCACCTGAACCCCAGGATGAATATTTGGGCCCCCGGTTCCTGATCAGGCCCGTCCCCTCAGAACTGCAGTTTCTGAAGAGAGTGACGTCATGAGGAGAAACTCCTCCAGATTCCTGATGTTTCCTGCTGTCTGTCTCCTTCATTCATCGTCATCTTCCTTGTGTTGTCTTTGCAGGAGTGGTCTTTGCTAGTCTGGGTGCAGGACTGGGAGAGCTGTCCTTCCTCTCGGTGTCTGTTTTCTTCAAAAGGTGAACACGCCTTGGAGTGAAGCATCGACCGACTTCCTCTGTTACTGAATGTGCGGCGTGATTCTGAGCGCTGGTTTGAGTCTGAGCGGATGGCAGAGAGACAGAAAAACAGAAATCTGTTCCTAGACAGCAGATGTCAGTAACCGGAGCAGAGTTTCAGCCTCAGAGCATCAGGGGAAGGTTGAATGATGGGAAGTTATGGTTGATGGTTTTTGTGCGGCTCAGTAGAGATCAGAGCGTCTTCTGCTGGTTTGGCTCCACAGAACTCAGCTTGGAGTTTCAGCAGCTTCCCGGTCTGTGTGTTTTTTAAAAAGCCCTCTGGCTCTTTTTACACGCAAAGCCGGCCCCTCCCTCCTTAATGCTGCGTGAGCAGAGGGAGGGGCCAGAGAGCCGCCATGTTCTGCCTCACAAGGCGCCGTAGAGTCGGTCCGGCTGACGTCCTGCTGAGTTATGACGATGAAAGGGGGATAGGTGAGGGCTGTACTGCCGGGTTAGTATGGGTTATTGCTGCAACCCCCCCCCCCGATGTCATCTGTTCCAACCATTGACTGTATGAGAGAACTGGAGTGAGCCGCAGAAAAAAACTTCTGACTCCAACCAAATGAAGTCCATTCAGCCGCCACAGACGTCATCAATAAGCAGTGATGGTTGGTCTGAGTCATCATTTCTATAGCAACCACTCTCTCCAATCAGGCCACGCCCCTTCCACTGAAAGCAGGCTGCACGGAATGTGTCAATCAAGCATTTTAAACGTTGGGCGTGACACTACAGACTTTTACTGAGGCCTCTGATTGGTCAGTTTATACTTGAATAAGCTGTGATAAAGAAAAAATATCGTGAAAAAAATGAGGACTATCAAAAAGATATAAAAAAAAGTATCAGATCCAGAATGGTTCTTCTGACCAATAGAATGACTAACAGCTGTTTATTCTCTATTGACCTCTGTGGGATTCTGGCTTCTTGGAGCCACTTCCTGTTTGTGGGAGGGGCCACTGACTCCAGCTCTCATTTACAGTCCACGGTTCATAGAAATGTTTAAAGGCGGTCTGAAGGCTTCCGGCGTGCGAGCTGAGTCATGTGAGCATCGTCTGCTGTGTGGCTCGCTAACGGCGTTTCCCCCCCGTCCCAGGAACGTCTTGGAGGGCTGGGGCTCAGGCACCGGAGGTGCTGGAGTGGCTGGGGCCCTCCTCTATTCGGGCCTCATCCAGGCTGGCCTGTCCCCTCGGGTGACCGTGCTGGTCATGCTTGTGGTCCCGTTTACCATGCTCATCAGGTAAGGGGGGGCTGCTGACTAAACCCTGAAACCTGTGTCCTCAGTTAGTCTGTGCAGAAGATTCAAGTCAGGCCGGTCCCCCTCCCCACACTCATCACCCCCCCCCCCTTTTACTGTTTAGATAGACGAGCAGGTTCAGGTTCTGCTGAAGCTCTTGTATCTTTATTGGCGTACGGTCATCAAAACAATGGGGTAAACCTTTTTCACAGTCAGATACTGACATCTGGAGTAACGTTCACTTTGACGGTTTACATCCAGAAACAGACTCCTTCTGCCCCTTTAACCCCCCCCACATCCCCAAATCTGCCCAAAACACAAGCCAATGAGAATTCAAGACCCAGTCTCTGTTTTTATCCCAGCTACTTTTGTCTGCTGGTTGCTCCACCTTTACTGCCCCAGTGGAGCAGGAAGGAGATCCCATATAGAGCTGTGGGCTCCGAGGAGGAGCAGGGGCTGATGGAGGAGTCAGAGGAGGAGGAGGAGGAAGAGGAGAGATCACCAGCAGGTAAAAGACTCACATGACAAAAACACACCAACTACATGAGTTCATTAACTGTGGAGTAGTGCAGGAATTCAGACACGACATAAATGTTACAGCTGTTGACTCTTCTGTGGAATTTAGTGGAAACAAATGAAACGTGGAGTCGAACAAGCATCCAAACTGAACCAGACAGGGTTACATTTAATACAACACGCAAGGACATTCATAAAAATACGTTTTAGATTTGTGAAAACTTCTTATATTTCTGTGTTTTTTGGGGTATTTTTGGAGCTGGATTGGAGCTGCTTGGAGCTACCCAAATAAAGAAGAAAAAACCCAGATGTGTTCTTTTAGTACCCTGTCATGAATAATGTTCACAAATTATAAATTGTGTTGAACTCTAAGCTTAGTTGCTATAGAATATTTGTAGACTGCATGAATCTTTCACAGTCCTGTAGATCTGAACCATGAAATGGTTCTTTAGAGATGAACTCAATCAGCTGCTTGGTTCAGCCGCTGTGTGGAGTTTCTGTTTTCATACAGATGCATGTTTGCTGCTTTATCTGGACAGGAAAACGACATTCTGAGATAACTTCTTATCACTCTTATCACTCTTATCACTCTCTCCAAACGTCCGTCCATCCGTCACACAACTAGATCATTAAAGCAGAGATCCGGATCAACGACAGAGAAAAGAGAAAGCTGGTTTTTAGGTTCTTTTTCATTCAGTTTCATTCCAAGGCTGTGGCGGTACAACAGGAAGAGTCTGTAAATGTCAGACGGGGGGAGGGGGGGTTAAAAAGAGGCATCTGCAGGCTGTTGAACCATATGCTCTATACTGCTCCTCGTTTGATCCTGGTTTTAGGATCAGGAGATGAGCTGCAGCTGCAGAACTTCTCCCCTCATGGATGCTCATGTATATCCAGCCAGGTTCTGGTCCGTCCCCACAGTTCTGGGAGCTTCAGGGTTCTGCACAGTACCTGCTGTGGGTCACAGAGGTTCTTGGAGTTTCCAGGTTTCCAGTCTGGAGGTGACGGTGCCGTGTGCTCTAGTAACCATAGGAACCACTTTTTCTTCAGCATCTTCTCCAGCTCCAGCATCAGCACCGCCTCCTCCAGCTGTTTGTCCACCCCCACCCTGACCCCCACGGGTGATGTCCACGCGTGTGGGCACCAGGTCTGAAGAGCTGAAAGCTGAGCAGACTCAGGCCGTGGTCCACATGCCTCCTCGTTCCTCTGCAGATGTGACGGCTGACGGGGTTTCATGCTTGTTGTGGTGTTGGTTGGAGGCTAAACTGACCTCATTTGTAGAGTTTAGCCTTCAGGACGCAGCAGTCCAGCCATGAACCGCTCCACAGCAGTCCAGCCATGAACCGCTCCACAGCAGTCCAGTCATGAACCGCTCCACTGCAGTTCTTCTCTTTTGGATTCCTCTGTTTGGTTCTGGAGAAAGCTCTCAGACTCTGTTCTCTCCCCTTGGTCGTCACAGTGGACGGAAGCTCGGGATCTTTGATCTGGAGGGAGAAGATGCGGGTCTTCAAAGTGAGTACCTGCCCCTCCCTCTGCAGATGGTGGGATCTGCTGCTTCTGACTCTGGTGCCTTTGAGCAGGGCTTGCTGAAGTTCATGGTTCCGCTGGCGCTGGTCTACTTTGCTGAGTACTTCATCAACCAGGGTTTGGTGAGTTGATCCGTGGTCTTCATCGTCACTCTGATTCAACAAACCAAACTTCCTGTTTGTATAAAAGTTATTCTGCTTTTTTTCAGCTGGAACTCCTGTTTTTTCCAAACTTTTTCCTCTCTCATGCCGATCAGTACCGCTGGTGAGTGAACAGCTCCGTCTTTGGGGAGAATTCTGGATGGCCGTTGTTTGAAGAGCCCCCGTACGTTTCTCTCCCTCCGTGTTCAGGTACCAGACGATCTACCAGGTCGGTGTGTTTGCTTCTCGATCCTCTCTTCAATGTGTGAAGATCCGGAGAATCTGGATCCTGACTCTGCTGCAGGTGAGGAACTGATCGTCTGGGATGAGGGAATGTCCAAAGATCTGTTTCTCATGATTATCAGAAACCAGTGGCGTTCACTGTAAAGCCGCCAGTGGCGGTGTATGGGCCCCAGACGGCACCTGCCCCCGCCTGGACCCCTGTTGACCCACCCTTATTGGCTGAGCGGCTGCTAGATGCCCCTTACCCTCTCCTTCTGCCCCTGTCACCTTGGTCAGAGCTGCAGGTGACAAATTCATAAAAAAGGGCAGCTATTCCGTTGATTTGATCTCCATAGAAACTATTTTCTGTTTTGGTCGCCTGGGGGTGACGAACAAGTCTCAAAGAAACTTTTGGATTTTCCTGGAAACAGGGGTTTTTTGATTAACCACGCCCACATTCCTAATATAGTCATAGAATATGCCATACCATCTCTTTCAGCTTCAACAGATTCATTTAAATAAAATATTCAAGCAACAGGGAAACTCCACTTTGCCTGCTACCGCCGATCCAAACTTTAAAACCTTTTCCAAGTGATGCTGGAGGAGTCAGGAGGTGATAGATTAGGAGTTTACATTTGTAGACAGTAGTACAGAGGATTTAAGATGGTTGACCTTTTCCAGAGGTCAAAGGTCAACAAACCTACAGTTGGGATCAGTGGAACCAAAGTTTTCTTTTTCCATATCAGAATCAGAAATACTTCATTGATTCCACATGTGGGAAACGTGTTTGTTACCGGAGCAGTAAAGGAAGATTAGAAGACATAAGAGAAAATAGAATATAAAAAACAAAAGAATGTAACATGAATGTAAACAAATAAGGTCGTATCATTGAAAGAGTTAATTACAGACAGCACCAGCAAAGATGTGAAAAAATTATCTGCTACCCTGTGAATTAAATGGTGGGAAAATGTGTAAAATCGCCAAATTTCCTGATCTGCCTCAAAACGGCCGCCAAGTTGTAGTCTCTGTGGCCATCCCATAATAATGTCAAAACTTCTGGTGTCCCCTTAACATATTCTGGCCTCGTTTTGGGGACGTCATTGACGTCATCCATCATTGTTTTAGCAGGTGTGTCTAAATATTTGTGAGTTTGTAGCAGAGGGACATTTTTGCCCAAAGGCGCCGTAACGTAGTGAGGAAGATGCTGGGATGTGTGTTGGTGGTTGCGGTCCTGGACTGCTGCGGGACACAGAACAGCACACGGGTGATCAATCCGCCTTCATGATAGATGAAGCGTGTTCTGCTGGTTCATACAGTCACACCAGAAATGACTTCCTGCACGTCTTGCACAATCACACACCAAACAGTACGACACGTCACAGACCTTTAGCATCGAACAAACATGTTTGTTTCCTGTTCAGCTCAGAATGAATGTTGCAAACTCAGCCCCACGTTCTGCTGACGGCTTCATTCAGAGTTCTGAGCTCAAAGCCAATCCAAGCTTCCTAAACGTTTCCACCACAACGCGTCAGCACTTTCACTCCCTAATCCTTTTTTGTCGTTTCGTTTTGGCTAAAGTCCCTCTGCGATCTTCCTCTGATCGGTTTGCTGCTTTAGGCCAAACCGTTGTGGTTTTCTAGAACATAGTTTCTGCAGGGCGGCATCAGAAATTCACCTCTGAGTTGTGGGAACGACTGTTGGTGCGGTGTAGGCCCGCCCCCATTTCCCATTACCCATCTGTTTACACGTTACACCAACATTACTGGAGCAGCAGAAATTACTGCAAATATCATATTGGACATCTGCTGCTTGCTGGCAGCAGATGTCCAAGCACCCCCCCTACCAAGGGCACAACATGTCTAGGGTGCAAATAAAACCGAGAGAGGGGGGGCCCATTCCATATGGCAACCATGGGAGGGGGACCACTGCCAAGTAGCCCCCTCCCCAAAGTGCATCGCAGGCTAAACCCCCCACCCCCTCACCCTAATATGAGATTATATGAGGAAGGGGGTAAATTGGGGACAGCTGGTAGACTGTCCCCTGGTGGTCAAACAGCCGTCCCCCAGCCCCCCCCCAGCATGGGGCCCAGGTCCCCCAGCCCCAGGGTCTGTTATGGAGGGCTTTGAAGGTCAAGATAAGGATTTTATAATTAATCCGGAGAGGCATTGGTAGCCAGTGAAGCTTTTGTAGAACAGGTGTGATATGCATAGTTGAGGGGGTTTGTGTTATGATCCGGGCAGCAGAATTTTGGAGCAGTTGTAGTTTGTGAATGGTTTTGTAAGGGAGTCTGGATAAAAGGGAGTTGCAGTAGTCCAGACGAGAGGTGATGAGACTGTGGACTAGAATGGCCGTGGAGTGAGGACTGAGAGAGGGGCGGAGACGGCGGATGTTTCAGAGGTGGTAATAGGCCGTCCGGGTGATGCTATTTATGTGAGCCGTAAAGGAGAGAGTGCTGTCAAGGATGACACCCAGACTCGTGGGGAGGGAAGGATGGAGCAGTTATAATTAACTTTAGGTAAGATTTTCATTTTGACCGTGGCTACATTGCCCATGAGGGACAGAGGCAGGTTAACACAGCGTGTTAGATCGTCCTGTATGCTTTTCAGTAATGGGGTGTGGTTTAGCTGCCCCAGTTCTGATAATTTGGGGGAAAAATAAATACCTAGATATTTGATATTGCCTGATTTAACTGGTATTGTGAGTCTTTGCTCCACATTACTGTTCAGTGGTAATAAAAACAGATTTATTCCAATTAATGGAGTAGTCTGATATGGAGGAGAATTCATTAATGGTTGTTGCTGTTTCATTTACAGAACGTGAATTACTTAAAAACAGTAATATGTCGTCTGCATAGAGACTAATTTTATGATGGCTGTGTTTGGTTGCAAAATGCAGCAAAACATGGCAAAATGCTGCAAAATGCTGCAAAATGCTGCAAAATGCAGCAAAACGTGGCAAAATGCTGCAAAATGCTGCTGCACGTCTCTTAACTAGAAAGCGGGAATATGATCACATCATCTCTGTTTCAGCTTCTCTACACTGGTCGCCTATTCCTTTTAGAATTCATTAAAGATTCTTTCATTAGTTTTTAAGTTTTGCATGGCCTGGCACCTCTTTACCTCCATCAGCTCCTGCATCTCTCCCGTCCTCTTAGATCAGCTGATCCGCTGCTTCTACAAGCACTCAGAGGAGACCGGGCTTTTGGAACCAGAGTCCACATCACTGCCGGTTCCTCTGTCCTGTCCTCTCCTAAAACCCACTTTTACATTTGGCTTTTAATACACAGGGATGAGGTTCCCTCTCTGTTATCCCACCACATTTCTCTTCTAGATATGGTTTATGGTATGTTTTGTTTCAACAGTGTCCTTTATAACCTTTGTCCACTTTAAATCATGCATCTTTATTCTCTGTCATTCTACGCCTGTAGGTCTTCTTCTTCTTCGTCTTATTCCGTGTGTTCTCTAAGCTTGTTTGCTGCGTCTGCAGGTGGTGAACGCCGTGTTTCTGCTGCTCGCCGTCCAGTTCCAGTTCCTGCCTAGCGCCTGGCTGCTGTTTGTCATCATCTTCTACGAGGGGCTGCTGGGGGGGGCTGCTTACGTCAACACCTTCCACTTCATCAGCAAGGAGGTTTGTAGTGTGTGTGTGTAGTGTAGTGCTACTGTGACGACTTCCTCTTGTGTTGTCGTTGGCCACAATGATGAGAACAGCCTCCATGGACGGATGAAGAGGACACAACGAGCAGAGCTCTGTGAAGAAAACATGAGAAAAGCTGCAACCTGAAGACCATAAATGTTCAGACACTTTTCACCAGTTGGTCTCAGAAACCTTTCATTGTAATTATTTAGTGAAAATGGAAATAAGCTTTCAATGGCGGCTTCCACGTTTGAAGCTCCTTAACATTTCAAAGAGACCAGAAACAGTTGATCCAGAGAGGACGGCTGGAGAAAAAGGTTTAGGTCCAACAGAGCGTCCCGCTCTTCAGCGTCTACCAAAGGAGACATTGGCGAGCTCTTACACGTGGGAGGGGCTACAGATGAAGGCGTTTTGGGAAATGGTGGTTTTCCAGAGGAGCTGTGGATCCAACAATTCCACACGACACGCCCAACTTTGGCTGAGCTGTGATGCTGTGGGACCTCTGGTGGCGCCGCTGTGCAGCGCCCAAGGCCGCCAGTTCCTACCAAGAAGCACATCGCCATCCGGTTGTTGGTCACGTGACTCATTTTATTAGAAACAAGTGTTTCCATGAGGCAAATTTATTATCGCAAATCCAATTTGTTCATTTTGAATGGAAGTGGAAACGCAGCTACTAGTGAACCCAAGAAGATCTGGATGAGTTCAGAGGACATGTGGACATGATTGTGAATGAGATGCAGAAAAGCAGCTTCCCAACAGTCCTGTTCTCCTGATCCATCAAACCTGATCTGACCTTCAGACGAGCTGTTGATAGAAAAATGTCCACCTCTGGACACAATAACTCTAAATCTTCCCAACTTTTCTCATTTGTTTCTAGTTTGTATATCTTTTTATTCAGACTGGACACATTTGGTTCTCTTAACGTCAACCAGAGTTTGTTTTGTCGATAATCCAGAACACATTTTCAGTCTGAAACATCCACGTGGACCCTGGTCCAGGACCAGGTCTCCCCCTGACCACGTCTTCTCCTCCACAGACTGAAAGCAGACACAGAGAGTTCGCCATGGCGGCGTCCAGCATGGGAGACAGCTTCGGCATCGCTCTGGCTGCACTGGCAGCTTTTTTTGTCCACCAATACTTCTGCTCCCTGTGACGAAGCCGTCTGACCAGAACAACCAGCCGTCTGGACGTGGCTGCCACCCAGCTCAGTGGGAGAAGGAACAGACCCCCACAGCCACGGGGACTCGTCAAGCTGACTAGAGAGGGACCTGTGAGCCGCAGAAACACTGCAGCCCATCAGGGAAGCAGGACGACAAGTGATCCTGACGGGGTTAGAAATGCAAAATGACCAAAGACGATCTGTTGACTGTTTTGCAGATTTTGGGGAAATCTAATGGTTAAATTTTTAGACTGACTAATCACAAAGTCCTTTACTCCTGCAGTCTTTGTCTCAGGTTCATCGACTTCTGTACATTTTAAAACTAAGCATTGAGTTAAAAAATGTTTTTCTTTCTGCTTGCATTAAGGCCTAAAGGCAACACTTGCACTTTCTGTTTGAAGCTAGTTTAAAATAAGAGGGTCCAGGTCAACCCGGGTCAGTCCGGTTCAGCCCGGGTCAGTCCAGGTCAACCCAGGTCAGTCCAGGTCAGCTGCAGGTCAGCTCAGCTGTTTGACTGACAGGTGTCCGTCAAGTCCTCAGTTTTAGAGCAGCTTTAGGATGTGATGAACCAACACTGTTGACTTCTGTTTACTTGGTACAATAACATCTTATTCTAAAGAAATGTGTCCGTTTGGATCAAAGTGGTGTTTGGGGCGACTGTTGGAGCGTCTAACTGAGCGCTCAGATCATTCCTGCTGGAAACAGAAACCTGCTTTAACAGCTGATCTTTAAGGGTTCTGACTGCTGGATTTAACATGTTTCTTTCTTTGATTTTATTTCATAAAAGTTTCTTTTCTTTCTTAGGAATTGAATCCAGCCAATAACAGACTATGGAGCTGCTACTCATTGTGATTTGTATTAAACCCTAAAACTGTAATGTTAGGATGTGTTGCTGCTCTTTGTGCCTCAATGGCCTCAATTGTTTAAAAAACAATTGTTCCTTGGGTTTTCTGTGTGGCGCCCTTTCCCTGGTCCTGAATCTTTTTGGGTGTAGCAATTTAACCGGACCCCCCTATTTGGCAAAGGTGGGGCCCGACACCAGCACCACTCCGACTGATGAGGCTAACTGGACGAGAGGTGAAGAAAGAAAACTGTCAGTCCAGACGTCTGGCCTCAACTTCAAGGCTAGGATCAACATGTGACTGGATTTCCATTTAAGAGCTTGAAGGAGATGGGGACAGATTGGTCAGGAAGTGTGATGGTTTGAGCAAAAAACAGGAACAACAATAAAAATGAAGGACTGACTGCTAAATGTGTGGTTGTTGCTCAGACACAGATGTTTCCTCTTCTAGACGTGTAGATCAGAGGAAGCAGCTTTTTCTCTCCTTTATTGTCCACGGGGAGCAGAGTGATGGTCAAGGAGGAGCATGTTCAGCTCGCCGTTTCTCCACGGCGGCATGGAGATGCTGATTTTCCAGCAGGACTTGGCGTCTGCCCACACAACCGCAGGTACCTTCACCTGTCCAGCAGACTCACCTGACAGGAAGTAGATCTGTGGACCGTTATGAACTCAGTAGAACCCGGACCAATGTTTCCTTGAAGATCTAATGATGTGGACCAACCACAAACCAAGTGGACCAATGATCACATTTCTGACGTTTTGCTCTTCCTCTCATGGGTTCTGATGGGTTGAGAGGAAAAGAGACTCCAGCGCAGCAATGCAGACGACCTGCAGACGGTTATGAAAGCAGCCTGAGCTTCCTTTACCTCTGCAGTGGAACCGGCTGATGGCCTCCATAATTCATTCAACAGGAGGCAAAGCCAAATGCTGACAGCAGAGATATGAATATAGTTTGTAGAGGACAAGGTTTCTGCTAATAATTATTCAGATGACAAGAAACAAAAACTTGAAAAGTTCAGTTTAATAGTTCTACATGAAATGTTTGGGTTTGACGTTTTGAATTGAATTATAAACAGCTTTTCTAGTGAATATTACCTTTTTGATGCTTACCTGTGATGCACCTGTTTTAGGATAAATACTGATGCTGTGGAATCTTGAATGTCTGAGTGGAATCGCCTCACCTGCTGTGTCTGAATAAATGCTCTTTGTTGGTGATGTCACATCTCTACCACTAGATGGAAGTGTGGAAGGAAAGGCTTCTGTTTCCAGAGACAGAGCCTTCATTTTGCCCTCCTTCCACCTGGGGGGGCTATTGTATTCACCTGTTTATAGATGAGGATGCATTTCCTTTAGTCATGAATGTTATGGTTGGACGACCTAATAGACATGGGCTTAAAAAAACACCTGAAGATCTTAAAAAACAGTGAGAAAAATCTCAGAAACTATAGTTAAACTAAAATATGACTTAAATAAAACCTCATTTAAGGGAGAAGATACTTTATGCAAACAGGTTTGCATAAAAACCTGCAGGATCAGACAGGAAGCGTGAGACAAAAATAAACGTTTAGGACTGACTTTTCTTTATCTGTCATCAAAGACGCAGATAAAAGACGGAAAATTCTAACTTCTTATGACTAAATTCAGATCTAAAGCTCTTAATGTCTCAGTATATATCTGTAATCTACAGGAATACAGAATACATGTATATATATTATACTTTGCTTACAGAGCAAAGAGAACACAGAAACAACTCTGTTATCCAAGTCAATCCCACTCCTGTGTTCTCAAACTGTCCAATCAGGAAGCATCAATCAACTTCAGCTGTTCCTGTGTTAGTGGAACAGGCAACAGGTGGAAACAACAGGCGACCAGCCAGACGCCTCCAATAAAGCTTCTGTGAGTGGTGACCACAGAAAACCTCTTCGTCCTGATGGGTTCTGGCTGATGTTTGGGTGACGTCTGAATGGCGACAGTGCTGTCACTCCAGCGGTACCATGACACGGCGTCTACAACCCACACAAGTGGCCCAGGTAGAGCAACTCATCCAGGACGGCACGTCTGTATGTTTTTTTTTCTTTAAAAGCTCAAAAAAGCTTTACTTTAAAGCAGTTCAAAGAAATTCAGTCACATAGACGCAGAGAGTTTTGAATATTATTCCAGGAAATAGGAGCAGCAATAGAAAAGGCTGTTTTTCCTGATTCTGTTGGGAATCTGGGAGCACAGAAGAGCAATCTGAGTGAAGAGTGAGAATTATAGTTACTGTTAGCAGGAGGTAGAAGACGACAGCAGTATTGAGGCAGTTTGCCAAGAATGAGCTTATAGGTGAGGAGTAATCAGTGGCTCTGTCTCCTGACTTTGAGTCAAGCAGAGTTTGTGATAAAAAGCATGGTGCTGTGATAAACCGTGTCCACACTATGGAACTGAAGAGGCAGCATTCATACAAAGAATATGAGATCGGACAGATGCTGTAGATCGGACACGTGATGCTGTAGTATCGCGAGAGCCGACGAGAGGAGTGTGGTGAGTTTACTTGGCGGCGCGTAAGTAATGAACAAACATTTTTGATTTATTTCATTACACCGCCTTATTTAAATAATCCAGAAAGTTAAAAAATAAAAATCTGAAAAAAGTTTGTCAAGCATTTGTCAGCCTGGAGGACCTGGAGGAGCTGGAGAATTACATCGACGAGTGTTTCAATACCTGCGTCATGAGGAAATCCAACACCGCCACTCCGTCCACCAAACGAGGCCGCCCCGAAGACTCCCCGGGGGCTGCCTCTTCCCCAGGCAGCAACATGAGCGATATCCTGGACTCAATTGATAAAAAGCTCTCCAGCCTTGATTGCCGTTTAAATCTACTGGAGATCCTCCATAAGGAATTCCAAGGTCTGCGAGAGTCTCTGGAGTTCAGCCAGCAGCAGGTGCAGGAGCTCGCAGCGGAGAACCAGGCCCTCAGAGAGACCGTGAAGATCTTGGGGAACGACACCGCCCGTCTCTCCGAGGAAAACCGATCCATCAAGGAAACCCTCCTGGATCTTCAGGCGAGGAGCATGAGGGACAATCTGGTGATCTCCGGGATTCCAGAAGAGGCAGGGGAAGACCCGGAGAACATTCTGAAATCCTTCATAGAGTTCCACCTGAAGCTCCCCAAGGAAGAAGTCCAGAAGATCTCCTTCCACAGGGTTCACCGGCTCGGAGGAAAAAGGCCGGACAATCAGCGTCCCCGTCCTATTGTTGCTAAATTTGAACATTATAAACAAAAGGAGCTGGTAAAAAGCAGAGGGCGGGAACTGAAAGGCACACATTACAGTGTAAATGATCAGTTTCCAGGTGAGATCCTCCGCCGGCGGAAAATCCTGTTCCCGCTGAGGAGGAAGCACCTGTCTGCTGGAGCCCGTGCGGTGGTTGCCGTTGATAAACTTTTTGTGAACGGCAAGCTGTTCCGGGACCCAGAGGTAACACCCTGGCTGTGCTGAAGGCTTTCAGAGGCGCACTGACATCTGCGCTGCCCAGAAGAAACCCGCAAATTTATTTAATTGAATAGAAAATAATCGGAGCATCAATAATCCACACCTCTCAGGAAAACCTTTTTTTCTTTCTCTCACATTCATGTTTCTGTTGTTGTTTCGTTGTTTTTGTTTTTTGTTCTTTCTCTTTTCCTCTCTCTTTTCTCTTCCCCCCCCCCCCCCTTCCCATTTCCTCGTATGTGAATCAGGTAAAGTCAACGCAACCACGGTGAGTATTTATTTATGCACGGAACGGGCGCGCGCACATACTAGCGCGCTTAAGGGCATGCACTCGCGATCCCGCACACACACGCTGATAGACTGCAAAAACCTCACTTAGGCTCACACAGGACGCACGCAACATGCAGCTCACAGCCAAGAAACGTTCACCCACAACGCACAGCGCTTGTCAGTGTAGTAGGTACGCACAGCAGGCACACGCACACGGACGGGCACACGCAGTATTTAGCCTTGCACTCTCCCGGTTAGAGCAGCTATGAACAGTCTTAACATCGTTAGCTGGAATGTGCGTGGGCTTGGCTCTGGGCCAAAGAGATTGAAAGTGTTAAATCACCTGAATGATCTTAAAGCAGATATAGCTCTACTGCAGGAGACCCATTTATCTTTATCAGCTGATCATCTCCTGTGCTGTCCCCAATATCAAGTTATGTATTCTGCCAGTTTCAACTCCAAACAAAGAGGGGTTGCAGTTTTGAGTAATAAAAACGTTACATTTACTCATAAGGATACAGTTACTGACCCAGAAGGCAGATTTGTAATTATTAATATATCCATTCAGAATAAGGACTATTGTATAGCCAGTATCTATGGCCCAAATGTTGACGACTCTTCCTTCTTTCACAGATTCTTCACTTCACTCTCAGCTCACTCTGACTCCACAATCATTATAGGAGGAGACTTCAACCTTGTTTTGGACCCTGAACTTGACAGACTCAGCATAGCAGCAAACCAGCGTACATGGAGGTCTGCATGTATCCTACAGCAGTACATGAATGATCTGGGTCTCTGCGACGCTTGGCGCTCATGTCATCCAAACACTAAAGGGTTCACCTTTTTCTCTCCAGTTCATCACTCACACTCTCGTTTAGATTATTTATTAGTCAGTAACTCTCTTTTGAAAGAAATTAAAAATTCCAACATTCATCCAATTATTATCAGTGATCATGCACCAGTTTCTGTTACTATTTCAAGGGAAATACCCACACCCTCGGGTTCAACCTGGAGGTTTAATACATCTCTGTTAAAAGACCAGGAATTTATTGAATTCTTTAAAAAAGAATGGGCAACCTTCTTAGAATTCAACAATACTTCTGAAATATCACCAAGTACTCTTTGGGAAACAGCAAAAGCAGTCATGAGAGGGAAAATCATCTCTTATTCAACGCATAAAAAACGCAAAGAGAAAGCAGATTTATTAGAACTAGAAAATAAAATCAAAACCCTGGAGTCTGCTTATGCTGCTTCTGCACAGGAATACATATTGGGCGAGCTGAAAAATTTAAAGCTACAGTTAAATGACATCATTAATAAACAAACACAATTCCAGATACAAAGGCTTCGACTGGAAAGATATGAAAACTCAAATAAATCTGGCAAATTTCTAGCTAATCAGCTTAAAATTAATAAAGAAAAATCAACAATCACTTCTATTATGGACCAAACAGGGAATGTCACCCATGACCCGGTAAAAATTAATAATGCGTTTAAAGACTTTTATCAAAACTTATACACTCCACAGATCAATCCATCAGAACAAAGCATCAATTCATTTCTCAACAATGTAAACCTGCCCAAGTTAAACGAAGATCAAATCACAAATTTAGACTCTCCGCTCTCGTTGTCTGAGCTTCATGAAGCTCTGTTACTTATGCCCAACAGCAAAGCACCAGGACCCGATGGCTTTCCTGCAGAGTTTTATAAGGAATTCTGGGAACAACTGGCACCAACGTTTTATAAAACGGTAACATTTATCAATGAAAGCCAATCTCTACCACCTAACATGAACTCCGCCAACATTATCCTTCTTCTAAAACCAGACAAAGACCCCACGAGCCCTTCAAGCTATCGCCCCATTTCTTTAATTAATGCAGATGTAAAAATTATCTGCAAAGCACTAGCACAGAGAATAGAAAAAATCACTCCTCACATAATCCACTTTGATCAAACTGGATTCATCAAAGGCAGACACTCGGATGACAATGTCCGCAGACTCGTTAACATAATAGACTTCGCCACCATCAAAAGCCAGGAAATGAACATACTATCATTGGATGCTGAAAAAGCCTTTGATAGAGTAAATTGGAAGTTCCTCATTGCTGCCCTCCATAAGTTTGGGTTTGGAGAATCATTCATCAATTGGATCAAAATATTATATCACAACCCCAATGCATCTGTCAGAACTAATAAACAGACTTCCAACAGGTTCTTTCTTGGAAGAGGAACTAGACAGGGATGCCCACTCTCCCCCTCTCTTTTTGCAATATTTATCGAGCCTCTAGCTGCAGCAATAAGACAGAATGAGAGTATTAAAGGAATTAAAACCAAACACAGCCATCATAAAATTAGTCTATATGCAGACGACATATTACTGTTTTTAAGTAATTCACGTTCTGTAGATGAAACAGCAATAACCATTAATGAATTCTCCTCCATATCAGACTACTCCATTAATTGGAACAAATCTGTTTTATTACCATTGAACAGTAATGTGGAGCAAGGACTCACAATACCGGTTAAATCAGGCAATATCAAATATCTAGGTATTTATTTTTCCCCCAAACTATCAGAACTGGTGCAGTTAAACCACACCCCGTTACTGAAAAGCATACAGGACGATCTAGCACGCTGGGTTAACCTGCCTCTGTCCCTCATGGGCAAAGTAGCCACAGTTAAAATGAAAATCTTACCCAAAGTTAATTATCTCTTCTCGATGATTCCCATACAACCGCCACTAAAATGGTTCAAAACATTAGACTCATCCATATCAAAATTTTTATGGAACAATAAACCTGCAAGAATTAGTCTAAAAACTTTAAAATCTGCAAAAAGCTGTGGAGGCTTAGAATTACCTAACTTCCACAAGTACTTTCTTGCAAATAGATTACGATACATCTTAAAATGGTTAAAAGATAATCCAGAAACCAACTTCATGGTTAGACTTGGAACAGGCGTTATGTGGGAAGATCGGCCTGTCAGATCTACCGTTTATTAGCCAAACAGTTAAAAAACAGGATTGCTTCAAAAGTATTAATATAAACGCCACTTTAACAGCCTGGTGGGAATTTCTAAAAATATCTAACTCGTCAATCCAACCGTGCAGAATGACACCCATCTGGAACAACCCAGACATCCTCATAAACAAAAAGATGATACACTTCCCAGCTTGGCAAGCAGGGGGCGTGACGTTACTAGAGCACTTAATTATTGACAGAAGATTCATAACTCCCCAGGAACTACAAGATAAGCATGGAATAAATAACTTCTTGGAATATCAGCAACTTAAGTCTATTATTACTAAAAAGTTTAAATACAGAGACAACGATTTAAAGCTACCAGAGGTAGTTACCTCTCTGATGAACTTTTCAATGAACAAAACTCTCTCAAAAATATACAAACTTTTATGTAAATTAGATAATAATATTTCACTTCCAATAAGAAAATGGGATGCAGATATGAGCATCAGCACAGATGAAAACTTCTGGTCGGAACTTTGTCTAAACACCTTTAAACTGACTAAAAGTCCAAATTTGCAGCTAATCCATTTCAAAACTCTTCACAGGATTTACTACACTGGACAGAGGATGTTCAAGATGGGTCTCAGTAACTCAGACATTTGTGAACACTGTGATAGTAATCTACCTGACTGTTACATGCATGCACTATGGCTCTGCACACCTGTCCAGGCTCTCTGGCAGCAGGTATGTGCCGATCTATCAGCCTGGCTTAAGGTTCCAATCACGGCTTCACCATCACTTGGCGTGCTTGGTGACATGAGTGCCATCGAGGTAGAAGGAGAATTATTAAATATCATTTTCATAACTCTTTGTATTGCTAAAAAAACCATCTTAATAAACTGGAAAAACAAGAAAAATATAAATATAAGTCAATACAGAAATCTGCTTTTTGATCATATCAGCTTGGAAAAAATGTCAGCCCAAAATTCAAATAACTTGGAAAGAATTCAGTCACTCTGGTCTCCCATAGCTAACTCCATGACTTAGGGGGTGGAGGGGGGGGGCTGGTTGTTGCTGCTCCTTGCCTTTCTGCCGTGGTGCGGGGTGGGGGTCGGGGCCTCTGCTGTCCGGTGGGGCTGGTGGGGGGCCCATTCGTTGGGGGGTCGGTTCCGGTGCCTGGGCGGGGCGCGCTGGGCGCTGCGTGGTCTCCTGGGCTTGGTGGTGGGGGGTGCGTGGTGGGGGGGTTGGGCGGTGGTCTGGCTTGGCTTGGGGGGGTGGTCTCTTTGTCCGTGCTGGGGGGGGGTTGGCGGGGGGTCCTGCTCGGGGGGGTGGGCCCAGCGGCACTGGATGGGCTGCCCGTCTACACCTGGGGCTGGGATCAACCCTTCCCTGGCTCCGGGGCGGGGCAGGGCAACCCTCTTGGGGCCCCCGGTCGCTCTGGGCGTCACCCGCTCCGGCTGCGGGGTCTTGGGGGGTGTGGGGGGGGGTCTGTCGGCCCTGTCTTGTGGGGGGGCTTTCCGGGGGGGGGGGGGGCACCATGGGTACGGGGCCTTGGGGGTTTGACGGGTCGGGGTCTCCGCTGGTGGCAATCGGCGGTTGCCCCGGCCGGTTGGCTGCCTTGGTCCCGTCGAGGCCTGACCAGAGCTTCCTCGGGGCCGGCGCCTGGGGGTGGGGGCCTGGGCTTGCTCCGGGGGGGGGCGGCGCTTTCTGGCTCCTCTCTCTCTGTGTGGGGTGGGTCGTGCTGGGCCTGGGGCGTCGGTGCCTCGGGGGATGGGGCCCCGAAGCTGGGGGACCTGGGCCTTATGCTGGGGGGGGCTGGGGGACGGATGTTTGACCACTGGGAGACAGTCTGCCAGCTGTCCCCAACTCACCCCCTTCCTCATATAATCTCATATTAGGGTGAGGGGGTGGGGGGTTTAGCCTGCGATGCGCTTTGGGGGGGGGGCTACTTGGCAGTGGTCTCCCTCCCATGGTTGCCGTATGGAATGGGCCCCCCCTCTCTCGGTTTTATTTGCACCTTAGACATGTAGGGCCCTTGGTAGGGGGGGTGCTTGGACATCACTGCCAGCAAGCAGCAGATGTCCTCCTAGCACCCTACCCGCCAATTTTAACCGCACCTTAGACATTTAGGGACCCTTGGTGGGGAGGGTGAGGGGACATTACTGTGAGTAATCAGGGAATGTCCTCTCCGTGCCCTACCCACCAATTTTAACTACACCCCCCTAGTACACACACCTTTTTACTTCTCATAATATACATTCAAACACAAACACACACACATGCACACATACACCCTTACGAACACAAGCACACACATTATACAAGGAAGGTGGGTCCAAGGTCCGTCTGTCCCCTACCCCATCCCTGGTGGGGGGTACTGGGCCCTTGGCAGCGGCGGCCGTGTCCCCTGGGTGCCGGTTTCCTGGGCCCGGCGGGGCTCTCTCCGCGCAGGGAGGGAGTTCACATTACACCTGAGCCGGGGGTGTCCGTGTCCTTGTGGTGTGGGTTCGGGTTTTTGCCCCTGGGCGTTGGCCCCCCGCCCACATTCCAACTGTGGCCGAGCCTGGTCGGGCCATATTAACAACACTCCTTGTGGGCCCCTCTTCTCTCCGGGGTGCCCCCCTCCTGGGCGGGGCCGGCTGTCCCCTGCCTTGCTCCTTCCTGGACCAACCGTAGGCCGGGTGGGTGGCTGCCTGGAGTGCAGAGCGGGTCTCCCTTGGGGGGTCCTGGCTCGTACCTGGGGTTGGGGCGGGGGGATGCCCGGAACTCCTGGGTGGTGACGAGGTGCTCGTCTGGGGCTGTGGGCGCTCTTCTCGGGTGGGGGCCTGCGTTGGGCCCTCCTGGTGCGGCGGGGGGGCTGTTCCCCTGGTTGGGCTGGGGCGGCGCTCTCTTCCCCCCATGCCTCCCTGCTCTCTGGCTCTGGGGGCTTCGTGGTGATCCTGCTGGCCCTAGCCGGGGTGGTGGATGCGGTCGCCCGGGGGGTGGTTGTTCTCTGCCTGCTGCCGGGTGGCGTTGGGAGTTCCGGCTGCCGCTGCTGCTGCGGCGGGGGTCTTGGTGTGGGGATGGCGGGTCGCCCCTCCCTCCTTCTTTTCACATTCCACCATTCATTTAGAAGAACATAAACACTCACCTGAACACAGGTGTTAGCTCACCTTTGTACTAATAATTTGCAGGATTGAATGAATGAAATGTTTCACACTGGTTGGTTTAGGGGCATAGGTATGCGTGTGTGAACAATATCTGTATTGTGTGCATGTTTTGTGTACATGTTGACATGTGGACATCTTTGCAGTTAGCAGGTGTGTTTATAACATCTGGATGTGTGTGTGGACAGGCCCCGCCCTTTGAGATGTGTATTGCACTTGAACCTTACCGTAATGATGGACATCCAGTAGGGTTGTTGCTTTAGGCTGCTTCATGGTTCTACCCCCCCCCCCCTCCTATTGTCACCCTCCTCTCCCCCCTCCTCTCTAACATCCCTCTCTCTTCTTCCCTCCTTTCCTTTTCCGTCCGGTCCAGCACCAAAGATTTTCTAACATGATGGAATTTAATAAAGTTTGGCCTCAACTACAAAAGGGGTTTATTCAGACATTCCTCTGGTTTGTCTGAAGATTAATAACCCCTGTTGTTAAAGCAAAATATGTCCAACACAAGAGGCCTTCAGCTCTCATCTGTTTGCCCAGCTGTCGGACAGGACAAGTTAAAAAAGAAAAAAAAAAAAAAAAAAAAAAAAAAAAAAAAAAAATACAAAGAATATCCCCATAGTCCAAAACTGGGAGGAAGATGCTCTGAAGGAGTCGTTTCCTCACACCGGGATTCAGACACGTTTTGTTTTCTGTAGTAGAAATCCAGGAGTGACTTCAACTTCTTTAGCAAGTGGTCAGTGTGAGAAATAAAAGACGGCTTGTCATCAATCCACACACCCAGATATTTATAGCTAGATAATTTTTCAATTTCCCCCCTTTTGAAAATGACATTTTTTGTTAGGCAATTTTTGTGGCAAAGGCATGGACAATAAATAAGAATGGACACTTCTTACTCTGTTAGACTCTGATTGGGTGGGTGATTGTATTTTCGTATTGGCCATGTTTCTACGTATTTTTTTTTCTTCTGTATTTTGTCTTCCAGTGTCATATAATCCCATGTGGGCTGGGCACATTAGTGCATGACACTGAAATAAAATCCAACTCAACTCCCCATCCAGTTTAAAAACATCAGGCTTCAGAAAATCCTGTTCATTCACATCATGACCTGGAAACATCATAAATGTGGTCCCCCCTCCCCTATTTAAGATCAACTGGAACTGATGAAGAGAATACTGAAGTTGATGGAAGGCATCCTGAAGCTCATTCATGGCGTGACTGATGGAAGAAGCAACAGCATAAATGATGGTATCATCTGCATAAAGATGACATTTTACATTTGATTGATTTCTATTTATAATTGTATTCAATACAATAAAGAAATTCACACAGATGTATCAAATTTATTACAGAAATGATTAAATGAATAGATTTGAAAACAAAAGTCACACATTTATTGCTTGAAAAGGAGCGGGAAGAAATGAGTTTATGTAATCCCACCCCTACTGAGTTAATTTATTCAGTGTACTCAAGTGTGGTACCTTTTTCACCACTGTCATATCCACATCCTCACAATCTTTTTGAGTTTTTCCTCTTGAATTTATTTACATGGAGATTTTCATTCTCGATTCTCATTTTCGTTCACATCAGAGAGAAGGACTGAGTGTTGGATCCTTTCAATGGTGGATTTTTTCTTTGCTGGTTTTGCATTTTTGAATTTCCGCTGCCAACTCTGGATCCACGTTTACAAAATAGTTATTGAGTCTGTTTGCTGCTTCATTGATGTTCTAACTTTGACCCTTCTCATCTGTAAAGTCATCTGGGTACGTTGGCCATTTTTTGTTCCATTTTCAGTGATGTTATTGAATATTTCCTAAACTCGCTTCATGTTTTTATTTTCATTCAGCAGATTATTGAAGTACACTTTTCTTTTACTGTTTTTTTCCGTTGGTTTATTCATGTATGACTTATATCTTTGTTCATTTTACTTGACCCCCTTTTTTGAGATGATTTTTGTTTTTACAAGCATTTTGTCGACCAGCAGATAACCAAGGGCACTTGATAAATTTGTTCTCGGATCTATATATTGGCAGTTCTTATTGTAAAGTGAGCTAAATATTTCTACAAAAACACAAAGGGCGACAGTGGCTCAGGTGGTTGAGCGGGTCGTCCAATGATCGAAGGATCGGCGGTTCGATTCCCCGCTCCCACCAGCCAAAATGTCGTTGTGTCCTTGGGCAAGACACTTCACCCTCCTTGCCTCCAGTGTGGCTCCACTGGTGTGTGAATGTGTGTGAATGATCCCGGTGATGGTCAGAGGGGCCGTAGGCGCGAACTGGCAGCCACGCCTCTGTCAGTCTGCCCCAGGGCAGCTGTGGCTACAAAAGTAGCTACCATCACCAAGTATGAATGAGGAGTGAATGAATAATGGACATAATGTAAGCGCTTTGGGTGTCTTGAAAAGCGCAGATAAATCCAATCCATTATTATTATTTATAAGCGATGTCCACATATTCTATTACATATTATACCTCACATATTACATCAGGAATATATATATATATATATATATATATATATATATATATATATATATATATATATATATATATATATATATATACACATATTATATCTCTCTGTACACAGAGTTCCAGTTTTGTCTGGATAAGTCATTTTTAAGAGAATTCATAGTTTTTTTTCTTAACCTTCTATAGACTTGTTCTTTCATTATTTTCTTTGTCTTCACATTGATGTCAAATAGTTCAAAAACTGGTCAATGATCAGTTAGTCCACTCATATGAGTGTGTTCTTTATTATTAGTAAATATGTTATCCACTTTGAGCAGTGGTTCTGCTGGGTCTCTTCATGGTTGGATAGAAACTCATTCCTTACATTCTGCTGATAAAGTTGTCGGTTGCTTTATGTTTGGGGTTCATCAGAGCCATATTGAAATCTCCATAGATATATAATATTTTGTTCTATTTTCCATCCAGTCACTAAACCCTTCTAAGCTTGACCCTGGTGACCTAAAATGAAATTTTTCCCTGAATCGTTACATATTTCAATTGTAAGACATTCCAGTGATCCATGTAATGACAATTCATCAATTACTGTAAACTTAGTATTTTTTTCACATATACTGCGACTCCTCCACTTTTTTGTTTCCTCTGTTCACATAGTAAGTTCATAGTTTTCCATTTCTGCGTCCTGAACCAAGTTTCATATATAGTTATGATATCAAAGGACTGTTCCGTAATCTGTAGAAAGTCCTTGATGTCTTCCAAGTCGGTCTACATGCTTCTGCTGTTAAAGTGAATGATTGACAGTTTTCCTTCTGGGATAAATGATCACTTTCATTTGGTAAATGTCGACCCAGATTATTGTTAAAGATGGTGAAGACAGCCAAAATGGACCCCTGTGGGACCCAATAACTGATATTCATGACTCTTCAACCATCACACACTGGGTTCTCTGAGATCCTTTCTGAACCACTCAGTACTAGAATCACCTGGATTCTGTTGGGCCTTAGATAAATCCACACAGAGGGCTGCCCAGTGTCAAAGACATTTTTCCACTTTCAGTGTGAGTTTGATTCCACATCCAGACGTCCGTAGGCTAATGCATTTCTTTCCATGAATGTTTATTGTGTGGTTTGTGTTGTCAGCACATGCAACTAAAAATGAAAGCAAAAATATTTCATTCCTTCTGGTTTGGGATGTGTTTTTGTAGTGTCCACTTTATTTTTGAGCAGTGCATTACATGTTTACATATAGATCAAATATAATCAGATCCCACCCTCTATTGTAAAATACCCCCCCTCCCCCCGTAACCTTTTTAAAACACAAACGCTTTCCATGTTCCAGAACATGTCCAAACACGCCTGAAGATTGCATGCAGACGTGCACATTGAAGCAGAGAAGATCTCTACTGACGTTTTGTTGGAAGGGTTTGTGGCGCTGCAGTCTGGACCTGACCCGCGTTCTGCATGAACAGTGCATGCGTTCCTGATGTTGGATGTTGAAATGATGCCACAAATTACATGTAAACTATTTCTACTATGATGATACTGTGTGAGAAAGAGACTCCTCCTCCTTTGTGCGTCTGTTTTTAATCCCCTGTGGCCTGCAGGCCTGGCTTAAAATGCCTCCATTATGACAGGCAGGCACAGCAGGAAGCTGGTTTCCTGACTAATCTGTTTCCTGATGACTTGGACTCCCAGTCTGTGAGTCAGCAAAGCTTTAGCTGAATTCACAACAGAACAACACAGCAGCTTCTTGATGTGACGCCGCTCATACTTGAGTGGTTTTTGATGAACGAGGGAATGACTGGAATTTAAAGTAACTGATGCTGTCCCATCATGAGCTCAAAGGTAGAACTGAACTTTTTTTTTTAATGTTGTCACACAAACAGGAAATGATGCTTACATTTCATAATTCATTCATTTTTTGCTGAAGGTGTGACCCTTCTGCTCTGTAAATGAACTGTTTACATGATGACTCGCCTTCCAGTGGCGTCACTCCACTTTACTTATGGCTAGGAGCTGGAATAACATTGAGAAGATGATTTTATGACATTATTTTACGAGTAACTAATAACATATTGTTTTAGTTTTTGCTTTTTGGCATTTTGTGTTGGACAGGTTTTACTATCACAAAAAGAGGTTCTATAACTTCGAAAAACCAGAGTGTAAATTTGTATAAACCCTTTTTGCTTTATTATTATTTTTTTATTTATTTTTTACATTGAGTGTTTGTGGGGAGGGAGAGGAGAAGAATGTGTGTGTGTGTGTGTTTGGGGGGGGGGGGGGTGGAAGAGAATAAAAGGAAGAGAGGGGAGAAAGTGGGGGATTCAAGCACTGATTTGAATAAGTTATTATTTTGAGCTGCAACAAATATACCAGATCTGCTGGAAAGACAAATATTACATCAAAGGTGAAATTCTGAAGACATCTGTCCATCAAAACACTGTGGGTTAGGAGGGGGGGTGAAGCAGACAGGGAGCAGTGTGGCAGTGTGCACGTGCACGTAGGGATGGAGATACATGCACGCTATCGAAGTGAACCGTGTGTTCATAAGGGAAACCAGATCCTCCCCAGCCCGACCAGGAGAGGGAGAGACCCCCAGGCCAGGAGTGCCCCCAGGGGAGGGGGGGAGGGGACCCCCCCCAGAGATCACAGCGCACCCACAGCTCCACTCCCCCACTACTCAACCCTCTAAAACCCTCCTCACCCGCCATATTATCCAACCCCTCTTCCCATACCCCCCCCATGCCATCCCCACTCTATGATGGGGGGGGCCCAGAGGGTCCCGGTGAGCCAGGTCCGTCCCACCCATGCCCTCTCACACACACACTCCCAATCGTCTGGTTGCCCCCTACCCCCCGTAACCACGCAGTATGCCCCTCCGGCCGATGGCCCCCCCCCTGCGCCACACGCCCAACCACCACAGCAGCCGACAGGATACCCGCCCTGAGAGAACCAGGCGGGTGAAGACCGGCCAACACCAATGTATGGTGGTGGGGGTGTGCTGTGTGTGTGCTGCAGGTAAAATAGGAGGTCTCCAGTGTGGGGGGCCCCACCACTGCTATGCAGCAGAGCCCCCCCACCCCGGGGCCCCTCTGTGTGGTGTGCATTTGCTGTGTGTGTGCTGCTAACATGCAGTGTTTATGTCTACAGTGGAAGTTAAATTTGTGGGGGGGACCAGTGAAGGATGAGCACAGATGTTTCACCGTGCCCCCCTCCACCAGACCCTCCCCACAAGGCCCTAGATGAATCAGAGTGTCTAATATGCAAGTAAAAGTGGGATGGGGGGGCGGGGCACAACCGGGGGAAGAGGGCTCCCCCGAGCAACCGGCCCCCCAGCCGGCCGCGGTAGGCGCCCCCCTCCCAGGGCAGCCAGGCAGTCAGGAGGCGGCAAGCCAGCCACAGACAGAGGCCAGAGCCAGTCAGCAAGGAAGTGGCCCGGTGCAAAAACAGAGGACCAGGAGGTCCAGCCCCACCATTCATGCCCTGACCTCCCTAATGACTAGCACCCCCCACCCCCTCCTAAAAAGTAAATAAATAAATGGAGAACCCAAAATAGATATAAAAACCCCCAAAAAACAAGCAATCAATAAATAAATAAATGAATAATAATAACGATACTAAAAAAATAAAATAAATAAATCCAAAAGAAAATAATAATAATAAAAAATAAAAAAAGCCAAAGGAACCCCTTAACCCCCGCTGTGGATTCATCGCCGACCCCCGGGGGGCCAACCGGGGGGCCGGTTGCCATTCCCGGTCAGCCGCACTGCCTACCCTGAGCCCAGAAGGCACCAACCCAGGAAAGGCAAAGTCTGGTAGGCCTAGTCCTCCTCTATCTTTAGGTTTTTGAATCGTTTTTAAACTGATCCTTGGTGGTTTACCTTCCCAAAGGAATTGGGAAATGGATGAGTCTAATGATTTGAACAAAGTAGTTGGAGGTTTGGAAGGAATCATTGAAAACAGGTAGTTAATTTTGGGGAGAATCGTCATTTTTATGGTTGCAACTCTCCCTATTAGAGAAATGGGAAGATTTTTCCATCTAGTGAGATCAGCCTCAGTTGTTTTAAGGAGTTGGGTGTGGTTTAGCTTGAATAGATCAGAAAGCCTAGAGGAAATATTTATACCATAGTACTTTATGTTGCCTGTTTGTAGTTTAATAGATAACGGATTTAGATTTTTGCAATTGATTGGCAGAATTGTGCTTTTAGACCAGTTTATTGAGTATTCTGAAACGGAGGAAAATTTATTAATTAGGGAGATGATTTGGCAGATGGAAGATTGTGAATTTGGAGTAAATAGTAAAACATCATCTGCATAAAGACTTATTTTGTGTTCTAGATTTATGGTTTGAATGCCTTCAATGTCTTAACTTTGCCTAATTGCAGCAGCTAGAGGTTCAATAAATAGTGCAAATAAAGACGGAGATAGTGGACAGCCTTGTCTGGTTCCTCTTTGTGAGTTAAAGCTTGGAGATGTTTGATCATTTGTTCTGATACGAGCATTAGGAGAGGCATATAATATTTTAATCCAGTTAATAAACGATTTTCCAAAGCCAAATTTATTCAGGGTGGCTATTAAAAATTTCCTGTTGAGCCAATCAAATGCCTTTTTCTGCATCCAGTGACACGATGGTTGCTTCTTGGTTATTGATAGTTGAATAATCTATGAGGTTGATTAATCTGCGCATGTTAGTAGATGAATGTCTACCCTTTATAAAATTCTGCTGGGAAGCCGTCTGGTCCTGGAGCTTTTTTACTAGGCATGTTGGTTAATGCTTTATGTAGCTCTTCTTCAGTAAGAGGGGACTCCAGGGCTGTGATTTGTTCCTCTGTTGGTCTAGGCAAATCTATGCTATTGAGAAAACTATTACTGCCATTGTCAGAAGGATCAATTTGGGATGAGTAGAGGGATTGGTAAAAGTTTTTAAAAACAGAGTTTATTGCGGCTGGATCATGTGTTGTGTTTCCTGTTAGGTCTATGACTGATGAAATAGTGTCTTCTCTTTGTTTATTTTGAGTTGATTTGCCAAAAATTACCCAGATTTCCTACTGTGATCAAACCTCTACGCGTAATCTCTGTAATAAAAACTGCTATTTCATTTAATTCGATTCTTACTTTCCTTATTTGTTGTAACGTTTTTTCATCAGGAGAGTTGCTGTATGTTTCCTCTAACAGTCTGATTTTTTGCTCTAAATCCACTAGTTTAGAGTTTTCTTTTCTCTTTTTGTGGGATGAGAAGGCGATTATTTTGCCTCTCATGACTGATTTCCCGGCTTCCCATAAAAGGCATTAGGAAATACCTGGGTGGTCATTATTTTGTAAATATGAGGACTATTCTTTAGCAAAGAAGTCGATAAAGTTAAGGTCTCTGAGCAACGATGTATTGAACCTCCAGCTCCTTAACCCTTGTGCTATCAGAGGCACTTTAACATTGGGAGTGGGGTCATCTAGACCCACAAGACAGAGCGCTGAACCTTTGTTCTTCAATGATTTGTGATCTTCACTGGTGTCCATGGATTACATGAAATCCTCTCCACCTTTATCCTCCTTTGTCATGGTAGGGAGAACACGTCAATATAAGGGTGGGGTCATAGGATAGAACAAGGGTTAATGAAGGTGGTGGTGTTTTGTTTTTAAGAGTCAGGGAAACCGGTGCGTGATCACTGACAGTAATGGGGTGGATCTGTGCTTCCATAGCTATGCTCAACAAGGAGCTGTTAACCAAGAAATAATCTAGCCTGGAGTATGATTGATGACCTGTGGAAAAAAAAAAGGTAAAGGCTCTCTTTGTGGGGTGGAATAAATGCCAAATATCACAAAGACCAAAATCCTCCATGCACTGTTTAACCCTTGTGCTATCTTAGATGACCCCCCCCCCCCCCCTTCCATTGAGGTGTTCTCCTACCATGACAAAGGTGGATAAAGGTGGAGAGGATTTCATGTAATCCATGGACACCAGTGAAGATCACAAATCATTGAAGAACAAAGGTTCAGAGCTCTGTCTAGTGGGTCTAGATGACCCCACTCCCAACGTTAACGTGCCTAGGATAGAACAAGGGTTAACAGTGTTTGTGGACTTCCAGGTTCTAAGATTTCCTGTGTTATTTAGCCTGTCCATCTCTGGATCTAAACACATGTTAAGGTCACCCGCAATAATTAGGGATTTGTCTGTATGCTCAGATAGCGCAGAGAAGAAGGAATGAAAGAATTTAGGGTCATCTACGTTGGGGGCGTACACATTAGCTAAACAAAGCTGCATATTTTTGAGTGGAAAGAGTGACTATTATAAATCTTCCTTCTGGATCTATGACTTTGTTGGCTTCGGTGAATTTAACTTCCTTGTTTATCAGAATTGCTACTCCTCTCTGTCTAGAATTATAACAAGCTGAATATACGTTTGGAAAATCTGCTGTGGCGAGAATATTCACTGATGAACTAGACATATGAGTTTCTTGAAGAAACGCAAAATCAGTTTTGAGATCTTTTAATTTGGTCAATATTTTCAGTCTCTTCTCTCTGGTTCCAGCTCCGTGCACATTCCAAGTAACTAACCTTAGGGTGGACATGCAGCTGTACAACAATAGTCATCTCCTTCATACCAGTAATTGTAAGAACATGAAGTCGTAGAATTCAATAGCTATTGGCTAAATTAAACGGGTCATCCCTGCCCTCAGACCCTCCTTCTCGGTAAGGAAGAACACTTGGAGAGTATTAGCTTATCTGACTCTGCAACTGCATGTTTAAAGCCGTCCTGACCCGGTTTAGGAAACTATCTTCCCTCTGCAGAGAAATATGTAGAATGGATGTAATGAAAATTGTAATTATTCCCCCAAACCTGATTACAGTAGGTGAGGTAGGGGGAGCAATACGTTAAATATTCTGATTAGTAGCTAGTCTGACAATAAGCCTGTCCAAAGAGGAATGTTTTCAGCCTAACTGTGAATGTAGAAACCTCTCTGACATGAGCTGGGAGCCACAAGCAGTCCTGTATTCTGAGTGAAGCGCTCTGTTTGGGTAGAAAGGCACTATGAAATCTATGAGGAAGTATTTTGATCCTATTTCTTTCATAATATCCTTTGATTTAAAAGACGATATAATTCCACCTGGTGATCTGACAGGTTTCATTTTCTCTTCAAGCCCCTATGTCACACAGCTCGTTTAGTAGGAAATAAAATGAAAGGTACATGTTTGTCAATCCATGAAGCCATTAGGCGCTTCATAAAGCAGGTTTAGAACATATAAGCCCCCCCCCCCCCTTTGTTTATTTAACTCTTCTCATCTCTGTTGTTGAGTTTGCCGCCTAATTGCCTGCATGTGTCGGTTAAGTGATGTTTTATCGTTGTTAAGATTTGGTTTTGCTTTTTTGCTCCTTTTTTTTGGGTGAAACAAGGAAGTTTGGATAAAACACAAACAGAAACTGCCTGATCTGTATCACCCATAAGATCCATCAGCTGTTACAGCTGAATTAAAGAAGTTCTTTGTCTATTCTAGAGTCTGGATAAGCAAATATGCAGCAGAAATCACAACCCGTGCCAAAAAAAGCCCCAAACAAATAAGTAAATAGCTGAAGATGAACCTCCAGGCTTTTCTAAAACACCTGTGAATAGACACAGTGACCTGGTGACACTTGTGCAGAGAAAAGTAAAAGTTCATTCAGTGTATCAGAAAAAAGTCACTCAACTGCATTTTTTAGACAGAGAAAAGATAAACTTGAGGGTTGGCAGATGAGATGTGTGTTCGACTGGAACCCAGCAGAAGCATGTGATGCTCGGGGGTCCTCGGAACCCCGCCCACTCACCTGTGGCTCTCTGTGAGGTGGTGTTCCCATCATTTAAGTGGTTGATTCTCATCTAAGGTTCCTCTCCTCTGCTGCTTGGCTCACCAAAACTTTCTTAGCACTGGCTGAACTGAAAGGTATTTGGACTTCCTTCTATTGTGCTTTTGCTTTGCATTCAGTTTTCAGCTCCTCTAGTTCAGCTCTGCTCTATGAGGTGATTGGAGCTTCTATGCTTTGCTCTCTGTGGAGATTTCTTTTATTTAACGTTGGTGTTGTAAACTCTGGAGTCTCTTCTGCCTCTGGATCCACATCATCATGTAACGGTGAGTGAACGTTTCTTTTTTACGTGAACCGTCCAGTTAGGAATGAGAGCAGTGATCTGTTTGATGACAGCTGAGCTCCTGAACGGCTGTTATTTTCTATCAGCAATATTAAACTCCTTACCTCAAAGGAAATATTCCACGGGGGAAGACTCTGATGATGAGGAAGATGCTGAGGTGTAGAGCAGAGCATAGGACCAAGTGGAGAAAGAAGAAAAAGGAAGAGTGCTGTGAGTCTTTTAGGAAGGAGAAGAAGCAGACACTGTAACTAAAGAGAGACATTCAAAGCATGGACGGGATTTATTTTTTAAACAAACATTGATATTTTCATTTGCAACTTGGAAACTTATATTTTTAAAGCAGAGAGTTTTATTTGCAGATTTTGACAATTAACTTCAAAATTGTGATTTTTGTTTGACAAACATCACTTTATAGAAACACAGACATGGAAGGATGAGCAGCAGGTTAGGAGGATCGGAACAGAGCTGGGAATCTGTGGACGGCTTCTACAAGTGGGATGGAAAGATGGAAGGAGAACTTTGAAAAACTGATGGATGAGGAACGAGTTGGAGAAAACAGAGGAGAAGAGGAGGCTGTTGGCAGGAGGAAGCAAAGATCAGCAAGGATGATGTGAGGATGAAGCCTGGAAATCCTGTTGGTCCTGACAGCAAACCTGTGGAGGTGTGGAAGAGATCAGGAGAGGAGGAAGTAAAGTTTCTGACTGGACTGTTAAACAACATGTTGAAGGTGGGAGGAGCATGAAGAATGGCGGAAAAATGTTCTGGTTTCATTTCTAAAAGGAAGGAAGATGTGCAGAAAAACTACAGAGGAATGAAACTGATGAATTACAATGAATTGTGGGAAAGAGGAAGTAGACCGGAGTCAGGAGAGAATATTTGTGAACAAAGGGTTTTCATGCAGAGAAAGGGAACCACAGATGTGACATTCACTTTGAGGATGCTGATAGCAGAACAGAGAAGGTCAGATCTGGAGAAGCTCTGCCAGAGACGAGCTGCAGTTTGCTGTGGTGATGGACAGACTGACAGACGAGGTTAGACAGGAATCTGCAGATGTTTGCTGATGACACTGTGATCTTTAATGAAAGAAGGTGGAGGAACATCTACAGAGGAGGAGGTTTGATCTGGAAAGGAGAGGATGAAGCTGCAGCAGGACAGAGAATCTGTGTGTAAATGAGAGGAACAGTGAGGTTACAGGGAGCAGAGGTGGAGAAGGTGGAGGACTTAGTTCCTATGGGTTTACAGTCCAGAAGAACAGAGTGTAGGAATGGGGTGGAGAGGTGAGCAGGTGGAGGAAAGAGCGTCATCCCGAATGAAAGGAAAGGTGAAGACTGTGGTGAGAGCAGCCATGATGTCAGAGACTCTGATGCAGAGACAGGAAGCAGAGCTGGAGGCAGCAGAGATGAAGATGCTGAGGTTCTCTGTGGAACCAGGATGGATCAGGAATGAACCCATCAGAGAAACAGATCATGGTGGATGATCTGGAGATCCATGCAGGGAAGCAGATGGAGACGTTTGAGAGGAGGAACAGTGATGATGATTTTGAAAGGATGCTGAGCTGAGCTACCAGGACGGAGAGGAAGACCAAAGAGGAGGGTCATGGAGGTTGTTGATGTGAACAAGAAGAGGTGGATGATTCTCTTTGGCAAAGAGGAAAATAACATGTATTTCTTAAAAAGAGATGATTTAACAAACTGGATCCAAGATGGTGTAGAGCAGGGGTCCCCAAATCCAGGCCTGGAGGGCCGGCGTCCTACTGGTTTTCCAGAAACTGCCTTATTTGCTGCTGATTACCTGATGTTAGATTAGACTTTTGCTGGGCCTGCTTTTAGTGGAAGGGCGTGGCCTTCTAACAAGCTCACTAGTGATTAAAGAGAGCGTTGCCATGGAAATGCAGATTCAGACCGACTTGGACCAGTCACAGCTTACTGAGGATGTCTGGTTCCAACATGGCGGTCCGTATCGCAACAAATGGCGACTAAATAGACTTGATTTGATTGGAACCGGAGATAACCATTTTCTATGAATGACGTCCCGCTAACTCAGTCCATTTCTGTGATAGGGTTAATTAAACGCAGGGGGGGGGGGGCGCAGAAACCAGAACCATGACCTTTTCACTTTGAAGTGAGAGCATTAACCACTTCACCATGCATTAACTATTTTTTAACCAGAATAAAATACTTTTAAAGCAAAATCATTTCAGTTTTATAAGCTAACGTGTTGTTTTTTTATGTACTTTTACATTTTTCTACTAATCTGTCTAATGATGGACATGTGGAGCTTCATGCTCAGCCATCTTCCTTAACCTGGTTCTCTGTCTGTAGAGCTGAGCATCCTCTGAGTGTTGAGGTTCTCCTGGAAACACATTAAGGTGTAATCCACCAGCTGTTGACCCAAACTACTCCGATTTGGAGATAAATAAGAAAAACATCGGAAAAATACCACAAAAATCTCCATATCTGGATATCCAGTGGCGGTTCTACACTAACTTACTCCCTGGGCGAGTAACCCCACTAGCCCCCCCCCCCCTTCCCCCACCGCACACATACAAAATTTGACATCATCCTTTTGTGTTCCCCATCTTCTATTGAGCCATTTTACACAAAAATGCATGAATTTTCTAGACTTGTATTACAGGGGGGGTCTAACTCAGTGGCACAGGGGGCCTCAATTAAAAACACACTTTAGGTTTTGGGCCGAAGAAGATAAACATTTACTGAACGCACTAAAGCTAAACTTTTAAACCTGAACTTTTTTGAACATAAATATGAATAAAAACAGGAACATTAATTCAGAATAACTCAAGTTAAACCGTAAATAACGTCTCATGTTTTCTCTCCATAAAAATATAGTCTGTCAAAATGATACAAATGTGAAGATGCTGCAGAACAAAACAAACAAAGCCTGGAAATATTAATACTAATAAATAACAAATCATTCTGTTTTCTTTGCTCTTTTATCATTTCTTAGAAATGGACTCCTGCATCATTTTAACAATAATTTCTTGGTGTGTGACGTCCTGAGTGTGTCTTTGTGAAACATATCAGAGGGATTGGATCTAAAAAAAAAACTTATTGTGATTATTATTTTTAGGTCTTATAAAACATTACAAACTAAATCATAGAACTCATCAGTGGCATTACTCCAAAAATATTTGACATTTTCCTTAATTTTGTGCAACACCAACAGCAGAAATCCTCCAAAAAACCTCAATCCATCCATAAACAATTATCTATAGTTTATCTATGATGTCATACAGTGCAGCTGTTTTCCTGCTGTCTTTATGTCAAATACTGACACCAACTAAATCATACAAATATCTACAATAGTCAGTAAATAATGACATTATTAACATGAGCTGCTGAGTGATCCAACAACACGCCATGATCCAGGGGGGGGGGGTATTCCAGGAAGCATGTTTAAACTCCCCTGACTTTAACCCTGAACTCTGGCTGAAATCCTCCTGAACTTGCTTACTCTGGGTATGTCGGTTCCAAAAGACCGGATATGAGTTAGCGTAATTATGCTGGACTTGGTAACCCTGGGTTAACGCACGTGCACGGCGAGTACATACAGACATTCTCAATAGATCGCCGATTTCTGGAGTCACCATGGAAACGAGTGGAGAAAAAAAAAGACGCGACACTTTAGTGAGACGGAGTCTGAGATCAATGACGGCGTATGAAGATTATAAGACCATCAGAAAAGTAACACGACTGCATCATCAGCAAAAGAAAGAGTTTCTGCTTGGAGAAAAAGAACAAAGTAAACGCACGAGTTTCTGATCTTCTTTCCATTTTCATTGTGACGCATATATATATATATATATATAACTTATCCAATTTTGCCAACTTAAATGAATTACTTCTATTGGTAACAAGTAATTGAGTTAAATTTATTCAACCTAATTTCTTACGTCTATAAAACTCAATAATTGTTTATAAAACTCAAATTTATATATTTATCTAACTGAATGTCATATTACTCCAATTCAATTAATATTTTTTCCATCTTAATTTATTATAATTCTTGAACTCTCATATGTCTAAGTTTGAGCCGGCAGATTTACTCATTTTTACAGCAATAAAAAGAAAAAATACAATTTTCACAGTTAGCATTTTTCCATTTACCAATTTTCCAACATTGTCATTATGAGACGTACTAGTAGTGGTGTTATATAAACTCATCATCCTCTTCCTCACTCTCACTCATGGTGCAGAGACGTAAGCAAAGTAGGACAGAATAACTAATCAAAACACACTAAAACAGCTAAACAACTAAACACATTTGGTCAAAAACCTACACTTTAACCCAAATCCATCCAGACAGGCAAAGGGAATGGTATCCCAGAATCCCTTGCAGTGCCGACTTTAACAGCAGCACCAAAGTTACACCTACTTAATTGAATTAATTTGAATAAAAGTAAAATAATGTCTGATAACTACATGTTAGATTTAGGTTGACCAAACTAAAAAAGTGATTTATCTTAACTGAAGCAAATAATGAAGTTAGATCAACGTAAAAAGTTTATCTTCCAACATCCATATGTGGTCTTATCAGCCTCTCACGGTGGAAAAAGTATTATCTGAGCTTCTTCATCCACTAAATCATCTTCAAATGGACACGCCATGCTGCTGAACCTCTCTGAAAACAAACTAACCTTCAACTAAACCTGCTCCAGACCAGGTTATGTTCAGAGCATGAGTTGCTATGGCAACTTGACATACCCTGAAACATACCTCCATTTCTGGAACTGAAAGCTGAGGTTATCAACCTGATTTCTGGAATCCCCCTGAGGTGTTGCGTAATGGAGGCCACGCTCCTGGCAGCGGCGCCCACCACCCCTCCACTCCCCTTCCTTCCTTCTGACATACGCGGCTCCGTCTCTGTTTTTTGTTTGTGTTTGTTTTGCAACATATGTGTGGAGAGGAGAGAGGATGAACACATGGGTGCAGTGTTCAGTGTCAGATGTGTCAAACTAAAAGGGCAAGGTGCCGGCTGTAGCAAGCATTTCACAATAAAAGCTGAAAGTGAGTGTCCTCTTTGACGTAGCTATTTAATTGAGTGTAACACTGTGGGCACGGTAAATGCCGCCCTGGGGCACCGCCCACCTCGCCCATATCAAAAACCACCACTGTCAGGACCCAAACAGAACTCGGGAAGGTCTGACAGGGAAATTTTTTGGTCCACTTAGACCGGGTATGTTTAAAGTCCGGCCTGTGGGCCAAATGTAGCCCGCGTTCATCACATTTTTGCTTGTAAAACCAAAAACATGCGTCCCCGGCATTTTCTAAAAAATAGATTGTGGTGTTTTAAGCCATTGTAAGCCTGTGGTAACACTGTCACACAATCCTCTGTGAGGCCGTCTAGTTCCCTTTTTGAAAGTGTTAACTGTAAATAAAAAAGTCCATCTCTCTGTTCTCACTCTCTCTTGCTGGCTTACAGCCCGTCACATCAGCGGTGATACAAGAATGGCAGCAACATCAGATCCATCCATCCATCGTCCAGTTCTGATCCAGACTCCAGCTCAGACCAGGAAAACACAGACGCTCATGGATCCGTTTGTCTGCAGGTGGATGATCAGAAAGGGGCGGAGCTTGGAGACTGCGACCCGCTGGCTGTACTTTGTACGTAACAACTTCTTCAACTTTTTCCAACGTTTCCAACTTATTCATGATGTGATAAATGCCATTTTAAGCTTAATTTTCTTTATCTATGTCCTCCAACTTCAGAAAAATGCTACAAGAACATGTTAAAAACACACAAAAAAACATTTTAATTGGAGTGGGTCTTTCAATAGTTCACCAGCATTTATTGTTATTAAAATAGTTCAAAGAACGTCAGGCTGAACGGTTGGCCCTCAAACATTTTCATCACTAAAATCTGATCCTTGAGTTAAATATTGAGACACCCCCGGCTCAGACCAAACCAGGGCAGTTCACTGATCACTGGAAGACATTCCTGTCTATGACTCTCCAGGCTGATGATGTCAAACGTTTGACTGTGTTCTATCGCTAAACAGGACATTTGAAGGGATGAGCTGCTCGTAGCTGCACAAACATGGACTCAGTGCTGGTGGACCTCCCGTCCAACTTGCAGGAGTGGTAAGTTCAAATCTGGCATCAACAGATGCACTGTTGCCCCACCCCTATTACCTCACCCTGTTGCTCTCGAGTAATGCCCATCGACTGTATATGAGAACTGGACCTAGTGAGTGGGACGTCACCCATAGAAAATAGTTTTTTCTGGTTCCAAGGAAAGGAAGTCAGTTTTTTCACTTTACAGGCGTCGACATGTTGAAACCATTGACTGTAAATGAGAACTGGACAAAGTGGACCCCCCCCCCCCTCATGTTCCAAACAGGAAGTACCCACTGGCTCCCATAGACGTTAATAGAGAAATCAACAGCTGTTACTCCGTCATCCCATTGGTCTGAAGAACCGATCTGGATCTTCCTGCCAATCATAATTTTGTTTTCATGAAGTTTGCTCTACAGCAAACTGTTCAAGTTCTAAACTGACCAATCGCATGCCTCAATAAAAGCATGTGCCTCCCCCCTGTGAAGGTTTGATTGACAGATCTCCTGAGCCCACTTTCAGAGGAAGGGGTGTGGACTGCCAATGTGTTCACTCCTGATTGGCAACAGTAGTTGCCATAGAAACATTGCCTCAGAGCCCACTGGGACCAATTGCTGTCGTGTGGCTCCAACATGGAGACGTCAGAAAACCGGGACTGAAATGGCTTCATTTTCTACAGGTGACCTCACGCGTGATCCGTCCACTTCTCACTATTGCAGTCCATGGAAGGAAGCAGCGTTTGTCTTTAGCAGAAATTTGTTTGAATCAGTCTGAAGTATTGTTTCTATGGCAACCACACTGGCCAAGCAGGAGTGAGCTTGTTGGAAGGCCACACCCCCACACATTGTAAGCACACTTCAAGAAATCCGTTCAGACATTTTGAACGTACAGCATGAGACCACATACCTTTTTTTTAAGGCTTCTGATTGGTCAGTTTATACCTTGAACTACAGAGAAAACATAGAATTATCAAGAAATGGTTTTATTTTTTTTTTTAAAAATGTAGCAGATCCAGGATGGTTCTTCCGACCAAAACAGATGTTTATTTCTCTATATACGACTGTGGGATTTTGGCTTCTTGGAAGCACTTCCTGTTTGGAAGGGGAGGGAGCGGAGGGGCCGCTCCGTCCAGTTCTCATATACAGTCAGTTGTAAGGCCCCTGACTTTAAGGTGTTGAGGGGCCTTCCCGCTCTCTGCGGGCTCCTCTTCTCCTTAAGGTGGAGACAAATCCACGCAACACAAAGAGCGGAGCACTAATGAACACCTCCTCTGCCCAGCTCCCTCCAGCCCCCCCTCAGCGGCACACGCCCATGCACTCCTCAGAATGGATCCCCGTGGGTGGGACGGAAAGACTTGCCGTGTGGCTCCGCCCACGCCACGGCCACACTCGAGGATCGGCTGGAGGTGCTGAGGAGACACTTGGAATCCGCAATGAAGGAGTCGGACAGAGACCGGGAGGGGGTCGACGGGAGGGCTGGCAGCGCCGGGGACCAGGTACGTGCGCCGCGCACGCGCGTGATCGTGCGGTGATGGGCTGCCAAACAGCTGGCTGACTTCCTGCCTGTCTGTCTGTCTGTGTTTCTGTCTTCCTTTCTGTTCTAAGGAATGCATGACATGACCGTCAGAGGTGTGACATGCGCACAGGTGAACATGTGACCTGCACAGTCAGTCAGTCAGTCAGCCAGCAGTCTGTCATAAAGTCATAAATTCCCTTTAATTAGCCTGAGGAGCTTCCTGTCTGTCATCTGCCTCTAACGTCTCTTTGAGGGGCAGCACCAAGGTGTGTTCTCTCCACCTGTCTGCCCTCGGGGCTCCTCCCCCTTTCTTTTAAAAGTGTTTATGAGTGTGTTGTAAAGTTCGTAAGAGTCCTCGGTGCAGGGTCTTCACGTGTCCCGTCAGACAGGAACCGGTGCACCTGAGGGCCCCTGAGCTCCTCCCCGCCTCAAAGTCTGCTTAGGCCTGACAGCAAAGCTGATAATCGCCCAGCAGAAGACGGCTTTGCAGAGAAAAATGTTGGTCTGCTTCAGGACAGATCCAGATCTGTGAGTTTGAGGATAAGCGGGTGGGGGGGCAGAAGCAGACCGCCAAGGGCGCCATTGTGGAGTGGGCGGCCGTCAGGCAGGCTGATCAAAACAATAAAGGGGCCACTTAACTCTGCCTTTTTTTTTTGGGGGGGGGGGGGGGGGTGTTGGGTTGGGTCCGTCACACCTGTCTGCTCTGTCTCCGTGGTGATGAAATGGTGGCAATTCCAGTTCCAGGAAAAAGGGATAGCTTCATTTACAGGATCAG
The DNA here is from genome assembly GCA_023969325.1 of Oryzias curvinotus. Classification (NCBI taxonomy): domain Eukaryota; kingdom Metazoa; phylum Chordata; class Actinopteri; order Beloniformes; family Adrianichthyidae; genus Oryzias; species Oryzias curvinotus. The sequence goes on from JALJSC010000093.1 coordinate 56,401, forward strand.
GAGTCTTTTGTTGATTCCAGGTATTCCTCTGTCTGCACCTCCAAGTTTTTGTTTCAATCCCAACTGAACATTTGTTCAGCCAGACCATTAGAGGAGGGGCCAGCCACTATGTGAAACCACACTGACAACAACACACCCCCAGCCTGATTGGCGGTGAGCTTAAAGCAGGTGGAGGCGCCACTGTTCACCAACCTTCCAGACAAGCCAGCGCCACATCTGCTCAACGTTCACGTCTGATGTCACACTTGGGAGGGAAATTCTCTCTTTACCACTTCCACAATAATCAGGTTAAATCAGAGAGACGTTCAGGAAAACGGGATCTGGTCTGCGTGCTTCACCAGCTGGTTAAGCTTCACCGCCAACACGGAATTTATAAACAGTAAAAAGACTCGTTTTAAGAAAATAACATGTAATCAACTACATTTTTCACAATGAAACGATCTGAACAAAACACGTCTAGTTTGTTTTTTTGTTTTTTTTTGTTTTAGTTTTCTTTCCCCATTGGCACATTTTTTTCCTATTTAAAGGAAAGTTTGAAATGGTAAGAACTTTTCTGTTTTTTTGGGGGTCTGTTTTCACAGGGTTGATAAAAACAATGTTTATTTTTGGAAACTGATTTGAGCGGGCTATAAAATCTCGCCTAGGTGGTCACGGTGGGAGGGGCCAGTTCTGATATGTAGAAGAAGAATTTTCCTTCCATGTGGCCCAAGTCTGGGTCTTCCTGTGCCGGTCCCCGGCCCGGATAAAACAGGAAGGGCATCCGACGTGAAAAACTGTGCGAAAGCTGAGTCCCTGTGGCGATCTCTGATGGGATATACCAAAAGACGAACAGCAACATGTTCTTTTGGCTGACAAACGAGTCCTTCTGCTGATCTCTGTTCCTCAGAGATGCAGCGGTTTGAGGAAGAATATGAAGTGAAGTTCATCCATGAGAAAAAACCCCATAAAAATGAGTCCAGGTGTGTAAAGCTGATCATTATTGGATGGCGCTTCTGGAAACTGAAGTTACCACATCAGCCTCTGAACACCGTCGACCTTTTTTCAGACATTCATTAAAAAAAAAAACTATTAACCCTAATCCAAATCCTAATCTGAGTTTGTGAGGAAGTTAAAGCACAAATTCCCTGGAGCCACTGAAAACAAAGTAAATCCGGTTTTTCAGCCTCATGCAACAGACGCCGTGTTCTTTGGTGAAGCACGGAGTTTGAAGAGTCGAGACTGAGATGGCTGATCTTTACCTGCAGTCCTGAACTCCTCTTCCATCTGTGGATTTTAACCTTTTAACCAAATTATTCAACCAAACCCACCATTGTCCATAGTCATAAAAACAAAACATCAAAACAGGTTTTGAAACCAGTTTGAAACCAGTTGATGCATTTATTTTTAGTGTCATAGCTGACTTTTCAATACATGGGGGGGGGGGGGGGGGTGTCAATGGGAAGTTGCTTCCTTTTGCAACCAGCCTCTAGTGGCCACTGGAGGAACTGCAACATTCAGTGTTTCCTAGTTTGTATCAAGTTTACAGAAAGAGGTTCAGATGTTTTGTCTCATAAATGTGCTCTGGTTTGAGGGTGACGACCTCTTCACCACAGCCCAGTCCAGCAGGTCACCAGCCCGACCAGCACGGCCAGACCTTCTGGCTGCTCAGATTTCAAAGCCGTCAAACACGGTGAACCGTTGGGTTCGTTTACCTTTCAGATCTGCACTAACAAAGAGATCTTTGTGCCACATCCACAATGCAAATAGATGTTTGATGACGTCACTGAGCTTTTAGAGACACTTTTGTTTAAAGTTCTCTGTGCAGTTTGTGGGGTTGATGAGCATAAATACTGGGATTTTTTTAAATGGTGGAAGCTGAACCCTCTGAGCCACCGGCACCACCATGAAGACATAGAGAAGTGTCGGTATGCCGATCAACCAGCCTGTAAACCGCTGCCATCCACATCACTGACTGCAGCAGAGGAAATCTTCTTCCATGGAATTCTGTTGTTTTTTTGGTTGGTCTTTCCATTTTCTCACTGCCTTTGTATTTCATCTGCCCTCCTGTTGGGTCAGAGGTCGCACCTTGTGCTCGTCAGTGACTTAAATAGAAAAACCTGTAAAGTTTTCTTGAAACAAGTTAAGGAGGATTCATTAAAAAGGCCTAGATGACACTGGCTTCTAAGAAGGACCATGCCCCTCTTTGTGAGACATAAAAAAAAATAAAATAAAGTTATGACCATGAAAAGGTTTGAAAGTGAGCCTGTAATTTCTGTTTGAAGGTAAGAAGACAGAACTTTGATGATCCCACGACAGGAAAAGGACTTTGTTACCATAAAACAACAGATAACAAATAGCACTAAAATACAATAAATAACACAATGAAGTGTCTGAGGAATTTACATGCAAATGTACTTCTTCCTGCCCCCTGTGACAGACTGGGGGTCTGTCTGGGGTGTACCCTTCCTCCACCCCGGGTTACCCCCCGTGACCCTGATAGGGATAAACCGGGTTTAGAAAATGGATGGAGGTCAAATTGTTTTCTTTTCATAAAAACGGTCCATTTAAAATCAAAGCCATGTCACTGCCACTCCACAGTCGGCTCCCCCAGGCCGTCATACAGTTGTCATGTGGGGGTCCTGTACAGAATGAGGCAGGATGGGGTGTGACCACAATGACCCGTCAGATACTAGAGAGGGAAAATGGAACGGTGGTTACATTTTAGCAAAAGTCGACTTGTAAAAGTGACAAGACTGTAAAGCAGGGAGGGGTGGGGGACGAATTCCTGCTTGTTTTCCAACAAACCCTGACCTGGCAGGCTTTGATTACCTGGACACACCTGAACCAGGTAATTAGCTGTTGGCCCTACACCCCCTCCAGCTGATTACCTAGGCCAATGAAATCCAGAAAACGTGCAGACACAGCAGCCCCCCAGGCCTGGCGTTCCCAGGCTGTCAGAGGGTCGGTGCTGGATGGATGTGAAGGGGCTGGGTTAACCCTAACCCTAACCCTAACCATAACCCCTAACCCTAACCCTAACCCTTTCTCATGACAGTGAAGTGTCTTCCTGCTTTCAGAGCTGGATTTCCAAGATCATAAAGAAGCGAGTGTGCACCACGTTCATCGCAGACGCTTCCAGGTGATTGACAGGTGACTCTCTGCTCTGAAGAGGCGGCGTGGGCGTCAGGGAAACAGCTTGTGTCTTTGTGTTCCAGCGATGGACGGGTGTGTCAGTGTGGCAGCACCCTGGAGGGTCACGACCCCGTGGCGGCGGCGAACGTCAGTGGAGCAGCGGCTGCGCTGCAGTGGGACAGCCTGCAGCACTCATCGGAGCAGCCCACAGATGCGTTTGGGGAGGTGGAGTTCGCTGGAGCCGGATGCAGGCACAGCCTCGTGAGTCGCTGTTCCTCACAGACACTCAGAGATGTCAGAGCGGGGGCGTCTGCAGGGGGGGATTCTGCCCTCAGGCCTCCGTCTGACCTCAGGGCAGCACGCCGTGACTCAGCAGGGCGTTACCACACCTGACCTCGTTTTCGTTCAACCTGCTTATTAATGAACGTTTTTTTGAATGAACATCCCTCTGGGTCAGGAGTCATTTAGGGCGTTTTCTTAATGACAAAAACACACTTTTACATTTAGAAAAATACATTTTTTCAGCTTTTTTTGTGGCCATTAATCCATTCATTTGCAAAATATGGCTTCCAAATCTGTTCTACTGTTGAATTACAACAGTATGTTCTCTATATAACAATTTAAACTTTTTACTTTTGACAGCAGCACATACAGGTTCTTTCAAAATAAAATACACAATGTGTCAATCAGATCCTCCTGCTGCTGCAGATTCTCTTGAATTTAAAATGCTAGAAAGTCAAACATGGAATTTTCCATCATTGTGACTTTAGTACAACGTCTTTTTTTTCCTTCTATCTACTATTTAATGTAAATATGATAACACAGGTATAGAATCCGCATTATTTTAATCTAAACGTGTAACGGCAATAACATAATTTTCTAATAATGGACCCCTCTCACAGTAGATTAAGCCTTGTGCTCCGTTAGATGACATGTTAAACCTCTAGACATAAATAGTAATAATACATTTAATTCATCAGTGCCTTTCTGGGGTCAGTGATGAAATGATGAGATTTTATTAACCGAAAACAGATAAATAAAAACTACAAACCCATTCTTTATTAAATTTGTCACCATGTAACTCCAAAGCCAAAGAGCCAGAATGGAGGGATGAAAGAGGGGGTCTGTCAGGCCCCTGCTCTGGGTCTTTAGAGATTTTTCTATTTTTTTTCTTTCATTTATTTTATATCATTGACTGTATCAGAGAACTGGACTGAGTGTGTGTTTGCATGTGACGTCACCCATAGAAAAGGCTTTACGTCCGGCTCCAACCAGATAGTCAATTCAGTCGCCATATTACAGCGATGTGTTGGTCGCTGTGTTGGAACAAGACAAAAACATCAGAAAGCAGTGATTGGTCGTTTGTTTTAATTAGTCGTTTCTATGGCAACCACTCTGGCCAATCAGGAGTGAACTTGTTGGACGTCCACACCTCTAATAAAGAGGGCTACACGAGATCTGCTAATCAAACACTTTGAATGTTGGATGTGAGACCACATGCTTTTTTAAGGCAGCTGATTGGTCAGCTTATAACTTGAATAGCTTGAGAGACAGTCTACTATCATGAATAAAAGCAGAGTTATCAAGAAGGTATCAGATCCAGAATGGTGATTCTGACCAATAGAATGACTGAGGAACAGCTGTTTGTGTCTCTATTGAAGTCTATGGGATTTTGACTTCCTGTTTGGAACGCCAGTAGGGAGGGGCCACTCAGTCCAGTTCTCATATACAGTCAATTGTTTTTTATACATATAAATAAAATACACATGAGACACAGACAGAGCGGGGATGCCAAAAGAGAGAAATATAGATACAAACAGACCTAATTGACCCCAAGCAGAAACCGTCTGTTACCTTTTTGTTGGACCTGATGAAACCAAATAAAAGATTTTTTAATCTCCACATTTCCAGATGCAGCTAACAGTCCAGATAAAACATGTTACAAACTGGAAAAAGTGAGTGAACCTGCTGCTCTTGTGTTTTTTCTGTCCAGTTTCTGCGGCTGTCATGTGACACGCCGGCTCAGATCGTCTACGCCCTCTTGACCAACCACTGGGGCCTGCCTGCTCCCAACCTGGTGGTGTCGGTGGTAGGAGGCGAAGGCCACGAGACCATCAAGCCATGGGTGAGGGACATCCTCAGGAACGGACTGGTCAAGGCAGCAGTGACCACAGGTGAGACCTGCAGGAGCTTAGCTCACCGCCCGTCTGAACCTGAATTACTTTTAAGTCGGCCTCTAGGTCAGAAAAGAGACTGACCGAAGGCATTTGCTGCACATGGTGGACCAGGGGCTAGGACACGGGCTACTGATGCCCCACTCCCGGTACCCATTCAGAGTTTTACCTCTGGGAGCTGATCTGTTCAAATGACCCGATGGGTCTGCCTTCCAGGGGGTCACAGCTTTTACTGCATGTGAACGTCACAGGCCGGGCTCAGAAGAGGTCAGACCAGGGAGCTCCTCCCATCGGATCTCCTGCTTCAGTTGTGTTTTAATTAGATGCTCTTAGGGTTTGGAAAAGAAGCAGGCTGGGGCTCTCAAGACCTGAAGTTGGGCACACCTGGGTTAGACTTTATATCCTCCTGATGGGGTTAAAAGGCAGGAATCTGACCTCTGCAGCCCCAGCGTTCACCCAACATGTCTGGATGCTTACCCAGTGACAGAAGCGGCTTTTCTGCACCAGTCTTTAGCGTTTAAAGAGACGTAAGCGGCTTTCACTGGACGCAGGAAGACAAACATCCTTCACTGGGCGGCTGGACTCAGCCTTCCATCTTTTGATGAAGTCATCGGGCCGCAGCACAGCATTTTGAGCAAAGGGCACCATTTTATCCATGTGATCAGACACTTTCTCATCCGTGTAAAGAGGTAGAAGATGATTTTGCTGGACGTGCACACATTCCATGCCTTCTCTGTCAGCAGGTCTGTGCTCATGCTGTGGGCTCTTCAGATACTCTGAGTTTAGCCAGTTTAACCCCGAATAGCTGCTTCCTGTTGACTGATTTCCAGCTGGAGAACCGTTTCTGCTCCTGTGGAAAGGTCACAAAGACCAAAACACAGAGTTTCTTCATGAAGAACTGTGGTGGTCTGCAACCAGGGTCACGCGTGTCACAGCTGGCACGTGTGGGTGTGACAAAAAGCAACGGGTCTGTCATCTTTAAGATTAGAAAAAGAATGTGTTTGAGTGAGAAGCTCTTCTCACAATGAGCTCTAGAAATACTGCTGCATTTTTTTCAATTAAACCTTATAGAAGGTTGCAGATTTCAGATCTCTATCAGTTCAGATTGAGGACTTGGAGCACAAACACTTCTGAGCGGCTGAAAAAGGCCCAGCAGAGACTTCTTCAGGGTCCCGAGGAACAACAACATCTGCCAGAGACCCCTGCTGTCAGTCCACCGATGCAGCTTAGGCTACGTTCACACTGCAGGGCTTAATGCTCAATTCGGATTTTTTTTAAAAATCCGATTTTTTTGCAAGACCGTTCACATTTCCAAGTAAATCCAAACTTTTGTGATCTCCAGTGTGACAGTGACACGACCCAAACGAGACCCGCATGCGCAGAAGAGTCCTCAACGGTGAACGACGTCACTCGTTGTTTATGGAGCCAACGTCAACAATGGATGTCAACAACAGTGATGTCAACAGCGGAGCTCCTTTTGTAATATTACATTTATTTTCACGAAGGAGCAGCACCATTACAATCTACTCATTTTAAGAAGGCAATGGAGTCGGGGTCGTCTGGACCCACTGTAGTGGAATAGGAATGTGTGTGTCCTGGAGCCGCGCGCCCGTGTGTGTGTGTGTGTGTGTGTACATAAGAGACAGAAGAGCGCGTGCCGCGATGGAGAATGGGGGGCCGTGTGGGCGCGCATTCATGATGTGTGTTACGGAGGAAGGAGAACGGTAAAAAAAAGAAGGTTTCCCCCAGAATAAATGCTATGGACTCTTTATTAAGCCGCTCTGGAGAATCTAAGGATCAGAACAGGGAGGAGGAGGAGGATCGCCTCGGGTCCCCCGCGCTTCTGACCACGGTCGGAAAGGGGAGAAAGAAAAAAAAGTCATCACGGGGAAGGTTCAACACCACGCTCGGCCATTTAGCTGGAATCTTTTTTCAAAAACCACCCGGTTGTGATGAGAGTCCTGGAGTTTGGCCTGAACAGAGCGATCACCCAAATATGAATCCAGTCGGTGACCTGCTTCCTTCCACTGACTGATCTCAGCAGCATCGTCCACCATGGTTGATGTTTATGTTCTCGTTCCCGCCTACTTCAACGCAGAATGATGATGTTTGTTGCGTGTCGATGACGTACGGGTCAGAATCAAGTCGCCTGGCCGGTCAGACGGCGGTCGCAATTAAAAAGATGGGATCTGTGTCAGTCAGACTGTCATGAAAAGATCGGAATTGGGTCGTTTCAGCCTGCAGTGTGAACGTAGCCTAAGAGTCCATCCTGACCGGCTGCGTGTGGATCCCCAGCAGCTCTGGAGAAAGTCCTCCAGAGGGTCTTAGACTCGGCCCAGAAGATTATGGGCTGACCCCTCCCCTCTCTACTGAACTGCACGGCGACTGTTTCAAGACATCCTCAGGGACTCATCCCACCCAGGACCCACTCTGTTGGAACTCTTACCTTCAGAACGGCGGTTTGGAGCAATCAGAACTCCAAGAACAGATTAAAACAGTTTCTATCACATCACCACACTCGACATCAGAATACACACTAGAAGGGCTGCAGAAACCGACTATTCTGTGCAATAAGTGGACTAATATAAAAGTAGTGTCTTTCTATTTTTTATATGTTGTGATTCTTTCTGTGTTTGTGTTTTAAAACTTGCCTTCTATGGTACGATGACATTGTCTTATTCTGTTAACTTTTTCTGAACTGCGACTGCAAGGACACTTCTGACACTTTGGTTGTGCGTGTATCAGACAATAAAGACAATATAGCCTATTCTATTCTATTCTATTCTATTCTATTCTATTCTATTCTATTGTTTCACACAACACATTACTTTCCGCGTCAGCCCTCATGAATGGGCGACTTAAATTAACGCACACGGTAAAAAAAAACTACGTCTGCACGTGAAAACGTAACAATGATCCTGTTTTTAAGCTGTAGCAGTCAGATGACGGGCGGAGCGACATGAGCACATGTCTGAGCGAACGCCAGCGCGTGCGTGCGAGCGAGCGTGGGAAAAGCGTGAAGCAGATCTGCGAGTTGCTGCACGTGTTTCTGACTGCACAGCTGGTCTCTCTCATCATGGTTTTGGCACCGCAGCGGCTGACATTTATGAAGTTGTTAGTTCAGTTTGTTGAACAATAACAAAGCAAAGTCAGACTTGTTCTGTTCTCACAAACGTTAACATGAAATGTGGACAAGTTTTAAAATAAACACTACGGCTGATCACCACCGTTTACTGGAGGAGAAAAGAATTAATAATGATGTCCAACTGCAGAAAATGTATATGACTGTAATCAGCAAAGTAATGAAAACCTCAAAACATTTAATTCTACATGCAGTAAAAGCACCATGAGAGCATGACCTTAAGTTCCTCAGGTCCTGTCTCATAATGACACAAAAGATGAATAGACCAAAATCCACATTTTATTTATGTTAACAGTTGTAAAGTTTGTAGAAATATTGATGGCATTTTGTTCTGACGCATCCAGTCATGTAGCCGTAGGTATGACAAACCGTAAATGTGGTATTTGCGGTTTCAAACAAACATTAGATTATCTTTATTGTCAGTGTGAATATGAGAGAGATTTAAACATAGGTGCAATATTATTTCAACTTTGGCCTATTTTATCTTGTGCACCATTTTTATGAAAGAAATTCTTTGACTTAATGCAAAAATATGTTTACAGGTTATTTGACCTGCTGTTTGTGAAGGGAATATCATTTCAGATCTTTTGGAAAGGTTTTAGTTTTTCTTTGTGTTGGAGGTCACATTATGGTTGGTGATGGTTCAGTTGTTTAGGAGAACATTTAGAATTGGTTCTCCATGTCATAACGTTGCCGACCCCTGATTTACATAATAATTGCATAAAAACATCGTAAAACTTGCAAAAAAGGCGAAATTCTCAGCCGACCAAAAATTTTGAACGAAATTCACTGAAACCCTCGGTGGACATCTGAACACATCAACGAATGCGACAAACACTTCTGGATGACGTAGATCACGCATGGATCACAGAAGACCGAAACTTCAGACGTGGGAAATTTACAAAGTGTACGTAGCGGCTGTGAGACACGGCTTGAGTCCCGCCTTGTTGATTTTTGTTTTTGTTTTTAGGTGCCACTCCCATTATTTTCTGATCCATTTTCAAAGCGTTCCTCATGATCTTTCAATGATGAAGATACCGTTTTTAGTCAAAACCAAAAAATCGGTGTGGTTTTCTTGGACATAGTTTCTGTAGAGCGGCAGCAGTTCTTCAGAAATCCATCTGAGTTGTGGGACTTTTGGCACGGAAGTAAGCCTGCGCTCATTTCCCATCATCCTTTTCACCCTCTAGCTTACAGCCCCTCTCGCCATCCAACCTAAAGTTAGCGGTGCAACAAAAATGGCAGCAGCAGCATCAGATCCATCCATCCGTCCAGTTCTGATCCAGATTCCAGCTCAGACCAGGAAAACACAGACGCTCATGGATCTGTTGGTCTGCCGGTGGATGATCAGAAAGGGGCGGAGCCTGGAGACTGTTGCCCGCTGTTGTAGGATCTATATCACACCCACAGGATTTTTCAAACAGCATATTTTCTTCTGCTCCTGATTGACAACAATTTGAATAAAGAAATACTTAGAAATTTTAAGCTGACTTTTCTTAATAAATCATCAGAAAAATACCACTAGATCATGTTAAAAACACCATTTTCATCAGCATGGGTCTCTGAATGTGGTGCAAAGTATGTGACTGCTGATCTGGTGTTTTACCAGACTCTTCAAAAGATCCTTTACTGTGTTTCTTCTGTTTTCAGTTGTGAGGAGGTTCAGACTTTAAGTATTGAATCACCTCCTGATCAGTGAAGCTGGGTTTGACTGGAACCTCCTTTCCTTCCCTCTAACCAGCACATGTCCAGCTTCCTGCATGAGACGTAACAACCTGTATTGTCTCGTTCAGGGTGTTGGATTTTGACCGGGGGTCTCCGGGAAGGCGTTTCCCGCTGTGTGGGTGAAGCTGTGAGAGACTTCGGTGCTGGGGCTTTGAATTCATCCAAGAATAAAGTGATCGCCGTAGGAGTGGCGCCATGGGGAATGGTCAACAACAGGCAGCAGCTTGTCAACCCCAAGGTACGGAGGGTTGGGAGGCGTCTGTTGAAGCGTGGCGTCTGTGATGTGACGGCTGTGTTGTGCGTTTGAAGGGGAGCTTTCCGGCCCGGTATTACGTTCACAAGTCACTGGACTCCAACTATTTGGACAACAACTGTAAAGCCTTCCTGCTGGTGGATGATGGAAGTGTGGGCCGCCGGGGGGAGGTGGAAGCCTTTCGGGCTGACCTGGAGGACTACATCTCCCATCAGCGCACAGGAATCTGGGGTCAGTCTATTTTCTGTGGGTTCACCCAAAGACGGAGATTTTGTGTTGCACAGACGTAGATGTTTGCCCAAAGCACAAAGCTATGCTTTCATTTGTTTTATGATTCGAATTTAAAAAAAATCTAACAATATCATCAACATAACAACTATACCAGGCGTGGTTCAATGAAGTTCATTGTGTCTATAAATTATACTGAGTACTTAAATTATTTGTTATCAGACACTGGTTTGTTTTGCATTAAACGTACCGACATGTTTTGGTGGAATACCTTCCGCCTTCGTCAGGGTCGTCATCAGGTGGTGGTGTGTGACGTCTTTAAAAGCACATGGTTGAGCACATGGTTGTCTTCAGTGCGGATCAGCAAACGGATCATAGAGGCGGTCAACATCCTCCAGCAAAAAACGGACGTCAAGGGGCGGAGTCACCTGTCAAAGTCTGACAGGTGACTCCGCCTCAGTCACAATTATCTGTTTGTTAATAATTTAAGTACTCAGTAGATCAGGGGGGTCAAACTCATTTTCACTGAGGGCCACATCAGCATAAAGCTGTCCTCAAAGGGCCAGATATAACTAATACATGGAACTAAATATAAAGAAAAATAAACGTAATGTTAATGGTAATAACTCATTATTTATTCTAACTTTTTAAGGTGACAATTCCACTTGCATAGAAAACATATGTTTGCTTGTTCCTCTAGCATAAATCCTTTACATTTGATTCTGTCAGGTTAGCTTATATGGACAGTGTTTACGTCCTAATCCAATATTTCAAGTCAGGTTCCCCTTAGATATAAATAAATACACACCGATTTTTATTTTTGATTTTAAGAAATTAAAAGCTTTTATGCCCCCTTGGGCCACAGAAAATGACATGGGGGGCCACATTTGAGTTTCACACATGTGATCTATGACTTTATGTCATCGATGTTCTAATGAACCGTCAGCGTCTGCTTTCCTCTCACATAACACACTTTGTACTTTGGCATTCATTCATGTTAGAAACCCTTTTCTGTCATAAGTGTAGCTTCAGAGATGGGGGGGTGGGGGTGGATACGTGTGACGGTGCAGCTCATCCTGAGCTGGCAGAGTGCGCTGGTGCACCAAAATGCACCATTTCTGTTCAGAATCAATGTTGCATAGTTTGATTTCTTGCAGCTCTTTTGGGTTTTGGTTGTATGTAGAAACTGCTAACGTTTCATTTTTGTTACCTTTTCTCCTGAACAGGAAGCGGTGGGATTGAAATCCCAGTTCTGTGCATGCTCATTGCAGGAGACGCCTGCATGCTGCAGGTGAGGGGGCACGTGCACACTCATGCTGCAGTTCATTTATGGACTTCCCACCACTGTCCAGACTGCAGATGACGTTTAGATGTTCTTTCTAATGAACCGTCTGCCTTTGAGGCCAAACAAACACCAGGTCTCAACACAACATCTACAGAAGACCTGCAGCACAAAGTCACCGGAAAACACAAAACATGTCATTAATCTGCTTTTAGTATCACAGGCATGACGTTTGCTACATACTGTTCACACTGGACTGATGTCAGAAGAAAAGCTGCTGCATGTCTCTGTTGTAAGGACAGTTGAGTGAAATCTAATCCTTTCTGGATCTCCTGACACAGAGGGTGAACAAGTCCCTGGAGAAATCCACGCCCTGGTTGGTTCTGGCAGGTTCTGGTTCGGCTGCAGATCTCATCAGTGAGGTGTTGAGCAGTCTGTCTGACGCTCCGTCCTCAGAGGGCACAACTCCTGAAGATCTCAGTGACGATTCGAGGCAGATGGTCCGTGAGAAAGTCCGGAAATACTTTCCCGCCGAAACGGAGGTGGAGAAGCTGGTGGAACACGTGAGTCACAACTTATTGTTCCTTCTACGCCATGGTCTTTAGTTTTCATTTGAAATCAGCTGAATGCTGATTTTTCCATTAAAAGTCTTTTTTTAAGTTTGAATATTTCCCCTCAAATGCCAAATTTATTTTCCTACTTTTTCTCTCCTTTTTTTTTTCATGGTCCACTAATTCAATTTCCTTGATCGCTTGTTCCCTTTTCATGATGATGTTACGTCTGAGTTGCTGTTTTTCTGCATAATGAACAATTAAAAATGAGAAGGCAGACGCTAGAACTCAACCCTGTGACTTTTAAATCAGAAAGACAGAACAGTCGGGGCATGGGGCAAAACTCCTATAATGTGGACGTACGTGAGTGAATGGGTCTAGGGACTGTGAAGCACTTTGGACGTCCCTTCAATAAAGCAGTAAAGCGATATAGAACTATTTACTTTTGACCGTTTAGCAAGACCTCAGACAGAACGCTGATCAAAACCATCAGTTTGGAAATCAGCACCTTGAAAAAGCTGAGTCTGTAGTTCCAAAAGGAAAACGTGGGAGAGGAGCTGAAATCTGACTGGAAGAATTTGTGAGGAGAAGCAGCGTGTCCCGTTACCTAAATGTTTAAAAATGTAGCAATTGTTACCACCAGAGCCCTATAATGTCGTTATGTCCATTGGTAACGGAAACATGGGTGTTTAAATGGCTGAGGACATGAGAGGAGACATGACTACAACGACACCAGTTTTTCTGTCTACATTTGTAGCTGTCACTATTGTGTTAATAGCAGGTATGTTGTGGAAACTCAAAGGCTGCTCTGTTTGCATCAACAGGTTCTTAGTATTTGTCAGAAGCGAGACTTCATCACTGTTTTTCGCGGTGAGTCCGAAGACTCTGACGACTTCGACACCGTCCTCCTCAGATCTATTCTTGGAGGTGAGAAAACAGGATGACATGCTAAGACTGTCAGACTTTTTGGGTTTAATACTTTTCTGAGTGCATCCTGTGCGGCTGTCTGTCCTGAATCCTCATCGTCCATCCAGTTTGACGTGTGAGCCTCGCTCTGCACCTCTGATCTTTTGACTGTGTGTTTGTCTGAAGCAAGCAAACGAGTCTGCAACAAAGCCATCGAGTGGGTTGAAGAGCTGAAACTGGCCGTGGCGTGGAACCGAGTGGACATCGCTAAAGCAGAGCTCTTCAACGGAGCCATAGCGTGGAGTGTATGTTACATCATCTACACCACTGAGTCTGAGCTCATCAGCTCTGAACTCATTTGATCGGTTCTCTTTCACTTTTAGTACCCTGAACTGGAGGAATCCATGACAGACGCTCTGGTCAACGACAAGCCCCAGTTTGTGCGTCTCTTCTGTGAAAATGGCCTCAATATTCTGGATTATCTGACCTATGGTCGCTTGGAGAAGTTGTACAACAAGCTGTCGGACACGACGCTGGCTTACAGTCTGCTCCACAAACGCTTGAGCGAGAGGCAGGACCTGAGCGGGTCGGAGTCCCTCGTGAATGGAGCAGCATCAGCATCTAAGGCGAGCTCCGAGAGTTTGATGACGAGCCCCGCTTCAGAACTGCAGCTCAGCCTGTTTGAGGTGAGGACGATGCTCAGGGAACAGAGCCGAGGGGGCTGCTTTAGAGGGTTGGTTTGGGGTTTGCTTTTTGCAGGGTGTTTTGGGCCCACTTTTAGGGAAGTAAGTGGATTTTAACATATTTTATAAACATTTTTCAAGTGCAAAATAAGTGGCCCTGACAGGAAAGGTGTCAGACTCCTGACTCAGACCCTGAAAAGGGGTTCAGGGCATTCATTCGGGCTTGACATTGACGATTTTTCTGGAAAGAAGTCTCCCACCTCATGTCTGTACTTCCCAATTCTAGCAGACTCTCTAACGCCTGACTCCCAACTGCCCTAACAGGTGGATACGAGCCGTCTGTGGGGGGACAATGGGCAAACCAGGAGATGTGAAAGATACAGATCGCTCACAGACACAGGCACTTCACGTGAATTTTTTCATTGTTCCAACCTCACTAACCCTGCATACTGTGCAAAGAGCCCGTTAGTGCTGTTCACGTGACACGTGCACGCTCCTCTCTGCAGCCTGACTGTTGGAAATGAGGAAAATAGACATCCTTACGGTGCCTGTGGTGTTCCCATTACATGCAGCGTTTGGATGCGGTCAGTAAGGAGCCACTACTCACCCTAATGAAGACTGTGGCATGTTCACGATACCCTTACAACACGCACGACAATGGTATGTTCCATTGTCATGACGTCCCTTAAGAGCCAAACCCACCTGCACTCACTATAGGATGCAGCCGCTCCTCTATGCGACCCTCTACGGCCCAGCCTTCCCAAAAACCCTCAGAACCCGCATGGTTCAACCCCCGTACGAGTACGTGACTAAGACTTATGCTGCGCTGTCTCAAACCCCCGTCTAACGCACAGCGGACTGCAGGCACAGTCAGTCCCCCCTTAACAAACTGCATGAGGAGGCGGAAATGAAAATATGAAATATGATTTCCAAGTGAGTCCTTAATGCTTCTTTATTACATCTCAAACAACATAAAGACGGGATAAAGTTTCCAACTTTATGACTTTGTTTTTCTTCTAAAATTCATAAACAGAAAGTAAAGTTTGGGATTTCATCATTTAAGGAGAATTTGGTTCCACCAGTAAAAGTTGTTTGGAAGGATTTTCTTGCCCCGCCCCCCGTGTTCTCCGGTCATGGTGCCGTTCTCGTGCAGGTGTCCCGGCTGCTGTGGGACCTGTTGGGGGATGTCTGCCAACCTTTCTACTATGGAGCTTTGGACCTGGATCCCAAAACCAGTCCGAGGGTGGCTCTGAAGGTCAGTGATGCAAGTCCTCCAAACCAGCCTGCAAGCAGAGAAATGAGACGAGTGCTTGCAAAGGAAGCTGATATCAGTGACCAAGGAGCAGAACGTCTGACCCACAATGCCGGCTGCTCATTTCTATACGACGGTTCAGATTCAGATTGTCTTTGGCAACAACAACTTGTTTATTTATATTTGTAGACTTAAATACGATGCCAATACCTCTCAGTACCAATAAAAATTCATTCAATTGGGAAGAATATCAGTAAATAAAAGTTTATTCAGAGAAATACAGACTTTCCTTTTTGTTTTTGTTGATCAAATTCAAAACAATGAAACAGGCCTGAATGAAAGAGACGGCTCTCTGAGAAAAGGTTGAAAAAGAAGGCTGTTATTCTTCCAATCCTTGTTCACGACCAAAGAAATGAACTTTACAAAGAGAAGAAGGCTGCTGTGAAGCACAGAGGAGGTTCATTCATGGTCTGGGCTGCTCTGCTGCATCTGCCACAGACCTCTTAAATCTGTGCAGATCCAGAAAAAAGTCAAATGTATTCAGATCTTCTGGAACTTTTATCCAGCCGGATATTGAACCAAAAGGCTCCAAAGACAGAGAATGTCTGAAAACGTGGGAGTTTTCTCAGGTGTTCTTGGTTGGTTCAGCATCTCTGAAAAGGGTAGTCTTTGAATATCTGACTGACTAGAAGGTTTTTAAAGGGATGCTAGTTTAAGTCTGTTTCAATACTTTTACTTATTTAGAACAACTATTCAAAATCAATGATTGATTTGTCTTCGATTCATTGATACTTTTGTCCATGTCCCATTACTTTGTGACCATTGTGTACTCCTTAACAGAGGAATACCATCATTTGGTCCACATCTATGTCTGCATGTGGCTTAGCTAAACTCAGAGGCAGCGAGTCGGTGACAATAGTTCCTGCATGCACATACACAGAAACGCAAAGTTTCCCCTGACTGAAGAACCTTTCTTCTCAATCAAAGCAAGTCCACAAGTTGCTGCTGCGGGACTGTGAGTACCGGCGCCAGCCCTGCCACTCGCCCTGGACGGCCCTCTTCATCTGGGCTGTGTTGCAGAACCGCCCTAAAATGGCCGTTTTCTTCTGGGAGATGGTGAGTCCTGCTCAAAACTCAGCACTTTGCCTGGGGACTCGTTGGATCTGCTAACATAACAGCCCGGGTTTAGAGGACAGACCTGACGTGGGTTTTGTCTGTGTTTTCCATCAGGGAGGAGAGTCTGTGATGAGCGCTCTGGCAGGCTGCAAGATCCTCAGAGAGCTTTCAAAGCTGGAGGATGAGACTGAAAGCAAGCTGGACATGAAGAAACTGGCTCAGAAGTTTGAGGACCTAGCACATGGTACGAACGACCACGAGCGCCGTCTGTCTGTCTGTCCGCCCATCTCCTATGACCCTCTTCAGGGGGAGGCAGAACCAGGAATAGTTGGTCATCATGCCCAAACACGGCAGTGTTGAAATGGTCCTAAATTCCTTTCTGAGCTCAGATGGGCTCTGAAATCTGTGGTGGAACCTCGGGTCAGAACCTGAGATCCTGCTTTCAGCTGCTAGGATTCACCCCATTAAAGCAGATCCAGGGAGCTCAACCTCCTGCTATATTTCCATTTTTGATGCTTTCTTTTTGTCCCTTTTTTACGTGGATGTTGTGCTTCTCTTCGTGTCTCTCATGTTGGTGTTCTCCATGTCCAGATGTGTTTGGTAACTGTTACCAGAACAGCGAGACTTTGGCCTTCACTCTCCTCATCAGGAAGTCGCCGGTGTGGGGAAAGGCTACCTGTCTGCAGATGGCCACAGCGGCCGACGCCCGCTTGTTCTTCAGCCAGGATGGCGTTCAGGTTTGTGGAAGGAAAACCACAAAGGAACCACTCTGGTTCTTTGGAAATTTGAAAATATGTTGCAAACTTAACAATGATTGATACTCAAGTTAAGTACATTTGTTTCTTGCTTTTTCAATTTAAAGCCTATTATAGTAGGCGTTCCTCAGGGATCCATTATTGGAACACTGTCATCCACTCAGTTGATCTTTAAAATCTAAAATCCTGTCGGCTTTCTAACACTCCCGAGTTAATTCTGTTTTATTAAACTTTGGACCCCCCCCTCACAGAGCGGTGGTTGGCCTCTCCCTGTCCAGAGTATCGCTCAGCTTTATGACAGATGCAAGAAAAAATCGGATTTTTTAATGTCTGACTACACTGTGTTCTACAGACGTATTTTAACACTAAAGAAACCTCCTCTGAGTCTGTTTCTACTGTTAGAATCAGCTTAAGGGTCTCTATATCATGTGTGACATCACAAAGTGGGGAACCGCCCCTTCACAGCTGCCAGCTCCGCCCCCACGCTTAACACAAAGCAGAGCTAGCGGTGATCGGCTAAACACTTTCCTTATCTATGGACATCCATCTTTGCAAAAGTTTGGATGTGGTTGGATTTCTGCTTAGGCCGGCTCTAGGCTGACATCATGAAAAGGGCGACACCCACAAGGAGAGAAAGGCGGAGCCTCCGAGATCGAGTTGTTTTACTTCCAGATTTCATTAAAGCATGGTTCCTAAGTGGATCAAAGGTCAGATATGATCATACATATGGATGTAGTTTACTCTGAAAGGCTTAAGAAAGCATCGTGTAGACGCTTTAACCCCCTATTGGGTGCTTCATGTGTTTAACCTGCTGTAGTCATGACGACATGATTTCCTGACTTGTCATGTTCTCATCGTCGTCCTCGGCTGCAGTTCCTGCTGTCTCAGATCTGGTGGGGTCACATGGAGAGGAACACGGAGGTGTGGAAGCTGATCCTCACCTTCTTCCTCCCACCTCTGCTGTGCACCAGACTCATTCAGTTCAGGTCAGTGCAGCTTGTGTGTGTGTCTTTGTGTGTGTGTGTGTGCGTCTTCACACAGCAGTGTGGTTGAAATTTCATCCCTTCAGTCTTTTTGTGCTTTGGTCAAAGGCGTCTTAGTGTTTAAAGCTGAGATGAGCGACTGAATGAAGAAAGATCATAGCTGTATGGTGGGAGCAGTGGTTAGCACCCTTGCCTAGCAGTGAGAAGGTCCTGGTTTGAATCCCAGCTGGTACTTTTGTGTGGACCAACACAATCACAAAAAAAGGTCCTTTTAAAGACCTCTTCTAATAAAATCATGTTTGTGGTGCGTTAAACATGTTCTTGTGGCTTTTTTCTGGTGGACATTTATAAAGAAAATAAAACCTACAACTTTGAATGAGGAGCAGACGACAGAATGCTGTTGGAAAAAGATTG
Source organism: Oryzias curvinotus (assembly GCA_023969325.1). Taxonomy (NCBI): domain Eukaryota; kingdom Metazoa; phylum Chordata; class Actinopteri; order Beloniformes; family Adrianichthyidae; genus Oryzias; species Oryzias curvinotus. The sequence goes on from JALJSC010000093.1 coordinate 74,976, forward strand.
TATTTGTGACATAGAAAATATGCTGGGCGGGGCCAAAGTCTCCCTGCTCCGCCCCTTTCTGATCATTCACCTGCAGACCAACAGATCCATGAAGGTCTGTGTTTTCCTGGTCTGAGCTGGAATCTGGATCAGAACTGGACAGATGGATGGATCTGATGTTGCTGCTGTTTTTGTTGCACCGCCAATGGTAGTGCTGTAAGCCAACAAGAGAGAGTGTAAACAAAGGGATGACAGGAAATGGGGGCGGGGTTGCTTCACACCAACAGTCCCGCCCACAACTCAGAGGTGAATTTCTGATGAAGTCCTGCCGCTCTGCAGAAACTAAGTCCTAGAAAAACAACACAGGTTTTGGAGTTTGGCTAAAAGCGTCATCAATAAAATGTTGAAAATGTATCAGAAGATGATCCGAGTGGGACTTTGAGAGATCTGGGGGGAAATGAAAGATCCATAGGATGCTCTTGGTGAGGCTGGGTGCACATTCCCTCTAAAGCCCTTGTTGTTAACATGGGGAGGAAGCAGCCATTAGAAAACGTTCCTGCTTTTGATCATTTTTAACATTTGTGTTGTTTCTTGATTTTTGAAGAGAGGAGGAGGAGTTGAACCCTGAGGTTTTTAAGGGCATGGACACGGACGGCATGGACGGGAATGAAGGCAGCGCCCTCTCCCTGGTTAATGTTGTTCAAAGGTAAAGTCCAGTGTGTGTGTGTGGATGTTTCTTTGTGTGTGTGTGTGTGTATGTATATATTTCTGCTGCCTGACTCTTGTTCACTTCTATCCTTTTCCATCCATTGTGTGTTTTTTGCAGCAAGGAAGATGCAGAGGAGCTTCCAGCTCTGACACAAAGCCTGTCTGGTGGGTCTTTGTCCTCGTCTCTGAAATTCCATTTGGACTCGTCTTGAAGTTTTTTCTTCTTGAAACGTTTCCACACTCATCTGAGGGGCTTCATCACTCTGATCTGTGGCTGATGAAGGCCCTCAGACAGATGCCATGACTAAACTTCAACGTCACCTGGATGAATGAGAGAATCCATCAATGTCAGAAAGAGGCTCCATTTGAAACCAACCACCCAATAATGGTCTGGATTCTGGACAGAGGGTTCTTCCTGCTGTCATGTTTCCAGAACTGTCATCTCTCTGAGGCTTTGACGTCACAAAGGCCTGACATGATCCTCCATCGCTGAACGTCTGATGGTTTTGCTTCTTTGTGATCCAGACGCTCCAAGGCCCCGTGTCAAGAGGCCGTTTGCTGTTCTGCGCTGCAGGCAGTTCTGGTTTGCTCCGGTGACCTCCTTCCTGGGAAATGTGCTGATGTACTTCCTGTTCCTCGGCCTGTTCGCCTACGTGCTGCTCGTGGACTTCAAGCCCCCGCCCCCCGATGGGCCCAGCCCTCTGGAGATCATCCTCTACTTCTGGGTTTTCACCTTAGTGTGTGAAGAGATCCGACAGGTTGGTTGTTCAGACTGCGGCGTGTGTGAAACTCCTGGCGTTCCGGCGCTGACCAACCCGTCTTCTTCTTCTTCTGGTCTGCTCACAGACTGAGCGGCGCTGCTGGTGGAAGGTCTTAAATAAAAGTGCTGCGTCTCTCTCTGCTTTGTGTTTCAGAGCTTCTTTATGGACGGTTTGTTTTTGCTTCAGAAGATGAAGAACTACATCCAGGATGTCTGGAACAAGTGCGACCTGACGGCCATCTTCCTCTTCATCTTGGGCGTGTGCTGCAGGTCATTTGGACTTTCCACTCCAACGTTGCAGACATGAAGGTTCACAGCTGTGAGCCACGGGGTCACATGTGACAAATATGTATAAAACTAACCGATAAAACCGAAACGTACATGTTGGAAGACCCAAAGGAATGGTTCAAATTATACCATGGGATGGCCACAGGACCGTTTTTTTATTTAAAGAATAATTGAACATGACATAACATGGCTTAACAGAGTCAACCAACAAAATCATTCCAGGAATTACAGCCAGAAAAAAAAAACAGGACAACAAACAACAGCAAGACAGAAAAAAACACATAGTTGTTTAATGCAAAGCTTATATTTCTGGGTTATTTAGGTTATGTTAGGAGGAATTTCCTTAAAAAAAAACTTTCATTAACATAGTAATTAAAATAAGGAGAATAAAACAAAGTAGAATAAGAAAGAAAAGCAAAATAAAACAACAAGAAAGTGTTTATTTTCATCTAATTGTCTAAATTCGTGCGGCTAGTGCTAAACGTTTTCCTTGGCCAAACGGACACGATGGAAGGGTTAGGATCACGGTTACGGTAAGGATCACGGTTACGCTCAGGATTGCGGTTACGGTAAGGATCACGGTTACGCTCAGGATCATGGTTACGGTTAGGATCACGTTACGGTCAGGATGACGGTTACGGTAAGGATCACGGTTACGCTCAGGATTGCGGTTACGGTAAGGATCACGGTTACGCTCAGGATCATGGTTACGGTTAGGATCACGTTACGGTCAGGATGACGGTTACGCTCAGGATTGCGGTTACGGACAGGATCATGGTTACGGTTAGGATCACGTTACGGTCAGGATCACGGTTACGGTTAGGATCACGGTTACGCTCAGGATCATGATTACGGCCAGGATCACAAATTACGGTCAGGATGACGGTTACAGTTAGGATCACGGTTCACTGAATTTTCTAAATTCGTGCGGCTAGTGCTAAACGTTTTCCTTGGCCACACGGACCCGAAGGAAGGGATAGGATCACGGTTACGGTAAGGATCACGGTTACAGTCAGGATCATGGTTACGGTTAGGATCACGTTACGGTCAGGATCACGGTTACGGTCAGGATTACGGTTACGGTCAGGATCACGTTACGGTCAGGATCACGTTACGGCCAGGATCACGATTATGGTCAAGATCATGGTTACGGTCAGGATCACGGTTACAGTCAGGATCACGGTTACGGTCAGGATCACGGTTACGGTTAGGATCACGGTTACGGTCAGGATCATGGTTACGGTTAGGATCACGGTTACGCTCAGGATTGCGGTTACGGTCAGGATCATGGTTACTGTCAGGATCACGATTACGGCCAGGATCACAAATTACGGTCAGGATGACGGTTACAGTTAGGATCACGGTTACGGTTAGGATCACGTTACGGTCAGGATTACGGTCAGGATCATGGTTACTGTCAGGATCACGATTACAGCCAAAATCACAAATTACGGTCAGGATGACGGTTACGGTTAGGATCACGATTACGGCCAGGATCACGATTATGGTCCGGATCACGGCTACGGTTAGGATCACGGTCACAGTCAGGATCATGGTTACGGTCAGGATCACGGTTACAGTCAGGATCACGTTACGGTTAGGATCATGGTTACGGTCAGGATCACGGTCACAGTCATGATCACGGTTACGGTCAGGATCACGTTACGGTCAGGATCACCGTTATGGTCAGGATCATGGTTACGGTCAGGATCACCGTTACGGTCAAGATCACGGTTACGGTTAGGATCATGGTTACGGTCAGGATCACGGTTACGGTTAGGATCACGGTTACGGTTAGGATCACGGTTAAGGTCAGGATCACGTTTACGGTTTGGATCACGGTTACGGTCAGGATGACGGTTACGGTTAGGATCACGGTTACGGTCAGGATCACGGTTACGTTTAGGATCACGGTTACGGTCAGGATGACGGTTACGGTTAAGATCACGGTTACGGTTAGGATCACGGTTACGCTCAGGATTGCGGTTACGGTCAGGATCACGTTACGGTCAGGATCACGGTTACGGTTAGGATCACGGTTACGGTTAGGATCACGGTTACGCTCAGGATCACGATTACGGCCAGGATCACAAATTACGGTCAGGATGACGGTTACAGTTAGGATCACGGTTCACTGAATTTTCTAAATTCGTGCGGCTAGTGCTAAACGTTTTCCTTGGCCACACGGACCCGAAGGAAGGGATAGGATCACGGTTACGGTAAGGATCACGGTTACAGTCAGGATCATGGTTACGGTTAGGTTCACGTTACGATCAGGATCACAGTTACGGTTAGGATCACGGTTACGGTCAGGATCACGATTATGGTCAGGATGACGGTTACGGTCAGGATCATGGTTACGGTTAGGATCACGGTTACAGTCAGGATCATGGTTACGGTCAGGATCACGGTTACAGTCAGGATCACGGTTACGGTCAGGATCATGGTTACTGTCAGGATCACGGTTACGGTCAGGATCACAAATTACGGTCAGGATGACGATTACGGTTAGGATCACGGTTACGGTTAGGATCACGGTTACGCTCAGGATTGCAGTTACGGTCAGGATCATGGTTACTGTCAGGATCACGATTACGGCCAGAATCACAAATTACGGTCAGGATGACGGTTACGGTTAGGATCAAGATTACGGCCAGGATCACGGCTACGGTTAGGATCACGGTCACAGTCAGGATCATGGTTACGGCCAGGATCACGGTTATGGTTAGGATCACATTTATGGTTAGGATCACGGTTACAGTCAGGATCACGGTTACAGTCAGGATCACGGTTACGGTTAGGATCACGGTTACGGTCAGGATCACGGTTATGGTCATGATCATGGTTACGGTTAGGATCACAGTTACCGTCAGGATCACAGTTACGGTTAGGATCACGTTATGGTCAGGATCACGGTTACGGTTAGGATCACGGTTAAGGTCAGGATCACGTTTACGGTTTGGATCACGGTTACGGTCAGGATGACGGTTACGGTTAGGATCACGGTTACGGTCAGGATCACGGTTACGTTTAGGATCACGGTTACGGTCAGGATGACGGTTACGGTTAAGATCACGGTTACGGTTAGGATCACGGTTACGCTCAGGATTGCGGTTACGGTCAGGATCACGTTACGGTCAGGATCACGGTTACGGTTAGGATCACGGTTACGGTTAGGATCACGGTTACGCTCAGGATCACGATTACGGCCAGGATCACAAATTACGGTCAGGATGACGGTTACAGTTAGGATCACGGTTCACTGAATTTTCTAAATTCGTGCGGCTAGTGCTAAACGTTTTCCTTGGCCACACGGACCCGAAGGAAGGGATAGGATCACGGTTACGGTAAGGATCACGGTTACAGTCAGGATCATGGTTACGGTTAGGTTCACGTTACGATCAGGATCACAGTTACGGTTAGGATCACGGTTACGGTCAGGATCACGATTATGGTCAGGATGACGGTTACGGTCAGGATCATGGTTACGGTTAGGATCACGGTTACAGTCAGGATCATGGTTACGGTCAGGATCACGGTTACAGTCAGGATCACGGTTACGGTCAGGATCATGGTTACTGTCAGGATCACGGTTACGGTCAGGATCACAAATTACGGTCAGGATGACGATTACGGTTAGGATCACGGTTACGGTTAGGATCACGGTTACGCTCAGGATTGCAGTTACGGTCAGGATCATGGTTACTGTCAGGATCACGATTACGGCCAGAATCACAAATTACGGTCAGGATGACGGTTACGGTTAGGATCAAGATTACGGCCAGGATCACGGCTACGGTTAGGATCACGGTCACAGTCAGGATCATGGTTACGGCCAGGATCACGGTTATGGTTAGGATCACATTTATGGTTAGGATCACGGTTACAGTCAGGATCACGGTTACAGTCAGGATCACGGTTACGGTTAGGATCACGGTTACGGTCAGGATCACGGTTATGGTCATGATCATGGTTACGGTTAGGATCACAGTTACCGTCAGGATCACAGTTACGGTTAGGATCACGTTATGGTCAGGATCACGGTTACGGTTAGGATCACGTTATGGTCAGGATCACGGTCAGGATCACGGTTACGGTTAGGATCATGTTACGGTCAGGATCACGGTTACGGTTAGGATCACTGTTACGGTTAGGATCACGTTACAGTCAGGATCACGGTTACGGTTAGGATCACATTACGGTCAGGATCACTGTTACGGTTAGGATCACGTTACAGTCAGGATCACGGTTACGGTTAGGATCACTGTTACGGTTAGGATCACGTTACAGTCAGGATCACGGTTACGGTTAGGATCATGTTACGGTCAGGATCACGGTTACGGTTAGGATCACTGTTACGGTTAGGATCACGTTACAGTCAGGATCACGGTTACGGTTAGGATCACTGTTACGGTTAGGATCACGTTACAGTCAGGATCACGGTTACGGTTAGGATCACGTTACAGTCAGGATCACGGTTATGGTCATGATCATGGTTACGGTTAGGATCACGGTTACGGTCAGGATCACGGTTACGGTTAGGATTACTGTTACCGTTAGGATCACGTTACAGTCAGGATCACGGTTACGGTTAGGATCACGTTACAGTCAGGATCACGGTTATGGTCATGATCATGGTTACGGTCAGGATCACGGTTACGGTTAGGATCATGTTACGGTCAGGATCACGTTATGGTCAGGATTACGGTTAGGATCACGGTTACGGTTAGGATCACGTTACAGTCAGGATCACGGTTACGGTTAGGATCACGTTACGGTCAGGATCACGGTTATGGTCATGATCATGGTTACGGTTAGGATCACGGTTACGGTTAGGATCACGGTTACGGTCAGGGTTTATGCACCAAATGGTTCCTGCAGCTCACCACTAGATTAAATACAGAGAACCTATTTCTAGGGGCGTGACCGGAAGTTTAATTTTAATTTTAAATCTGTGTGGCCAAGAACAACATTCAGCTTTGGGTGCACTGAAAACATGTTCGGGCAACGCTGCAATGTGCATCTTTGCTGCACCCGTTACGTGTGGTTGCATTTAAATACATGCAAATTAGGTCAGCAAAACACAAGTATCCTCATGTTGTGCTTAAGAGTCATTTCCATTCGTTGGAAGTTCTATTAACATATTGTGTAAGTCTCTAGTTTGAGTTATTTTAAGGTTTTTGTACGTTTCCAATTCAACTAAAAACAACTTGAAAATAATTTTTTTTCAGGACTTATGGGTAAAGAATGTGGCTATGCAGAAGATCAAATGACAGCAAAGCTTGTCTTTATTGTTTGCTAGAAAGATTCCAAATATTCTATCATCTCTGAACATGGAGCCATCGTGTTCGACTTGAAGCCGTTTTGTAAATAGAATTTCACAGAAGGAGCACAGATTGGCATCAATATTAAAGCTGCCATCTTAAGTCTACAACCACAATCAAAGTTTCATTGACCTTTAACCCTGGGAATTAAAAAAAACTTTAGTGAGTGTTAAATTGTTAGTGGTATAACTCTGCTGCTGGAAAAGCTCTCCTTGTACCGTTTCCCGCAGAGGAACAGTGTGTGAATGAGGCAATCATGGCTGTCTGCTTGTCTTTTCCAGAATGTTTCCTGAGTCCTATTATTTTGGCAGAGGAGTGATGGCCGTGGATTTCCTGGTTTTTACTCTGCGTCTGATCCACATCTTTGCTGTCCACAAACAACTTGGACCTAAGATCATCATTGTTGGCAAAATGGTAACGTTAGCCGCATCGAAGAGTGATTCAAACAGAAAAGGCTGTTTCCAAATCCCTTCCAGCACTAAAGGCCTAAAGCAGGGCTGGCCTACCCTGGTCCTCCAGAGCCTCAACCTGCCGGGTTCCCAGCTCTCCCTGCACTGCTTGATGCTGACCACCTAAACCAGGTGTGTTCAGTCAGTCCGGATGTGGAATCACGAGTCAGCCAAACAGCAGAAAGATGGTCAAGGAGAGCTGGAAACCAGGCAGGATTTATTTACTCACATTTCTCATTACAGTTTAAAAAGCCTTTTGATCAAGAGTCTGAGTTTGTGTTAAAACTTTAGGAAAGTTTATCAAATGTATTCCGAGTTTCTAAAATGTCAGAGTTCTGTGGAAAGTAAGTATTGCTCTTGTGAGAAGACGAAGCCCATCCTGGCATATTTCCAGTTCAAATAGTATTTCAATGTTTGAAGAATTTGCACAACTTACCACAAAATATTAGTCGTTCTTGTCCATTTGCTTATTATAAAACATATACAGTGAAAAAATACATGTGAAAATGGTTTATTGATCTTCAAGGAGAATTTAGGAAGTTAGAAAAGAGAATCGTTGGTGTTTGTCGGCCCTCAGTTACGTTTATTAATCTTTTTTTTCTTTGGCGTATGGCTTTTTCAGTGTGTTTAGCGCCCCCATGTGAGGCCTGAAAGTAACAGCGCTGTTTAGAATCCTTTAGTTCATGGAATAAAGCATTTTCTGCTGCAGTTCTGGTTTAGCACAGAATTATGGGAAAGAACTTGTTTTTTTTTCTGCCTCCTGCAAATTTTTAATTCCAACAGATTTGTTTGGGGGGTTGGGGGTCCATCGTGAAGCTCCTGATATCTCTGTGAATGATGAAGCGGCTCCGGCCTTTCTTTTCTCCCTTCAGGTGAAGGATGTTTTCTTCTTCATGTTCTTCCTGGCTGTTTGGCTCCTGGCCTACGGAGTAGCCAATCAGGCGCTGCTTTACTCGTATGACCCTCGCTCGACCTGGATATTCCGCCGCGTGTTTTACAGACCATATATGCACATTTTTGGGCAGATTCCCATTCATGAAATGGACGGTAAGTTTTTTTTTTTTTTTTCAACAAAGTGTGAGATGTGAGCCTTTCCAGACCAAAACATGCCTCTCAGTTGGAATCACAGCAAACTTAGTATGATTAGATATCATAGTTCCATATTTTCATGCAGAGCATTTACAATTTACAGCAGGGCAAACAAGTGTTCAGTCACCCACCAATTGTGCAGGTTCTTCCACTTAAAGATATCAGAGAGGCCAGGAATTTTCATTATAGGTAAACCTCAACTATGAGAGACAAAATGAGGGGAAAACCCAGAAAATCACATTTTTAAATAATTTATTTGTAAATTGTGGTGGAAAATAAGTATTTGGTCAATAACAAAAGTTCAGCTTAATATTTTGTTTTATACCCTTTGTTGGCAATGACAGCAGTTAAACATTTTCTGCAAGTCTTCACAAACTGTTGCTGGTATTTTGGTCCATTTCCCCATGCAGATCTTCTCTAGAGCAGTGATGTTTGGTCCATTCCTCCATGCAGATCTCCTCTAGAGCAGTGATGGTTTGGTCCATTGCTCCATGCAGATCTCCTCTAGAGCAGTGATGTTTTGGGGCTGTTGCAGGAAAACACATACTTTCAACTCCCTCCGGATGTTTTCTATGGGGTTGAGATCTGGAGAGTGGCTTGGCTACTCCAGGACCTTGAAATGCTTCTTATGAAGCCACTCCATCATTACCGGGGCAACGTGTGTTTGAGATGGTTGTCATGCTGAAAGATCCAGCCATGTTTCATCTTCAGTCCTGATGGAAGGAGGTTTCTACTCAGAATCTGACCATGCATTGCCCTATTCATTTTTTCCTTTACACAATCAGTGGTCCCTTTGTTGGAAAAACAGCCCCAAAGCATGATGCTTCTACCCCCATGCTTGACAGTAGGTCTGGTGTTCTTTGGATGTAACTCAGAATTCTTTCTCCTCCAAACACGACGATTAGAGTTCTGACCAAAAAGTTCTATTTTGGAAGTCTGAACACTGTCCTGATGTAGAGAGAGTCTGGGAGACGGTGCTGTGGTCACATCAGGCCCACATGGAGATATTTGGCATCAACCAACCTGTCATGTTTGGAGGAAGAGAAATGCTGCCGATGACCCCAAGAACACCACCCCCACTGTCAGGCATGGAGGTGGAAAGATTATGGTTTGGGGGTGTTTTCCTGCACCGTGTGGATGGGAGGATGGGCGGAGCCATGTTCCATCAAATCCTGAGGTAGAACCTCCTTCAAAGTGGGGGTGGACGGGTCCCTCAACAGGATCATGACCCAAAACCTTCAACCAAGACGACCAAGGACCAGCTAAAGAAGCAGATCAAAGTCATGGAGCGTCTCTGGACCTCCATCCTGTAGAAAACCTCTGGAGAGAGCTGAAGCTCAGCGTTGCTAAGCAACAGCCACCAAATCTGAATGATTTAGTCATTTGTATAGAAGAGTGGAGCAGAATTCCTCCTGATCTGTGCAAAAACCTGATCAGGAAACCTCTGTGATGCTAATAATGGTTTTGCCACAAAGTGCTAAGTCTTTCTGACAAGAGGGTTCAAATATTTAAATAAGGGTTCAAATACTTATTTCCCTCAATGAAATTAAAATAATCGTATATAAATTCTTCAAAGTGGATTTCTTGATATTCTATCTCACTGTTCGAATGAACCGACCGTCAGGACGACGTTTATTAACGTTTATTAAAATCATCAAAGGGATCAAATGTGTTGATCATTTTCATGGTGAGTAAACATATGAACTGAATTCTCTTGATTTAGTGCTGATAATATTTTCTATAACAGGGAACGTTTTATTTCATCCATTCTAGTAAGTCTGGTCTATGAGACCTCCTCGGGTTTCTCTTTTTTAGTTTTCGGCATTGTTCTGCTCCTGCCTCTCCGGATCTGGATCCGGTTACTTACTTCTCCTCTTTCGTTCCAGCTGATAAACTGGACTTCTGGAACTGTACAAACGACACGGCATTGATCGAGGCCGGAGCTGAACCCTGCATAGACACCTACGCAAACTGGCTGGTTGTCCTTCTCCTCGTCGTCTACCTGCTGTTTACCAACATAGTGTTGGTTAACATGCTGATTGCCATGTTCAGGTACACCGCTGTGACGGCCTTTGGCTCACAATCCTTGACTGCTGTGCCCGTTCACACAGGAGCCGTGTCTGTGCTTGTATTCCTGTCTGCAGCCACACCTTCTCTAAAGTGCAGGAGCACAGCGACACCTACTGGAAGTACCAGCGTTACAACCTGATCGTGGAGTACCAATCAAGGCCCTCCCTGCCTCCGCCCTTCATCATAATCTCACACATCAACCTTTTTATCAAGAGATATATTCGGCGCATTCCTTCAACCAAGAGCCAGGACTTTGGTGAGAAGAAAAGTTTGGAAGTCTGTTGTTCTAGTCCAGATTAGCTGTAGCCTCGGTGCTGGATGGGTTTAGGCCTAAACGTTCTAAGATTACAGGAATTTAGCCTGGTTTGGCAAAGAGTCATTGATCCTGAGTGAGAAAAATACCATAACACACAATAGTACCAAAGTGTTTGATGTGAAATACAAACTCCTGGTTTAAACTGTGGAGCACAGCAGTGGGTCCATGATGATGTGGGCTTCAGCGTGACATAAGTCATTATTAGGGAGTATAATAAGGTCAGATCAAAGATTTCTCTAAAACTCCTGTTGGGATCAGTTTTGATGTAACGTCTTGGTTTACATGCCTCCACATGCTGGCAGTGCAGAATGTTGGGTTGTTGAGTGTGTGTCCCCATGTGTCCTCAGCCGTGGAGCTGCGAGGCAAGAAGGTTGGCCAGCTCAAGGTGTGGGAGGCGGCTCAGAAAGAAACCCTGCTCACGGCTCAGAGCAAGTCTGAGAGGGAGAGCGACAGCGCACGGCTCAAACGCACATCCATGAAGTAAGTTCAGTCTGCTCGCCTGAAACAAGAAAAGCTGTCCGTTTCAACCGCCTGTTGAAAACATTTAGGTGTCCACAAATGAATCTGAAGTTATTTGCCCCCTTAGCATGTTCTGGCAGCAGCCTAATGCTGTGTAACCCAGCAGACACAAGTCATGACATGCTAAGGGTTACCATTAACGTTACAAGTAAAGTTTTAGAAGAAAATAAAAGCTTAAAGAATAAACAATGTCAGTTGCAACATTAAGGTCTTCTTCAGTTTCAGTCATCTAAAAAAAAATAAAGTTTTGGTGGTTGACGTCGTCATGGCAGGTAGCAATAGAAAGCGTGCATCCCTTAAAATGAGGTGCAGATTGGTTTCTCTCAAAGCGCTGAGGTGGCGCCCCCTTTGATGTGGCGCCCCAGGTAACCACCCGTACCTAAAATGGCTACCGTGTCCACTTATTATTCAATTCTTCTCTGGCTGAAGCTAGGCCTGGGCGATAAATCGATCAAATGAATTAATTCGAATTTTTTGTTACAGGCGATTACAAAAATAACTAAATCGAGTTTTTATGTGGCGCATTTTTGGCTCCTCAGAGCTTCCGTAGCGTTAGTTTCACACGGCACGCGACAGCATGGCTACCGGTGAGAGTGGGCAGTTTGTTCCCAAGAAAGACATAAACTCATCTGTTGTGTGGAACTGGTGTGGCTTTACTGTCACAGACGTGGAGGAAGAGTCTCCACGCTGCAACATTTACCTAAAGGAGCTCATTGGAGTCAAAGGCTCTCACGCGCGGTCGCGTGGCACGCGCTCAGTCCTCTTACACATGCACGCGCCCTAACACACCTGACACACATACTCATTCTACAACGCCGGTATAGTTAGTTCATTAGTTAGATAGTTATCTTTTACTGTTATTTGTCAATAAAGAATACTGCGCTGTAATTATTACTTGTATATTCATTTGCGACGCGGCCACCGTAGGATTTTGTTTCGGGAGAGGACGGGGGGGGGGGGTAACCGCGACTCCTGCTGCTTCATCATCAAGACGGGGTTTATTAATCTATTTAAAACTTTAGACCAATATAATATGAGCTGTATTGATAACTTTTTAGAAAATGCTGCTACTCTCAAGATGAATGTTTGTCTCATTTAGTCTAGACTATAAAGTGTGACTGAAAACACAGCTGGGACTTGAAGGAAGTAACCTTTTTATTTTGGACAAGTGAAAACAAGAGTAGAATAACAAAATAAGAAAAAAACAAGACAAAAATTATATAAAACCAAGAAAAAATTATATAAAACACAACAAAATTATGTAAACACAAGTCCAAAAGAGAGTGAGAAGAAGAAAAATTTTATACTTAACTTTGATTCCAAGAGTGTGTTTATTTATTTATTATTCATACCAGAAATGGAGGTTACATTTGTCTTGCATTTGATTAAATAAAAGCAACATTTGCTTTAAGTTGTCTGCCGTTTGTACTTATTGCTTTCCTTAAGTAAGGGGGGAAAAAAATCGGGAAAAAATCGGAAATCGAATTAAAAAAAATAAAATCGGAGATTTTGGATTTTGGGCCATATCGCCCAGCCCTAACTGAAGCAGGGGTAGCAGTGGCAAAGGCCAGACCTCTGGTTGCTCAGCCACCTTTTCCAACTCTTTCTGATGTATATGCAGACATTCCCAAACAAGCTGAGAATGATCATCTTTGGCCCATGTCCTTGGTCTGTCACAGAGCCTGCTTCAGGTGATAACACCTACTGGCATGCTCATAAGCTAACCAATCCCACCTCGCTGCACGTGCTCTTCTTCTCCTCTCTCTTGTCTTACACACACACAGACACACACATACATACACACACACACGGGCGGGCCCAGCACATACACATCCCCATTCCACAACAGTGGGTACAGACCTGGCTCCAATGCCTTCTTAAAATGAGGAGATTGTAATTGTGCTGCTCCTTTGTGAAAATACATGTAATAATTTTTTTTAAGTACTTTGTATTTATCCCACGAAGGGAAATTCTTTCTCCGCACTTTACCCATCCCCTTGGGGAGCGGTGAGCTGCAGCCGAACCGCGCTCGGGAGGCGGTAGCGTTAAGGGCCTTGCCTACGGACCCTCACTGGGTGATGTTAATTGCTCGCCATTGATATGTTAATTGCCCCCAGTACCATTGCTCATACCCCTCCGGGAATCAAACCCTGGTTTCCTGCATGATAGCATCCCACCTTACCAACCGAGCTACCCAGCCGCAATGCAATGCAAAAGAGCTCCGCTGTTGACAACACTGCTGTTGACATCCATTGTTAACGTTAGCTACTTCCACAAACAACAGTGAGTTCACCATTGAGTTCCTCTTCTGCGCATGCGGGTCTCGTTTGGGTCGTGTCACGGTCACACTGGAGATCACAAAAGTTCGGATTTACGAGGAAATGTGAACGGTCTCGCAAAAAAATTGGATTTTTTCAAAAAATCCGAATTGAGCATTAAGCCCTGCAGTGTGAACGTAGACTTAGTGTCTCTCTGAGACAACAGCCGGCCTCTTGCTGTTTGCTGCTTCAGAACTAGTGAAAGTGGCAAAGTGAAACTTTCCAGTTGGAACACGGAATCGAAAGTCAACTAAAGCCGTGTCTGCGTTTGTTCTTGCAGGGTGGACAGTGTTTTGAAACAAATAGCAGAGATGCGGGGCCACGATCGGAGACTGCAGCTGCTGGAGACACAGGTACCTCCCACCCCTAATGAAAACCCCACCTTTCAAAACAAACTATCACCCGTGTGTACCTGACAGCACTATGAAGGGCGGCCATGGTGCAGCGGTAGGGCGGTCGACCCATGATCATAGGATTGCAGGTTCGACTCCCGCCTTGCACACCCATGAGTCAATGTGTCCTTGGGCGAGACACTGAACCCCACCTTGCCTCTGGTGGCAGGCGGGCACCTGTGTTTGGCAGCGGAGCGGCCACCAGTGTGTGAATGTGTGAATGGGACAGTGACTGTAAAGCGCTTTTGGCCTTGTAGGTAGAAAAGTGCTATATAAGTATAAGCCATATGGCATGAATACCTCAAGATACTTTTACCACCGTAGCATGACAATGCTACGTTCCTAATGTATTCCCTTCAGGTGGTCACACGAGCCTCAAGGGAACTGTGAGACACACCTGCGCTCCCCTTAAGATGCAGGTGTAGACTGTAAAAACCATGGAGAGCTCCACCCCTCCCTTCTCATGTTCCCAAACAGCCAAAAGCCAAAATCCCATTGAGATAGACAGCTGTTTCTCAGTCGTTCTATTGGTCAGAAGAACCGTTCTTGCTCTGATACCTAAAATCTTCTTTCTAATCCTAACTTTTTTAGAGATAGTTTTGTTTATCGCATGTTATTCAAGTTATTAATTGACCAACCAGATGCCTCAGTAAAAGCATATGGGTCTGAGGTCGAACGTCTGAGGCATTTGATTGACAGGTTTTGGGTAGCCAATGGCAGCAGACTTCTTCCATGCTGTCCGTGAAAGCCTTTTCCTTCTTAGTTGGTATTTCTTTGAAAAGCATTAAAACACCATTAAAGATTTTCCTGTGTCTTTTGGGTAAAACGTGGATGAACCAGGAGTGAAAAACTATTTTAAAAAATGAATAAAGGTTAACATATGCAAAATTACTGTTTGCAGATCCAAGTGTTGGAATGGTTCTGTCAACAACTGGTACAGTTCTCCCGAGTCGCGTTGACTGTGTGGAGGGAAAGCTGAATACAGTCTGTGTTTCTGTCACACAAATGAGCAAAAATGTATCCATTCTGGGATCAGGAGTGCTCAGTACGTCCAGGATGTGATGGTGGATCGTGGGCAATCAAAGATAAATAAAAATAAATGAATACATTTTTAAAGATCTATCAGCGAATCATCATCTTCACCGTGTAACACGTCACTTGATTGACGTGCAGAACGTCCAGTCGAACCTCCTCTGAGACATGCGTCCCTCTGTTTAACTACACTAAGCGCAGCAGGACTTTTGCCGGCCCCACTGCTCGCCGGGTCCCCGGTGGAGGACCACTCCGGCCCGCAGGAGCCGGGTCGGCCTGGATCGGAACTGAGACAGAGATCAGACCCAGCCACGGCGCCTGCTGAGGGATCTGAGTCCACTCAGGCAGCGGTGTTGCCTGGAGCAAGACACCCCTGCCCAGAAACCGGGCCCGCTGTTTTCTCATCCGTGGTTACGCTAGGCGTTTTCTATGGGTGACGTCACACCTCAGTTGTTTTTACAGTCTATGGATGCAGCCGCTTCTCTCTACGACCCTCCACGGACCCGGACAACCCAAAAATCCACAGCAACCGTACGGGTCAATCCCCATGAGGACCTTACATATTGAGAAGGCCCAGGTTCAATTCCTGGCTGGGTTCTGTCTGTGTGGAGTTTGCATGTTCTGCTCATGCAGACGTGGGTTTGTCTCCTCCCACCGCCCAGAGAAAACGCTTCCCAGGTTCATTGGTGAATCTAATAGTCCTTCAGGAGTGTGTGTGTGTGTGTGTGTGTGTGTGTGTGTGTGTGTGTGTGTGTGTGCAGCTGCTGGTTGCGCCTGGTCAGCACTCATCTGTGCACGTGTGTGTGCATGTGTTGCAGCTGGAGTACTGCTGCAGCTCCCTCTCCTGGATGACGGAGGCTCTGTCTCAGAGTAACGTGATCAGCGCCAGTCGACCGGCTCCTCTGCTCAAAGGTAAACTGCTGCTGACCGACAACCGACAACCGCTTCACATGTTGGTTTTAGAATAAGACTGAATGGAACAAACAGCAGAAATAGATCTATACACAGATATAGCATCATAAAATAGTCATGAAAATGGCTGGAAAAATGAATGCATACACTTATAATAACTCAAACATTACTGTTAATCATAAATAGACACAGTAACCCTTATGCATACAGAATATGAGAATATTAAATATCAAGTTTGTCAAAAAGACTTTAATTAATTACTATAAAAGTGATTTATGTATAATCCCACCTCTGATTTACTTCACTTTTTATTTTTTTATACATAAATTGTCATTGTCTGGTTCTAAACTTCTGATCCAGTATTTATACTTTACAAACACAGTATCAATAAATCAAAATACAAAGATGAAGTTTATATTAATTATGTAACAGACAAACCATTACAGCACATGTGTCAAACTCAAGGCCCGCTGGCCAAATGTGGCCCTCCATGTCATTTTATGTGGCCCCCGAGAGCATACATGTTTATAATTTCTTCAAATAAAAGTTGGTTTGTATTCATTCATATCTCGGAGGAATCTGACTTGAAATATCTGATCGCGCAACTATACATTAGGACTGAAACACAGTCCATATGACCTAACCTGACAACCTTTATGCTAGAGTAACAAGCAAACATGTGTTTTCTATGCAACTGGAATTGTCACTTTAAAAAGTTAGAATAGATACATAATGAGTTATTTAACATTAAGAAGTAGTTACATTTATTGTTTAAGAATATGTTGTGTATATTGCATTGTTCAAGAAATCATTATTAGAAATGACATGACTGATAATCATCTGGAATGTTTGAAGTTCTTCCTGAAACAGGAAGTAGTTGACCGAGAGGTGGGACAGTAAACAGGAAGTAGTTGACCGTGAGGTGGGACAGTAAACAGGAAGTAGTTGACCGTGAGGTGGGACAGTAAACAGGAAGTAGTTGTCCGAGAGGTGGGACAGTAAACAGGAAGTAGTTGACCGTGAGGTGGGACAGTAAACAGGAAGTATTTGAACGAGAGGTGGGACAGTAAACAGGAAGTAGTTGACCGTGAGGTGGGACAGTAAACAGGAAGTAGTTGACCGTGAGGTGGGACAGTAAACAGGAAGTAGTTGACCGTGAGGTGGGACAGTAAACAGGAAGTAGTTGACCGTGAGGTGGGACAGTAAACAGGAAGTAGCTGACTGTGAGGTGGGACAGTAAACAGGAAGTAGTTGCTGTAAGGTGGGACAGTAAACAGGAAGTAGTTTACCCTGCGGTGGGACAGTGAGAGGGACATGTACGTTCTTTTCCTGTCAGCTCCGGAGGTTCATTGTTGTTTTTTGTGTTTCAGATCA
Source organism: Oryzias curvinotus (assembly GCA_023969325.1). Lineage (NCBI taxonomy): Eukaryota > Metazoa > Chordata > Actinopteri > Beloniformes > Adrianichthyidae > Oryzias > Oryzias curvinotus. The sequence continues at coordinate 92,506 of JALJSC010000093.1, forward strand.
TACTTTGCTGTCAAAGAGATGATGCACTGCACCCCCCACGGCCAGGACCGCACTCACAAGAACCTCCTCTTCCTCCTGGACTGCAGAGCTCACCCGGCTCTTTCCTCTGCTGCAGACAGCATGAGCAGGACTCCTGAAGGATTCCAAGATTTCAAACTCTCAGGCTGAATTCCTCCCAAACGTTCCTCAGGGCTGCTGAAAAGTTCTTTGGTTGCTCCGACGCAGACAAAGTTCAACGTTTAATGCTGCTGATTCAGCTGCAAATGAAAGCTGAATATAAAATACAAGTTGTTGCCTTTTCTACTCCAACACTGGAAGCTGGAAGTTCTGAATGTGTAGATTTTCATAATAAAACGGATGTAGAAAATGTGGAGTGGTTTGATTGACTTCCAGACTGAGGGACAGGAGGAGAGAGCCGTCAGCGTTTTGACAAAGGCCTCCAGCTTGATGCCCCCCTGCTTCTGTGGGAGGGTAACCACGACTGAAAAGAGAAAACATGCAGGAAACGTGTCTTTGCTAAATGAGATGTGACGTGAAGACCTGAGAGTGGATGAAGATGAGGCTGGTGTGGATGATCTGTGAAAGTATCTTCAGACCAGAACGGTTCATCTGCTGACTCTACGTCTCAAACTGCCTTTTGGTGCATTTAGACATCAATGTTTTGTGTTTCTACTTGGTTAGAAGTTGCACAAAACTGTACTTAGTAGATCAAAGTGAGACTTTAAAGCCAAACCGGATAAGACTAAACCCACATTCTGGTCATCCACCTGCAGACCAATGGATCCATGAGTGTCTGTGTTTTCCTGGTCTGAGCTGGAATCTGGATCAGAACTGGACGGATGGATGGATCTGATGTTGCTGCTGTTTTTGTTGCACTGCTAATGTTAGGATGGAGGTGTGAGGACTCTAAATGCTGCAGAAGAACTGAATGAGCGGCTGATCTCTGGTCTGAGGGACCATAAAGAAGCAAGTTCCGCCTCTGTGCAGACGATCCAGTCTTATGAAAAAACGTACAGAAACAATGGAAAGAGCAGGGATTAGCTTTGGTTTGTGCTCAACAAATGGACTCTTTATCTGCAATAAATGAGAGAAAAATGGAAAAGGTCTGTCTGGTACCACCAGCTGCACTTTAGCCCAAAATGAGGTTTAAAGAGCGTCTGCAAATCTGGACAGTCATCATTTTAGCGCTTTAGGTGAACGTCAGAATGCAAAGATTGTAAGCAGACATGTTTAGCTTAACAGCAAGCTGGAAACAAAGTTCTGAAAACACGTAACCCTTGTTCTATCCTAGGCACTTTACCGTTAGGAGTTGGGTCATCTAGATTCACTAGACAGAGCTCTGAACCTTTTTTTTTTTCAATTGTTTGTGATCTTCACTGGTTCAATGGATTACATGAAATTTTTTCACCTTTATCCACCTTTGTCATGGTAGGGAGAACATGTCAAAGTAAGGGTGTGGTCATCCAAGATAGCACAAGGGTTAAAGGTTTTTCAGTTTTCTGCTGTAGAGTTTAAGAAGTTTGATTTTTGAAATCAAGTGTAAAGTTAAGAAGTTAGAAAAATGCTGTGACATTTCAGATAAAAGAGCAAAAAATCCCCAACACGGCTTTCTACATGCCATGAGACACCATCGTTAAAAATAAAAGCAAAATACTGAAGAGTAAGACTTTCTAGCAGACGTTAGCGCAGATCACATTCTGCAAGACAAACAGCAACAGGCTCATTTTTCTGTGTCAGGAGTCCTCAGACCTCGAGCACCATATGCAGTATGCATATACTGCCCCCAGCACATATGGGGGGTGAGGGTCACCAAGTCAGTATGCAGACTAGCAGCTATAACCAGCAGCAGAGCTGACTTTACAGGTTTACACCCATTTGACAAAGCACAGAAGGGAGAAGCACACGCCAGCACTGTCACCAGGCCGACAACGTCACAAGACGTGAAAAAGCAGACAAACGCGTCTGCAGGATGTCGATTTCTAAAGCCGCACGTTTTCTCTAACAAATGAAAGAAAAGTTTCAATCCAGAAATGAACATGTCACCCGTGTGTCCTGCTGTTCCGTGAAGGATTTCAGTCGTGTTCATAAAAAACGGAAAACTTTAATGAAACGGTTCAGGAATCTGCTTTTGGAGAAGATAATGACAGAACCAGCTGATGCATTTAAGGAGCTGCTCAGTTTTCCTGTCAAACTCTGAAGTCTCCTTAAGAATGTAAGAGCAAGAAAACACCAACACAATGAAGACTGTTCATTTATTTAACAAAAACAGAAAGAAGACAGTAAGTCATATGCAGAAATTAGTATTGTGGCCTTTTGAAGCCAATCTAATTGTGGGTTTTCACTTGTTTGACCTGCCTTCAAACTTTGGAACGAGACATTTTCATGATATTCTATCATGACAGAAATGTAAAAAAGTCTGAGGTTCTTTCCTTCCAAATTCACTGTCAGGTATGACTATTTCTTTATGGTCATGTAAATATTACTGATGTTATTATTGGTTCCTCACAAAGACCCTTTCAGTTAGAAACCAAAAGGAAGAACATAAAAATGTTGTTTTTTCTTTGAGCTTGTTAAAAACATTTATAGATGTTTTTAAATCTGTAATGTTGTTAAATAAAGCAGCTTCATGACTGAAGTACCATATTTTAAAATAACCCGTTTTTATTGGAATGAGGATTGTAAGGGGCAAACACGTGCACACACAGGGGCAGACAGCAGCACCTCCCACTTGGGTAACTGTATCTTGGAAAGTGATTTCCCCCTTTAGACGGCCCTTACATGGGAAGAGCTGGGGGTGAATTTGGCACAGCTTTCAGCTCCAAGAGGAAAAAGAACCCTGCTGAGGAATTTCAGAAGGGCTTGATGAATGGGTCACCCAAGAGCCCTTGCTGTCATCTCTTTACCCCCCCACACACACCTTTCCCCAGTTAGGTTTTCACCAACACAATCATTTTTATTCATTAGGACATTTGATTCTTTCCCAATGTCTCTGTAAACACAGCAAATGTTTAACGTCTGCCGTGCCTGATGGATGGAAACGGACCATTTTCTTGTGTAAATGGTAGAAGGGGCCGTTTTCTAAAAGGGTCTCCCAGGTCAATGCAAGCAGCTCACGGTCCAAACTAAGAGAAAGAAATGTGTTTGGCACGTCTGAGCTCATCTCCACTTTCAGCCACTTTGCAGTCTTCCTCTTGACCTGATCTCCTCCCTCATTCTGTCCTTTGCTTGGTCCAACTCAGCTGTTTTGCACTGCTCCTTATATCACCCTCTGAAGCTGCACTGCATCTCAGATCTGTGCTCTTCTGCAGAGACATGAGCGCGTCCAAAACACTCTTTATTGCTGCTTTTCTTTCTTTCTTAACGTTAACAAGAATCTCCCTCTTGGGGAGAAATCTATTCAGCTCTATTCTAAAAATCTGGTGCTATGAAAACCCCTGAATGTTCACTGATTCTGTAAGTTTGACTGGGGAGTCTATCTGTGCTGACTGAGTCACTCAGGTGTGTTGGCAGTGCTGTCTAGGAAGAGAGTTCTCTCACACCACATAAAATTAACTTTATGGCTCTGTGTCAAACTGAAGACGTAGGCTGGACGTAGGACGCCCATCTCCTCTGTAGCTTCCATCCCAACCTGACAGATATCTGCCTTACATTCAACGCACACCCTTCTGAAAATTCAAGTATTGTACTAATCAAAATAAATATTACTAATCTGCCCATGTTTTTTGTTTTTTATGTTTTTACTCATCAAAATGTCTCAGTATAAAAAGATTTTTCTCGTCTTGCAAAACTTCCCTAATGATAAAATTTTTTTAATTGATCAAAGAAATTGGACTTTTAATCAAAGGTCTTTGTTGGACTTTTTTTAAATCGTGCTTATTTTTTTAAGTTTTTGCCTTTGTGATCTTTATATTATCTGCATGTAAAGTTGACATGAAATTTCAGTTACATTTCCAAAACCCTTTTCCATCGGCTACAAAGGCTCAACACGTCTCAAAGCTCCTCAATGAGCCGCTGATGCATCAATATAAAAGGCTCTGAGGGATCCAAGAAACACTGTCTCCCAATGGCAAACAGGTTGTGGGGGACAGAAACCCAAGATTGTGTCTCACAGTCACCACTTTGCATGGATGAAAGCTGGTCTTACCTGAATCTACATGAAAAAGAGAGAAAAGTGGTGGACTTTGCATAAAGGTCTCACTAATGAACCATGCAAAGAACACGTAAACCAATGTAGAACAGGAACAGTGCGTGATAATTGTGATGTTTATATGCAATTTATTAGTGATTTGTGTGTTTATTACATTATATGAACATGAAATGAGCATTGTATACGTGATATAAAAGTTGTACATCGATAGCTTGTGTAAGCATCTCTCAAAACTCATGCACAATTTTACATGATTTACATGATCATTCTGTGTAAACTAAAAGATGCATGAACCACGTAATATGTATATACATATATATAAATCTATATATGTATGTATATCTGTTTATATATATAAATATATATATGTATGTATATATACTCATATATATAATATATAATGTATGTATATACATACATTATATATTATATATATGAGTGTATACTTCAGTATACATATATTCAGTATATATATATCTACTATATATCTATATATCTATATATATATATCTATATATATAGATATATATATATATAAAAAACGCCCCTCTCACCCTCCGCGGGTGGTTTCTCCTCCAAGCTCGGGTCCTCTACCAGAGGCCTGGGAGCTTAAGGGTCCTGCGCTGTATCTTAGCTGTTCCTAGCACTGCGCTTTTCTGGACTGAGAGGTCTGAGGTCTTTCCAGGTATCTGTTGTAGCCACTCCTCTAGCTTGGGGGTTACTGCCCTGAGTGCTCCAATTACCACAGGCACCACCGTCACCTTCACTTTCCAGGCTTTCTCCAGTTCTTCTCTGAGTCCCTGGTATTTCTCCAGTTTCTCATGTTCCTTCTTCCTGATGTTCCCATCGCTTGGCACTGCCACATCCACCACAACGGCTTTCCTCTGTTCTTTATCCACCACTACAATGTCTGGTTGGTTCGCCATTACCATCCTATCAGTCTGGATCTGGAAGTCCCACAGGATCTTTGCCTTCTCAATTCTCTACCACCTTCGGAGGTGTTTCCCATTTTGACCTTGGGGTTTTCCGTCCATATTCTGCACACATGTTCCTGTATATTATTCCAACCACTTGATTGTGGCGCTCCATGTATGCTTTACCTGCCAGCATCTTACATCCTGCAGTTATGTGCTGGATTGTTTCAGGCGCCTCTTTGCACAGCCTACACCTTGGGTCTTGTCTGGTGTGGTAGATCTACATCTTGGGTCTTGTCTGGTGTGGTAGATCTACACCTTGGGTCTTGTCTGGTGTGGTAGATCTACACCTTGGGTCTTGTCTGGTGTGGTAGATCTGAGCCTCTATCGCTCTGGTGCTCAGGGCTTGTTCCTGAGCTGCCAGGATGAGCGCTTCAGTGCTGTCTTGTAGGCCAGCCCTTCCTAGCCATTGGTAGGACTTCTTGATATCAGCCACTTCAGTTATGGTCCGGTGGTACATCCCATGGAGGGGTTTGTCCTCCCATGAGGATCTGTCCTCCAGCACTGTATCCTCTGCTCTCCATTGCCTGAGACATTCACTGAGCACACTGTCAGTTGGGGCCTTGAGCTTGATGTATTCATGCATCTTGGATGTTTCACCCTGGATAGTAGCTTCTACGCTCACTAGTCCTCGGCCTCCTTCCTTGCGGCTAGCATACAGTCTCAGAGTGCTGGATTTGGGATGGAACCCTCCATGCATGGTGAGGAGCTTTCGTGTTTAACATCCATGGTCTGTATCTCTTCCTTTGGCCATCTTATTATTCCTGCAGGGTATCTGATAACTGGCAGTGCGTAGCTGTTTATTGCCCGGGTCTTGTTCTGCCATTGAGCTGGCTTTTCAGGACTTGCCTTACTCGTTGAAGGTACTTAGCTGTTGCAGCTTTTCCTTGTTGCCTGCTCCAGGTTGCCATTTGCCTGGGGAATTCCAAGGTACTTGTAACTGTCCTCAATGTCTGCTATTGTTCCTTCTGGGAGTGAGGACCCCCCTGTGTGGACTACCTTGCCTCTCTTTGTCACCATCCGACTGCATTTCTCGAGCCCGAATGACATCCCAATGTCATTACTGTAGATCCTGGTGGTGTGGATCAGGGAGTCAATGTCACGCTCGCTCTTAGCATATAGCTTGATGTCATCCATGTAGAGGAGGTGACTGATGTTGGCCCCATTTCTGAGTCGGTATCCATAGCCAGTCTTGTTGATTATTTGGCTGAGGGGGTTCAGACCTATGCAGAACAGCAGTGGGGACAGAGCATCACCTTGGTATATCCCACATTTGATGGAGTCTTGTGCAAGTGGCTCCCATTGGGCTTCAAGGGTGGTTTTCCACAGCTTCATTGAGTTTCTTATGAAGGCTCTTAGAGTCCTGTTGATGTTGTACAGCTCCAAGCATTCAGTAATCCATGTGTGTGGCATTGATTCATAGGCCTTCTTGTAATCAATCCAGGCTGTGCACAGGTTGGTGTGTCGTGACTTGCAGTCTTGGGCGACTGTTCTGTCGACCAGGAGTTGGTGTTTGGTTCCTCTGGAGTCTCTTCCAATGCTCTTCTGTGTGTTACTCATGAATTGATCCATGTGCCTATTTATCTTGGTTGCAATGATGCCTGACATGAGCTTCCATGTTGTGGAGAGACAGGTTATTGGCCGGTAGTTGGATGGGACTGCACCCTTTGAGGGATCCTTCTGGATCAGGATCATTCGCCCTTCCGTTAGCCATTCGGGGTGAGTCCCATCTCTTAGCAGCTGGTTCATTTGTGCTGCCAGGCGCTCGTGGAGTGTGGTAAGCTTCTCTAAGCCAGTAGGCATGTATCATGTCAGGGCCCGGTGCTGTCCAGTTCTTCATACCTGAGACTCTTTCTTGGATGTCTGCCACTGTGATGGTTACTGGATTCTGTTCAGGGAGGTTGCTGTGTTCTTTTCTCAGAGAGACCAGCCACTGGGCATTGCTGTTATGTGCTGTCTCTTTCTCCCATATACTTTTCCAGTACTGTTCAGTTTCTAGCCTTGGTGGGTCTGCTCGGCTGTTTTGACCCTGCCACTGAGTGTACACTTTCGCTGGTTGAGTTGCGAACAGCCTGTTTATTCGTCTGGCTTCATTGTCTCTTGTGTATCTCTTTAGGGCGCTACTTCAAGGCTAGGAGCCTTTGTTTTTCATTTTCCAGGGCTTCAGGTATGGGCATCTGGCTGTATCTCTTAGGTACTTGCTTTCTCATTGTACCTCTTTGAGCCTCTGTCAGCTCACTCACATCCTTCCGGTTGCCTTGATTTTGGCCTCTAAACCGTTGCTTCCATGGTGGGTATTGTTTTCTTCCATGGTTGCTTCTTAGAGCCAGCATCACTGCTGCTGAAGTGTAAACAGTTCATTGGTTTCTGTGATGGTTGTGGTAGGAATTGCCCTCAATGCTTCATTCACAGTTTCCAGTAGACTTTCAGGCAGTACATCACTTAACCGTTGTAGCTGGTGTCGGGGTTGCCTAGTGTTCATTGTAGACATTATCTTGTTTTTCAGGGCAGTTGCTGCCTCGCTCAGCGTAACTGTGGTTGTTGGGGTTGTGTACCCAATCTCAGGGTGTGAGTGTGGTATAACCTCCTCTCTGACCTGTTTGTTCTGGCACTCCCGTGGTATTGGCATTGTACTGTATCACTTCAATCTCAAGCTGTGATAGGAGTTGGCGTTTGTGGATATTCGAGCATTGGGCTACCAGTTGTTTGGCAGTTAGCCTTGATTGTGGGTTTCGAAGCATCCATTCATTCCACATTCTCTGCATGTACCCCTCTGGGTTGGATTACTTGAGTAGTAGCATCTAACAGATCCTTGTTCTCGCATCTAGTCCATTTCCGTCTTGTTCCAGTAGCCCACTTTCCATCAGAGTGCTCTGGTCCCCCAGCACCTGACGCAGACCTTGTTTTGGCCGGGCGACGTCTGAGCCGGCATGACATGTGGTTCATTTATCTCTCATATAGTGAGGTAGGCATTAGCGTTAAGGGTCTTGCCCAAGGACCCTCACTGGGTCATTGTTATGGCATTTGCCCATTTCCATTGTTATGGTAATTGCCCCATTCCATTAATCACCATTAATTGTTCATTCCGCCGTGGGAATCGAACCCGGGTTTCCAGCATGACAGTCCTGCACCTTACCAACCGATTATCTTCAGAAAGAAAGTCTTACATTTGTCCATCCAGCCGCCATCCATCCATCCATCCCACCCACCCACACAGCCTGCCAGCCAGCCTGCCACTTATCCTGGACCGGGTCACGGGGGCAGCAGTCTAAGTAAAGATGCCCAGACTTCCCTCACCCCGGCCACTTCCTCCAGCTTCTCTGGGGGGCCTAGGTGTTCCTAGGCCAGCATAGTCTCTCCAGCGTGTCCTGAGTCTTCCCCGGGGCGTCCGCCCAGAGGGACATGCCTAAAACACCTCCCCAGGTAGGCGTCCAGGAGGCATCTGTAGCAGATGCCCGAGCCACCTCAACTGGGTCCTCTCGATATGAAGGAACAGCGCTGACTGGACGGTGGGAGGAAGCCGGAGTCCCGGAGAAAACCCAGGCATGCACGGGGAGAACATGCAAATCACAGAGAAAGAGCCCATGGGGACTTGAACCTGCAGTGAGGCAAGAGCGCTAACCACGGCTGCGTCGCAGCACCTGACATTTATGAAGTTAACAGTTAAATAAAACCAGATTCTACCTAGACTTCTGTCTGTTCTGCCAAATGTCAATATGAAATGTCAACACATTTTAAAAATGAATACTATCACTTCATTTACTGGGGGTGAAATTGAATAATGATGCTGTCCAACTGCAGAAAATTAATATTACTGTAATTTGCACATTAATGAAATAGTAAAAACATTAAAGTTTACATGCATCAAAAGCACCATGACAGAAGGAACTTACAGTCAGGGTTTGTTCAGACTGGACACATTTGGTTCGCTTAAAGTGAACCAGAGTTTGTTTCACCCGATAAACCAGAACAAATGTATCAGCGTCCTTTCTTAGCTGCCAGTTGTCGTCTTGCAGCATGTCTCCACCGTACCAAAGTAGCAATAGAAAGTGACGCTGATGCAGGCGTTCAAAATTGATCAACGAAAGATAAAGTTTGAATAAGTAAACTATCACGACAAAGCAAAGTGCAGCACTTCCATCATTTCTGCTTCTAGTTGCTTTGCTCCTCCCTCTAAACCCCTGACGGAAGAGATCTTTAGACATGTTGTTTTCTTCACAAGTTTTGGTGTGGAACAGGAAAGGCTGAGGACACTGAACACAGACCAAACACAAGTGGACTCCAGAACAAATGATTTTTCAAGTCTGAATATATCCTAAGTTACTCAGGCCCTGTCTCATCATGTTACAAAAGATAAATAAACCAATTTATGCTTTTTTTGGTCATGTTATGATTGTTAGTAAGTTCTTAGAAATTTGAAAGATGTTCACATAAGTTTCACATTTCTAGCGTGTTTACCTGTTTAATGTGTTGGGACAGTCTTCCCGCCCGCTGCAGCACCACAAGACAAGAATTGTCCCACTTATTGCTTTCTAAAAATCACCGCTCCATTTTTTTGTTGGGAGCCGGAATCGCTCCAGTTCAGAGTCGGACTAAACACCAGGAGGAGTCAAGTTAAAGTACCATTAGCTGTCACCACCTAGGTGTGTGAAATTTGTTCTCCGCATTTGACCCCTCCCATGGGGAAACGGTGAGCTACAGACACACAATCCACCATTTGGTGGTTTAACCCCCCAATCCCACTTCTTAAGCTAAATGCGGGGGGCATTGGGTCACATTTTTAGGGTCTTTGGTATGACTCAGGCTGGATTTGAACTCACGACCAAAACTGTCATTATTATTATTGTTTACAGAGGCCCAGGAGGAGGCCAGCTATCTACAGTATTATCTAGGACAGGCGTGCTACGTCAATCGACATGTGACGCCATCGCTGGCCATCAAGCATAAATTAATATATATATTTTAATCTGGTGCCAAAAAAACCCTGTGACAATTAAAAATGCAAATTGATTTGTTTTTATTTCATTTTAAAAAATGTAAGAATAAATTCTAATTATTTATATTGCAAGACATGGCAAAACGTATTTTAAAAATGCAAGATCAAGATACAAATTGAAGTGTCTATTGAGAACTGAATACTACTTTGATTTATGGGTGAAAAAACTTCTAGAACGTGTTTCAGTTCAACAATGCTGGACAGAGGTCTTTGGAACTGTAGGGTCTTCAAACGGTTGCACCTCATCCAGAGTTTGGGTCAGAACCAGGAGAACTAATCACATCTGTTCTGCTCTCAAGCCCTTAGAAACAGACCAACCGGTGGTAGTAAAGCAGCTGCTGGTTTGGTCTGAGACTTAAACACTTATCAGATCCAAATGTCATCCCCAAATCTAGCATATCAAAGTGCTGCGGTCAGCTGTCAAAGCTTGAGTTTTAATGAAAGGGGCTGAAGCTGCTGGTCACATGAAGCTAACCTTATCCAGGTTTAAGCCTCAACCAACTGACGGCACCACCCAAACTCCGCTCTCATGCTTACCTTTACTTAAAGTTGGGGGTGAGAACTAATGAACTTTACCCTGTTCTTTTCAAGAAAAACTTCCTAAAACAGTTTCACTGCAACAACAAACAAAGAGAAGTTCATGTTCCATTTTCTTTTTACTGTAAATAAAAAAACATCAGGTTTCATGGTGACTTAACCCTCCATCATACAGTGCCTCAAGTAAATCCCTGTTTTATTTTTGATCTCTACTTAAGAACCCCCACCCCGGTTTGAACTAGGAATGACATCATTTAGTTTGTTCGTTCGTTCATCTTCTAATCGTTTGTTCCCTTTCGGGGTCTCGGGCGGCCTATCGCCACTGTCGGGCAAAGGCAGGGACTCCCTGGACAGGTCGCCAGTCTGTCGCAGACATCATTTATTGCTGTAAAACATTTTGAATGAAAGCTGCATCACATTCAGAACAGATGTGTAGAGAGAAGCTTTCATGTAACTGCCTGTCCCAAAGCAGCCTAACATTGAAAGTGGTCTACTGCAGGTGGAGTCTCTGTCAGAGGAGCAGCATCTCCTCACTGAAGCCCTCAGAGCCCATGAGCCTTTCTGTCCCAGCATACTCTGCTCCTTCAACTCACCCAGTCTGCAGCCTGACAACATGGCTGCCTGCTCTCTGTGAGTGAAGATGACCCCAGCCTGCTGGCCCCGTGAGAACTGAGCACTGCAATGCCCTAGGCAGCCTGTAGAGGGCGCTTTGACACTCAGAGCAGAAGTTCCTGCTAAGTTCCAAAGGTTTGTCTCAGGGTAACCTCATCTCTGTGATGGAACATCCTTGACTTTTGCAGCTGACTTAAATGCTTGGTTGTCTAAATTACATGATCAAGTTTTCACGATTTTGTTTTTAGTAATGCAGTGAAAGTGGCGTCCTTTCTGTAACTGTCTCAAAATGTTCTGTTACTGTAAATACTGAAGGCTTTTATGCATTACACAGAATAAGGCCAACTTTGAAGATCATGTGATTACGGTTAGAAAGTTAAAAATGTTATGTCATTTTTTTCTTATGGATAAAGATTAGGAAATGATCAGCACAGCTCTGCATTTCACCTTTGACATGATTTTTGTCATCTGCTTGTGGAGAACAGAGACTACAATAAAAATGAAAGAAAATCCCCTAGTTCTGCTGGATTTTCCGTTTCCTTCCTATGTTCTCAAGGCAAACAGAAAAACATTGACATTGCTTCAATATAAAACCTTAATCTGCCACCTGACTGGCAGTGGTGCAGGAGTGCCTGTGCCGCCCCCTGCTGGTGGGAGAACGTACTTTTCAGCAAAACTATTAGAATAACACTCTTTTTCAAAAATATGATGAAAGAACCTTCAAATATTGTGATGTGAGCAACCAGAATGACAGGAAAAGAAAGTCTTGAGACTTTAGAGACTCTGAGAAAGAGGCAGTGGTAGCAGAGATGAAGAGGATGAGGTTCTCTTTGAGAGAGACCAGGTTGGATCTGGAATGATGACATCAGAGGAACAGCACATGTTAGATGTTTTGGAGATAAATGCAGGGAAGCAGATTGAGTTGGTTTGGACACAATGAGAAGAGGAACAAAGATGATGACGAAGGTTCCTGGAAAGAGGCCAGGAAGAAGATCAAAGATGGATGTAAAGCAGGAGTACATGGGGTGGTTGGTGTGAGAGAGGACATTATGGAGGACAGGGCACCCTGTGAAGGGAGCAGCAAAAAGACAAAGAAGAGAAGATGAGAACATTAAAAAAAAGTTTTCTGAGAACAGTGGAGGTAATGTGTGAAAAAGCTCCCTGTTGTCGATACAAAGCTGTGTCATTGACTTGATGTTTCTTCAGGCCTTGTTTTGAACATCCAGAGATTAATATCCTCCACTGGAAAAGTTCGACACAAAAGGATCTTTTTTTTAAAAACACACAGGACCTTAGGTGGATCTATGACGTTGACTCACTACAGGAAGCTGCCTCAGGAGCTGCAGACCACCTTCTACACGGCAATAATCCAGTCTGTCCTGACCGCATCCATCGCGGTCTGGTTTGGACCTGCAACCCGGGACAGACTGCAGAAAATCATCACATCTGCTGACAGGGTTTTGGTTCCAGTCTTCCCTCCATTCAGGACCTGCACCGGTCCAGGTTCAGGAAGCGGGCTGGCAGAATCTCGACAGACAACTCACATCCCGGACACAATCTTTTCAGTCTCCTTCTGTCAGAACTATGTGCACCAAAGCCACTCGCCACAAAGTCAGCTTCTCCCTCCAAGCTGTCACTCTGGTGAACTCCTGACCAGTCACAACAAGAGAACTGTTACACCGTAAGAACTGTTGTATTTATCGTTATCTCTCCCTTCATATTTTTTTATTTTTTGCACACAACTGAGAGCATTTCAGTGAAATCATCAGTGAAACTTTGATTTTTCTGAGGAGGCTTGTCCATAACTATGCAGAGTAAGGAAGGAGTTTGTTTTCATTCAATTTTAAAGGAAACGCACTCAAATGATGAAACACGCCCAGTGATAATCTGTGGGTTACAATATTATCTCTAAATAGTACAGAAACTCCTCCACCCTTTTACTTTCTTGTATTTGAGATTCAGATTTGTGATTTGAGTGCAGCAAGTTTGAGATTGGTTTCAGTGGTCATAGCTCTCTTGCAGGGGGTGTGAACTAGATTGCTTTGATTGGACAGTCTAATTGCCTTTTTGCTGAGCATTCTGCGTGGTGTTACTGCAGGTGTAGCATCAGAAGAAAGCTGTCCATCACAGCTCCCCAGTTTAATGTGACCTTCACCATGGCTGTAAGTCCTGGGACACTGGGGGCCCGTTTCGTCCTAGCTCTGGGAGATGCCACCTCTAGAGGCACGTGGGGGAGGTCGAGTACAGGGTAATTTGGGTGATGGATCAGGAAGGGCAGGAGCTGGACGGGATTTGGGTGAACGATGGGGGGGACGTGTCGTAGGGGGTCTGAATGAAAGGCGGGAAGGACGTGTTGGAGGGACTTTGGGAGATGGACAAGGAGGGGGCACAGAAGGGGTAGGAGAGCTCCTGTGTGGCGTTAGGGGAGCCATTGTAATTCCTGATTTGATGAGGTTTTCAAGATGGCTGGGTAGGGCCATGGGTGAAAATGGGGGGAAGAAACGGAGATTGAGTCTTCGCTGGGAGTAGATGTAGCAGGGGGCACCCACAGCTGGTCAGATGGTAGTATTTCTGGTTCCAAGCTCTCTGCTGGGGCCACAGATGGATCCAGGGCCTGTAACGACAGCCCCAGTGGAGCCAGCTGTTGGTTCAGTTGGGTCCAAATTACTTTAGTCTTTGGAAATACTCTGTTTTGCAATTTTTATCCTTCTTTACAAAACAAAATCACAAAAAATATATTTATTAAAATATCTTGCATGAAAACTCACCTTTGTCCATCGAACCTTCACTGTGTGCCAATTGTCCTCAAACCATGTCACCAGAGTGGCCTCCTCTGTCCTGTAGCTGCCTCGTCCCAGTCAGTGATGCGTCGTGTCACGGCAGTGTTGTCCTTGTGAGACGCCACTCAGTCGTGGTGAACAGGGTGTAGAAGATGGCACTGAGGACAGAGCCCTGTGCTGTGCCAATGTTTGTGAGGATGAAGTTCTGTTCCCTATTCCCAACACATAAGTTTCCTTTTTTTTTTTTTTGTAATAATAGTGTCCATAAGGTTGTCATTTGCTCTAATTCACATAAAACAATTGGATTGGAAAAACAACCTCATTTTTTAAGTGTGCACACTACACTCAGTTTGTGATTATTGAAAGTGAAGAGCATTTATATGAAAAGTGCAGTTAAGAAATATTTTCTGTTAAGTCCTAATATGAACTATGGAAGTGTTGCCCCGCCCGCACCTACAAAGATGTGGTAGCTGTTAGCCTTTTGCCATTATTAGTAACCTAGCTGGGATTTAGTTGGAGATCACTTAGCAGTTATGTTGCATCAGAGAAGTTCTTTGACAGTTCTGATGTAAAGGAACATTTTGTCATTTTTCACAGCAGTGTCACGGGGCGTCTTTGAAAACGCCGTATGCCTCTTTTTATGTCAGTATAGACTGCACATGTATTTCACAGTTGAAATGGCTAAAACTTAAAGTTTGCTTGTCTTACAGCACAAAACACACCAATACAAAATGATTATGCTTATTGTTTTTTTTCATTCTTGGGGTTTTATGCATTCTGCTCTTCCGCATTTGGGAAGTTAAGTGATGCTGAAATCAGTGTACAATGTTATCTAGATTATAAACTTTTCAATTTATAGTGATATCTCATCTATACAAAAATGAATTTTTATTGAAATGCTGCCCCCACTGGTGATACAATGCCCTGATAAAGAAAGTGTGTATTGTGGGGACCCCTATTTCTTCTCTTTATGCAAATTCTTAATGCTATGTATATTGAATGCCTTTATGTGATTCAACTTTGATGAAGCAAACTCTGATGAAAATAAGCCCCTTTTTATGACTTTTGACGGACATGTTTTACAGGATGACTGTTAGACTGGATGAAGCAACCCCCCCTCCCTCCCAGAAATCCAGGATTTCAGGGAAAGGAGGTGGTTTGGCAGTAATATCACAGTCTAGCTTACTTCTTAGCACTAAAATCAAACATGTTTATAACTCATTTGAAAACATATTGTCTATAAATCACCCAAACAGGAAGACTAAAAAAGCCCCCCCACCCACCCCCGCATTCAGAGTTTTTGATCAGTTTTCTGAAGGATCCCTCCTTTATGTGGGCACCCCTGAGGTCTCTTCTTTTTTTTCCCAGAATCCATTTTTTGTCATTTTTCCTTACCACAAAGGAGGGTCTGAGGGCAGGATGGCCAGTTTCGTTTAGTTTAGTCTGTTTAGTTTAGTTTAGTCTGTTTAGTTTAGCTGTTACCTATTGAATTCTATGACTTTATGTTCTGTATGGTTTCCTGTTTATTATACAGTTACCGGTATGAAGCTCATTGAGACGACTATTGTTGGGTGTGTGATTGTGGCCCTGCGACAGACTGGCCACCTGTCCGTGCCCCCTGCCTTTGCCCGCAAGTGGCCAGGATAGAATCCAGCAGCCGTGACCCTGAAATGCAGGAGAAGGATGAGGGAGTTTCCATGGCTGTGTGTCTTCATTAGTGTTCACATCAGGGGCGGCCGTGGTGCAGCGGTAGGGCGGTCGATCCACGATCGTAATATTGCAGGTTCGATTCCCGCCTTGCATGCCCATGTGTCGAAGTGTCCTTGGGCAAGACACTGAACCCCACCTTGCCCCTGGTGGGAGGTTGGTGCCAGTGTTCGGCAGCGGAGCCACCATCAGTGTGTGAATGTGTGTGTGAATGTGTGTGTGCATGGGTGAATGGGACTGTGACTGTAAAGCGCTTTGGGCCTTCGAAAGAGGGTAGAAAGTGCTATATAAGTATACGCCATTTACCATAAGGGGTTGGAGCTACTGGCAATGGATGTACCTGATGACCTCTCAAGGAATTGAATCCATTACTGCTTTGAAAGAATACAGCAAAGCCTTTTTCTCCTGGAACTCCAGTTGGTGATTTTCCTTTTATTCCTCCGGTTGAGCAATCCAATGTTGTTTGCACACAGCCACCGCACATTTGCACAAGATCGGGTAGTGATAAACCACCAGGTAGATTTGCGTACACTGTAAAAGAGCAAGCTGTTCAGTTGGCCCAAGTTCTAAAATAGTCACTATTTTTCTATGTGAGGAGTGTCTTCTGAAACTGAGATTGTTGTTTCGTTGTCTTACGATAAAACTAGAATTCTAAATTCTTACAGTTGTAATTATTAGATGTAATTGGCACCTAGACGGTCTTATCCAGCAAGAGCCTTGACCGGCCTCTCTTCTAGTTCGTCTGACGTAGAAGTTTTGTAACTGACAGAATTTAACTTACCTATTTGAATTTATTTATTTTGTGTGTTGTTTTATATGGACGGAGGCACGGATAGATGGATGGATGGATGGATAGATGATAGATAGATAGATAGATTAGATAGATAGATAGATAGATAGATAGATAGATAGATAGATATAGATAGATAGATAGATAGATAGATAGATACTTTATTGATCATCTCCTTTGTCTTTGAAAGGTTGAGCAGTTCACGCGCGCTCTAGCTCCTGGGGATACCTGCTTCATTGGGCACCCCTGCCAATTGCATACGCTGGTCTCAAAGAATTCATGTATGCTTTACCTGCCAGCATCTTTCACCCTGCAGTTATGTGCTGGGTTGTTTCAGACGCCTCGTTGCACAGCTTACATCTCAGGTCTTGTCTGTGTGGTCGACCTGTATAAAGGTCTTCTGCTGTAAAGTTTGAAAATAAAATCACAATTGACAAATTCCCATTTGCATGTGTTCACGTAGAGTTACAAACCTCAAATCTGTGATTACAACTGCTTGAATCTGCTGGCACGATTCACGGCGCTCTACAACTGCACTTGGACTTTTGACACATTCCTTGCGAGTTAGCTGTCGACGTGTGGGACCCTACTCTAACCCTCTGGGGGCGGGCTGTCAGGAAGTCTAGAATCCAGAGGCATGTGGAGAGGGGGAGTGCGAGGGCCTCCAGTTTGGAAACAAGTCTATGAGGAAGGATGGTGTTAAAGGCGGAACTGAAATCCACAAACAGCAGCCTCACGTAGCTCCCCGGTTGTTCCAGATGGGACAAAGCAGTGTGGAGAGTGGTGGTGATGGCATCTTCTGTGGACCTGTCTGCCCTGTAAGCAAACTGGTAGCTGTCAAGTGTTGATGGAAGGCATGAGGTAATGTGGTTACGTACCAGTTTCTCAAAGCATTTTGTGATGATCGGGGTCAGGGCTACGGGTCTATAGTCCTTAAGGCCTGTGATTGCGGTTGTTTTGGGCAGAGGGACAATAGTTGAGGATTTGAGGCAGGGTGGGACAATAGACTGATGTAGGGGCCGATTGAAGATCTTAGTAATGCCCCCCGCCAGCTGGTCCGCGCAGTCCTTCAGCACCTATCCAGTGATGCCATCAGGTCCGACAGCCTTCCTCGGGTTCACAGACCTCAGCGTGCGCCTCACCTCATGTTCCTCTACCCTGAGGGAGGGGCTGTTGTTTGCTGATTCCTGTAATGCAGCTGTCTCTGGTGGCTCCACCTCAAAACGAGCAAGAAAGGTTAAGCTCCTCTGCCAGTGAAGGGTCCCCATCAACAGCAGCAAGGTTTGGTCTGTAGTTGATTAGTAAAAAACCAAAAACAAAACTGATCTGTGTCTGATAATGGAACAAGTAGGGAGCAGGGGTCAACCAATCAGAGTGCAGGACTCAGAAGATTTGGTAAAGTTAGTAAGATTCAAACTTCTGGTTTCAATAACTATTCTTATAAATGTTCAAATGTGACAGCAAGTATCTCAATCATTTTGTATTAACACAGAGACGAAATTACAGATGCATTAAAAAAAAATCATTTTTTGCCTTTTTTCACTTTGTTTATTTTTTAAGATTTTCTTTTATTAAATAGGGATCATACTTGGTCAAAAATGCTCAACAGCTCTAAAAAGAATCTCCAGAGCTACTGAGCACCTTTATTATGATTCATATCTCTATCAAAATTTGAAAAAATGAATACAACAAAATAATATAAAGATGGACTTTCTTACAAAATATTTATTGTAGCATGAATTAGTTTTCATTACCAGCTCATGTAAATGTTGGCCTTTTTTTTCATTTTTGAGAGATTATTGATTTTTACAGAACGGTTTTTTTCTCTGAGTCTGCACTTTGTTGACGGTCCCTTGGCAACTGTCTCGCTGCATTTACAGCATTGTCCTGAGCCACATCAAAGACTTTAGCACTACTCTGGACAGACATCAGTATGCCTACAGGGAGAACCGATTAACAGAAGATGCCGTCTGATTGGCCCTAGTCATGGCCCTGTCCCACCAGGAGCATACCAACACCTACATTAGGTTGTTGGTTGTAGACTCACTTCCCTCATCAAAACTCACACCATTAGACTGAGATACAGTTTCTACCCAATCATACACTTGTGCCCCCCCCCCCCCCCCC
>JALJSC010000095.1:0-137507 GCA_023969325.1 Oryzias curvinotus
TAACAGGACATGACACATTGTTTTACAATACACAGTTTTTGTGTTTTTGTTTCTATCTGTGCGTTAAGTGTAAGTGTGTGTGTGGGTGTGGGTGTGGGTGTGTGTGTGTGTGCGTGTGCGTGTGTGTGTGTGGATCAACTCTTGGTCAATAGGTTCATCTGTTTGTGACTCTGAAAGCAGAAACGATCCTCACAGCATCTCTGAGTCTGGATCCAAGCTGCAACAGCAAAGCTTTTCCTCTGATCCATTTGTCTGAAATACTGTGATGGACCAGTAGCTCCACTTCTATCTGGACAATTATTGTCCAACAACCTCCACTGGTCAGGTCAAAGGTCAATAACTGTTACTAAGTGGACTGTGCAGAAGATGAACACTGATTCCAAGTCCACAAGTCCTTCATCCAAGTGATGAAGATCAATCCAGGAGGTCAAATGAGTTTCTCAAAGTCCAAACATTAAAGAAGCTCCATGAATGCAGACAGTGAGGTGAAGCTGCTGCTCTGAATTTATGGACCAGACTGGAAAGTTTCACTAAACATGTTCTAAACATGTTAGCATCCATGAAAACTTTACAGCCTTAAGAGAGACTTTCTCTACGCCTAATGTCTCCCCAGGACAACATGGACTTCATCCTTTCATACAATTGATGTCAACTTTCTGAATGTGGATAATTCTGAAAGACCTTGTGGTTCACCTGAGGGAAAACCACAGCAGGTCTGAAAAACAAAGAAAAAATATTCATGTTTTTGTTGTTTGTTGTAAATTGAGTTAGAAAGGAGCCCTAACCATGTTCCCTCCTCTTCCGTGTTTAGCAGTTGGTATCAGTTCTTGTGTTGTTATGATGTTTGGGCTTTCTAAAAATGGTGCTGAGCCTGAAAGTTCTGCTTTTGTCTTAAAACTTGTTAGTTTTTATGCAAATATAACCAAACTGCTAATTTGTTTTTGGAACAAAATCAGCATAAGGGGAACAATGAGCCTCTATGGTTGGACTATTTTTAGCACATGAAGCTGAAATGAAGAAGGCAGAGCAGTCAAACGGTTCTGGACAGTCTACATGTCAGCTTTGTTTCTGCATTTCCTCCATGCATTCATGGCAAGGTTATTGAAATTTATTTTTAGAAAAATCCAGTTCCTGCTGCTGTTTGGTTGACTTCTTCAGCATTGAAGCCTTCCTCTTTCAAGTTTCTAGAGTAGAAAACTGCCCTGTCTGACCTTTGACCTCCACAAACATCAACTCAGAGAAAGAGGTGAAACTGTCCAAGAACATCACCAACTCCGACTTTTACTGCTGTTAAATGTTGAACTTATAAAGGCAAAAGGGGGTCAGAAGCAGACTTGGATGAAGCTCCTCCCACTCACTAACAATCCACCAATCAGGCCGGTTTGTTCTCTAAAAAAATACTGAATGAAAACTAGAATTTCAGATCGAATCGAAAGATAATTTGATGAAATGTTCTGTGGTTTTGGTGTCAGAGGACATTTTTCTGTAATCACATTTCTGTCGCTGCCTTTCATTCTGGAGAAGGTCTGTCTGAGTTTGGTCACAATTCCACTCAGATCAGACATTCTCTGGACCTGATGAACTCTCAGACTTGGAGGGTTCTGCTCCAACAACCACTGTGGATGAGACCCATTGATCCACTTTGTTCCTCTGCAGCATCAGGATCTGGAAACTACAACGTCAGTCACTTCAACAGGAAACAGACAAGTTCAGAGTCAGAAGATGAGAGTGTCAGGGTTTTGACTTTTCCTTAACAAAGAGAAGAACCATGATGTGGAACAAGAATTTTAGTTAGATTTCTGCAGAAGGAGAATCTGTCTGTCACAATGCCGGCTGCAACAGAGAAGCGCTGTCTTCCCAGTGCATGCAGTCTGGTATTATTTGTCGGTTGGGGTTTATAACATGAAAGTGGCTCATTCAATCACGCAGAACAAGAACAGCATGTATTTCTCACTGAAAGACAGAATTGAGACACCAAGTCAAGCGTAATTACACCAACTCATATCCGGTCTTTTGGAACCGACATACCCAGAGTAAGCAAGTTCAGGTGGATTTCAGCCAGAGTTCAGGCTTAAAGTCAGGCTAGTTTAAACATGCTTCCTGGAACACCCCCCAGAACAGAGACTTCCTCTGTTTGCTGCTTTAACATGTATTGTGTGAATAGAGAACTTTTCAATTTTTTCAAATCTTCACATTTTTAATAGTTTATATCAAGTATTAAAAAAATTCAAATATTTATTAAAAAATAAAGAAATAATAATAAAGATGAAATAAGAGAAATCCATCTTCTGAACAGTGTTACTACTCAAACACTTTGACACATTAGATTCATTTTATTTAATGATTTTCAAATAAAGTCAAATGGATTTTAATTGGTTGTTGAAAGGGAATGTGAAGAAGGAAGAGTATATAATCCCACCACTATTGTGTTTTATATCTATAGTTTTAAACAGTTATTATAATCCAGTCCTTATCAGATCAAGTTCAGATTCTTTATCAAGTAACAAAATAGAGTGTTTATTGATTATCCTCAGAAAAATTCTCACGGTATTTCAGTTAACATTGATATGAAACACACTTTGTGTAACAAATGTATAGTTCCTATTGATCATCTTCAGAACACTGACAGTTTGATGTTTGTCTTGTTCTGTTTCCTGACTGCCTCTGTGTTTTGCAGGTCAGCTGTTGCTCCTCCCGGATGGCCCCTCCCTTCCCTGTCTGGTCCTGTTGGTGGAGGAGTGCACAGCTGGCTGCACTTTGCAATCCTGTCTATTTAAGTTGATGTTACTCAGTCGTCAGTGTTGGTGTGTCCCTGTTAGATCTGTGGTTTTCATGCTCTGCCGTCACTGAGGTCTGATTATCCTTTGGACTTTTTGTCGTAGCTTAGTTGTTCCTTTTTTTCCTTTGGCAGTTTTCCCTCTCGAGGAGTTTTTGTGTTTTCGGGATCCCACCTTGTGGCGCTTCTTGTTAGTATTAAATCGCTCAAAAGCGCATTCCTGAGTCTCAGCCTGATTCCTTTCTCTGAACTTGGGTTTCCATCCTTCCAGCTGTGACAAACACATCAACACATTAATACAGTAATCATTGCTACACATTGCTGATCAATAAAGTAAAGCTTATTACTTATAATCATTTAATATCGTTACATAATTTCAGTAAAGCGTGGCTCTCACTAGATTTTTAGTCTGTGGGAAACTAACTCAAACATCTATTTTATAGTTTATGGATGCAGATTCCTCTCCTAAAATAAAAATTCAGATGGCAGATGAAAATCTAAAACTATCCAAAGATTGGTGGACAACAGGTAGATGTGTAGGAGACCTCAATGCTGAGATCCTTCAGAATTCTAATGGTAGACCTGTAGAAGAATAAGAAAGTAGAGTTTTCTGACACATCCAGTAGACATCTACAACATCTAATAGATAATTTGTTCCCAGTAGAAAGAATCTAACACAGGACAAATACATGAACTACACACATTAGAGATCTTATATCCATGTTCATACTTTAACTTTTCTTTATGGTGTGTTACTCTGACATGAACTCATGTGTTGAGCAAAAACTTCAACTTTGCATCACAAAAAGGTCACTTTGTCCTCAGATCCAGTCAGACAAGTTTTCTTATTTATGCTGATGCTCAAAAGACACAACAGCAGAGTGTTTAGACAAGAAATATCAACACAAGCACAGTTTGTGATGCTGTAGTCATTATTTTGATTGGTTTATTTAAAGCCTTAAAATAATGGAATAATACAATTCTGGCAATTACAATTATGTCAAACTCACTTCAAATATTAAGTCATACACTGATTAGAAAATAAAGGAAAATTAAAGCCGCAAGCGGCGTTGTATGGCCCGCAGACGCAACCGACCTTCCATGCCCAACACTACGCACCACCGCCGCCCTCAACCCTCTTACCGCCCTCACCACCCTCACCACCCACCTTTGATGAGGGATAGTCAAAACTGCATAAGCTAATAATGCTAACTATGCTAATCATGCGAGCTATGCTAAAAGTGCTAGCATAGCGATCAGCATCATCAACTCACTCCAAAAAACATATTGCTAAAAATGCTAATTATGCTAACAATTCTAGCTATGCTAATATGGCTAAAAGTGATAGCATTGCGATCAGCATCATCAACTCTCTCAGAAAAACACATTACTTAAAATGCTAATCATGCTAACTATGCTAGCTATGCTAATGTGGCTAAAAGTGCTAGCATAGCGATCAGCATCATGAACTAACTCAGAAAAACACATTACCTAAAATGCTAATTATGCTAACTATGCTAGATATGCTAACATAGCTAAAATTGCTAGAATAGCGATCAGCATCATCAACTGACACAGAAAAACACATTGCTCCATTGGTGAAAGCTGTATGTCATTAATTGATAAAAAAATCCTACTTCTTTCAAAATGGCCGCTTTTCTGTTGATTTTACCTCCATAGTAACCATTTTATGTTTTAGTCACCTCGGGATGACGAACAGATTGACGTCAGTTTGAGACAAATCGGATAAAGTAAACTTTTTGTTGTCCTTAGCAACAGTGGTTTTATGCTAACCACGCCCACATTCCTTATATGTCCATATCCAGTGTTTTTCAATGTGTTCAGTTCCTGACATGGATGCATGCATTCAATTTTCACTGTAATCCAATGAAAGACATGGGAGTTATAACAGTTCACATAATAAGGAATGAGGAATAGCAGTGCGCGACTTTGCTAGCTCGCCACTTGCACGCCGTTCAAAATCTACAACTTCTAATTCCAACATTTTGTCCACAGTAGCCTGCCATTGATGCCCGAGAAGTTTCAAGAAGATCGATAAAAATCCCTCGGACGAGTTTTCGTTTGTATCCGTTAGTAAAGGTGCTTTTTTTTGTCAAATTCAAGATGGCCGCCCCTTCCCAAGGTCAAAGCTCAACGAACCTTTTGTGGTGTTTGTAGACTGGAGCTGGCAGCAAGTGTGTGCAATTGCGTGAAAATCGCTAAGTGTCGTTTCCCCATATCGTGGGAAAACACAAAAATCGCCAATTCTCAGAGTTCGCCACAAAATGGCCGCCAAGCCGTAGGTTGTGTGGCCGCCCCATAATGATTTCAAAACTTCTATGGGACATCTCCAACAAGCGTGTTTTGGTTTCGTAGCTCTTCTTTGAAATATTTTTTTTTGGCCCCATACACGATTTTCGGCCCATTCATTTTTTTGACGGGATCGCTGGCCGTGATGTCATCATCTTCTGTGGGGTGACGTTGACTTTGTGGAAAATTCATTTGCAATTTATCCCAGGTGTGTGCACGTTTTGGTGACTTTTCGAGCATGCGGCGGGGGTCACATTCTCGCTGAAAGTCGGCGAAGTCGTCGTTCCAACTGCGAAAACAATATGGTCCTTGCAGTCAGTGACTGCTGCTGCGGGCCATAATTAATGATAAAATGAGTGGAATCCATCTAATAAACATTGTTATGACTATGACAAATAGAGGTATTTGCAGTAATATTTACAGTAAATGCACATGTCACATAAGGGTACAATGAGTTTCATCCAGTCGTGGTTCCTAAGCACAACCCTTCACGCTATTCCAAATGTAACCCTTGTCTATCCTAGGTATTTTAATATTGGGAGTTGGGTCATCTAGATCCACTAGACAGTGCTCTGAACCTTTTTTCTTCAATGATTTGTGATCTTCACTGGTGTCCATGGATTACATGAAATCTTTCCACCTTTATCCACCTTTGTCATGGTAGGGAGAACACGTCAATGTAAGGGTGGGGTCATCTAAGGCTACGTTCACACAGCAGGCTGAAACGACCCAATTTTTTTGCGACCCAATTCCGATCTTTTCATGACAGTCTGAACGACACAGATCCGATCTTTTCATACCCACTTGGGTATGCCGTCCTGATTCTGATCTTTTCAATTGCGACTGCCGTCTGACCGGCCAGGCCACCTGAATCTGAATTGTACGTAATCGACACGCTACAAACGTCATCATTCTGCGTTGAAGTAGGCGGGAACGAGAATGTAAACATCAACCATGGTGGACGATGCTGCTGAGATCAATCAGTGGAAGAGAAGCAGGTCACCGATTGGATTATTATTTGGGGTGATCGCTCTATTCAGGCCAAACTCCAGGGCTCTTATCGCAGCTGGCCGGTTTTTGAAAAGATTTCCAGCAAAATGGCAGAGCGTGGTGTTGAACCTTCCCCGCGATGTTGTTCCTCTTTCCGACTGTGGTCAGAAGTGCAGGGGAGACCGGCTTCTCCAGGGCCGAAGGCCGATCCTCCTCCGGGGTTCACTTCCCCGTTCACACACTCATATTCTCGAAAAGCGGGCTAATAAAGAGTCAAAAGCATTTATTCATGGGGAAACCTTCTTTTATTCCGTTCTCCTTCCTCCATAACACACAACATGAATGCGCCCCCACTGCCCCCCTCATTCCCACCGCGCTGCACGCGCTCTTCTTCTCTTTCTTGTCTTACACATACACAGACACACGCGAACACGGCCCCAACACATACACATCCCCATTCCACAACCATCGGTACAGACGATCCTGGCTCCAATGCCTTTTTTAAAATGAGAAGATTGTAATTGTGCTGAAAATAAATGTAATAATGCAAAAGAGCTCCGCTGTTGACAACACTGCTGTTGACATCCTATGTTAATGTTAGCTACTTCCGCAAACAATAATTGTTGAGCTGCACGCGGGTAGTTAGCGGCAAAATCAGTCGGGTCCAGAACAGGTCACTAACTCGAGCCAGGTGAGACTAAACAATGTTTTGCTCTTTTTGTGGGGTCCATTTTGGGGCATTTGTACCCCTTTTGTGCATCTTGTGGACGGTCTCTGGAGCTGTTAAGAGGCACGGAGCAAGTTGGAGGATCAGACGTCCTGCAACACTGTATCAAGTATTTCAATGAGGCTCACTTGTACAGCGTTATTTTGGACATGCTATTGAGTTTGCATGGTGTAAGGATGAGTTTGAGGACTCTTAAAAGTAAACGTAACCAGTCTGGGCTGTATCGAAGAAAGTATTATAGCTCAAGAACAACTGTAATTAATGCAATCAGAGCAGAACTTTGTGGGCCTGGCCAACTCTTCGGTTATCGAACTATGTGGCAGCTGCTAAAACAAAAGCACCAACTCCAAGTGAAGAGAGATACTGTGATGGAGTTACTCCGGGAGCTGAATCCTCGAGGATGCCAGAGCAGAGCTCGCAAACGATTCATCAGGAGAACCTATCATTCCCTGGGACCTAACTACATGTGGCATGCCGATGGCTATGACAAACTTAAACCATTTGGTTTGGCCATTTCAGGATGCAGAGATGGATTTTCTCATAAAGTTCTGTGGCTCAAATGTGGAGCAACAAATAATAACCCAACAGTTATCGCTCACAATTTCCTGTCATGTGTACGAAACCTCAGTGTAGTCCCCATGAGGCTCAGAACTGATTGTGGCACTGAAAACTGCATCATGGCTGCTGTTCAGTGTACACTACGACACCAACACAATGACCACTACAGCGGAGAGTCCAGCCACATGTTTGGTTCATCTACCAGTAACCAGCGAATTGAGTCCTGGTGGTCTATCTATCGAAAAGGAAGGTAAACATAAAATTTATTTTACTTTTATGAAATTACTGTAATTGAATTAAAATACATATTTTTCATAGGGCTCAGTGTTGGATGGAGCTATTTGCTGATCTGAGAGATGCTGGCCACTTTAACGGGAGTCAGGAGCATCAGAGGCTGTTGAGATACAGCTTTGGTGATGTTCTTCAAAAAGACCTAGATGAGTGTGTGAAGCTATGGAACACTCACCGAATCCGTCCTTCGAGAACAGCTTCATGTCCAGGAGGAGTGCCCAATGAGCTGTACTATTTACCTCACAGGTAATGGGTTGTTAGTTATTATTTGCTTAAATGTAAATAAATACTGTTGTCTTCCATTTTATTCAGGCATGGGTCCAGGGACTGTGGATTCAGTATTCAACATGATGAGCTGGATGCTTTCCCCGAGTCCAGTCTGTCACTACCTTCATGCGGGGACCCAAACACACAGGAGTACCTCGACTTTGTTATGAACCACAATCGTTTTCAAAAGCCAGAAAACTGGGAGTCAGCCTCAGAACTATACATGAAGATCAGAGAAATTGCTCAGCTCTAAATTAGGATGAAATAAAATTACCACTGTAACTAAGTGCATGTCTTTTGTTTTTGATGGTTGAGCTGCTTAAAGTCTGCATATAATTTTTCCATAGTATTTTTTGATTTTGCAGTCTGTTCACCCAAAAGCGATAGGGATGTGTGACTATATGTTAAATTCTAAAAAATAAACAAACCATAAAAATCTGAAATATTGCACATTTTTTTATTATAGATCCTGAACATTGTTAAATTAAAAAAACGTAAAAAAAAAAAAAAACTTTGCGCAAGTTTAATACAACAAAAAAGCTCCCCAAAAAATATATTGTACTTCTAAAAATAAAATTAAAATGTAACAGAATTTTGAACAATATATATTAAAAGAAAAGGCAAGTCCAGTGATTTTCCACTGCCACTAGCAGGTCCCTAGCTCGCTCGCCCAGCAAGCAACCTAGTAAACAGCCATAAATAAATAAAAGCTATAAACAGCTGTAATTAACAACATGAAAAGAACTGCCTTAAAATAAGTATTACTCAATTACTCAAACCTTGAGTAATATGGCTTGTGAGCAGCCAAACCCCGGAGAATTTTGAATTCCAAAGTCCATCTGTGACTTGAACAGAGTGTACGACTCCAGCAGAGGCAATTTGATTGTGTTGAGGCATGTATTTGCCATCGGAAACATGGAGTTGTTGAGGAACTGTAGCCTCGGCAGTGAGTCCAATCCAGAAGGGGGAAGTGATGTTAGCCCAGTGGCAAACATTAAAACATCCTCCAATGTTACAGGACTCTGTCCTTCTGGAGAAGAAAAAAAAAAACAAAAATCAGAGTTTTAACAAATAGTTCCAAACAACAAAAGTATTTACAAACCTTCACAATCTAGGAGATAGTCTGCCCAGTAGCCCACAGTTTGACCCTCAAGCAGTCTCCTGTTGCTTCCTGATGGACTAAAGTCCGGTTTGAAGAGTCTCTCCAGTTCCAGCCCAGTGAGCTGCTTTTCAGTGTGACACAGGACTGGACACAGCAAAGTTGGGTGTTGCTGCAGCGCATCCAAAAAATGAAGAGCCGAAAGACCATCTTTAAATCTAGAAAGAAAAAAAACATGTCACTTCCTGCCCTATAATAATACAGTGAAAGTACTTAACAGACCCTGTAGAATGTGTATTCAAATAACCAAATGAGGTTGTTACCATATACTGGGATCTCTCCTATTACACACTGTATTTACAACACAAACATAGCATTAATGTAAGCCATTTTGTGAATGTGCAATTTTATAAGAATTATTTTAAATGTTTTTCAGTTATACAAAAACTCTTGCAGTAGAATACATTTATTTTCACATACTTAATTTACATCTTAGTTGGCATTCACAAACTTTGATTGGCATAAGGCTCCGTACAATTCCATGAGATAACTTCCATAAACTTTAGGGTAAAAACCCCGAACGGAGCCCACAGGTGGAAGCCGGGGAGGAGGGTGGGGCGACGAAAGCGGCGCTGCGGTAAGAAAGAGAATGAACGCTGCACACCTGGACTTAAATAGGAGCTGAACAGGTGAGTTAATTAACTACCACCCTAGGGGGGAAAGAGACTGCCGAGTTTTTGGTGCCTGAAATGCGAATATCATTCGCTATTTTTATATCTATTCAGCTAAAAAGGGGTGGCTAACCCTGGTCCTAAAGAGCATCAACCCTGTCTGTTTTCCAGCTCCCCTTGGACTGCATGATGCTGACAACCTAAATCATCATTTGTTTACAACAGAAGTTCCTGTTTCTTCTTCTACGGCCATTTCCGGTATTTTAGACAGTTCTGCACATGTCAAATGATTTATTCTGATGGAAAGTATGCTGTATGTAAAAGTTTGTTATAATCGGTTAAAGTTTTTCCAGGCTCATGTAGAAAGTTCCATCCTAATCCAATCTTTGATCCGATCAGAGACATTTTGTGCATGTAACCGCATATAGGGAAACGAGGAACACCAGGGGTGATCCGGCCCACCTCCATGTTTGGTCCAGCCCCCTAAATAATATCAGAACCGCATTTTTATTTCCAGTCTGGCCACGGGATATTGACCCACATAGAACATGACATTTTAATTCGTCCTTCTGCAGTCTGTGCCCCAATCTAAACCCCTCTAAAAATCCCTGTCAAGTAGAAGAGAAGACAGTGTTCTCTTTCTACGTTGCAGTTCATCTTTTGTGGTTTCTCTCACTCTGTTACAGAGATTCTGCTGCTTCTTTTTTCAAACGGCGCACCGTGTTCTGATTGGCTGGAGATCTTGTCAATCAATCTCCTTCGTGACGTGTCTCCTGTACAGAAACGCACAGCTCTTAAGATCTGCAGAAATCTTTGATCGTGATCAGATCTTTGTTTTCATTCTATACTTATGGACTTTAATTCTATGAAGGTTTGAACTTTAAGAGGAATGTGTGAGAAAAGTGAAAAGTGCAGAAAGTGTGTAGTGAGGAGTTTTACTGCCATAAAACGTCTGGAATCCTACTCCGCAGATTTCATCGTTCTCGGTTATTCTTAGAACGTAACTCCTGAAATAAACGAGGGAACTCTGTTCTGGTGAAAAGGTGATGCAGATATCAGTCCAGCTGCAGCAGAAGAGAAAAAAAAAACTAAAGCGTATCTCAGGGGTAGGCAAACGTTTTAACTCGCAGGCCTCATAGGGTTCTAAAATTTGATCGAAGGGCTGGACCAGGAGCAGATGCATAGAGTGTTTTGGTAATCCACCTTATAAGAGAAAGAAACAACACAAATTATTAATAAGAAATGATCATTTAAAACAGAACATTTTTAAACTTTTCTTTCAAAACTGTGGCTTTTGTTCTTAATTTAGAGCCAATCGCACCAACGGTTTGATGTACCTCATGTAAATCACAAACCTAGAGAAATGCAGCGTTCATGTGGTGTTTGAATGATTGGAAGGATGAAAAACAACAAATCTTCAAACACCACACAGATGCTGGAGCAGGGTCTCCTAACATTTTCTTGTGAGGGCCTCATAACATTTTTCTCCTCTGATGTGCCCGATTTTAAACTTCTTCTGTCTTTCTTTTGTTGTGAAGTAATTTGGGACCTTAAACATATGTACAGTATAATTCTATATGGATACAGTTTCATTCATTCATGATACTTTTAATGAAAACAACACTATTTATGAAATAAAAAAACAACCAAATAACTTTTTTTGTGATCTTCATAGAAAAAAAAACAGGAATAATAACACATTTCAAACATATAACCAATAAATAGTGGATCCCCTCACATCATAGTCTCGTTGAGTCTTTGGAGGCTGCAGCTCCTCCATCAAATAGTTTGCCCTAAACTTCACGAATCAAACTAAGCAGCTGCACGTCTGATTCTTATGGTGGAGTTTCAGAGCCACGGTAAAAAATAATTCTGGAAGATTTATGTCGAGATCAAAGCCGAAATGTTGCTCAAGAGAAGTAAGGCCAAGCCTTTAAGAATAATCCAGTCTTCACAAAACAAAATAGCTGGTGTCAGTAAAGCAGAGTTTCATCTGTCCATCTGTAACCTTTGTCATAAACCTGTCATGCACAGAACACCAATGCGGAAGGTAAACAGTGTTTCATAAGCCCCTCCCCCTGATGAAACGTCTCGTTTCAACATAAAACAAAGATGAAAATAGTCTGTTATATTAGCATTACAACCTCAAAAATGCTAAAAGCGTGCCTCCTCAGATGGAAATATCCCTCAGACTTTGAGATCTTTTGTGAATAAAGAAAGGATTGAAGTGGACAGCTGCAGGGATACTGACAGCTTCATCAACAGGCTGCAGAGATCCTGCAGAACGCCGATAAATAAATAAAACATTAATACACAGTCAATCACATAAATGAGCTTCCAAACATTTGGAACGTTATCAATAAGCATTTAGCTCACCTGTTCAACTAAGTTAAGTCAGTCTGCTCTACTCCTGTGTGACGTTCACTTGCTGCTCTGTAGCAACATTTCCACTTTTTGCTCAAAACTTTATTTTGACTTTACTCTCGCCATTTCGACTTTAATCTAAACATTTATCCCCAAGAATTTTCTTCTCACCGTGACCCTAAAACTCTGTTTTAGTTTCTCATCCAGTGATAATGAAAAAAAGTCAAATTCTTACATAAAAAGAGGTTAAAACCCGAAAAAGCAAGAAGGAGGAAGAAGAACTGAGATGCTGAAGAAAATAACCAAAGATTGACCTCTGCAATTAATTTGAATATAATCTTACCTGTCAAGTACAGATGAGTTGCGGTCGATTATATACCATCGGAGATAGTCAGACACAATGTCTTTCTTTTCTTCAATCTTTGAAATATGTCTCAGACAACCTGCTGTCTGCAGCACAGTGCTGTGTTTCATGAGACATTCACGCAGGACATCCACTGATGTAGAATTCTCAAGCTGTAAAACATCAAAATGGACATAAACACTAAATTTAGTTATTGCATCTCGCTGAAATTGTTTTCTAGGATGAAAAAAACCCTTGGTGTAAACATATACAGATGGAGCTTATATAGAATAAGTCATAAAAAATGAAAAGTGCAGCAGAACAAGCAAATGCAATAATTCTACCTTATAACACTGAATTTGTGTGGTGTTCTCACCTCTTGTAAAGCTTTCCTTGTTTCGTCTTCAGTTATTGAAGCAACTGTTGCTCTGAATAGAGTCTGTCCAGCAAGACAATGAACCAGATTTTCTGACAGGAAGTGAGGTCCCGGACCACCGTCAACAACTGACACAGCAATCATCTTCCCTGCTATGTAGTAGGCATCCTCCCTGACAGCTTCAATAAATACAGATTTAAACATGTTACACACACGCACACACACACACCGTATTTTCACGACCACAGGGCGCACTGGATTATAGGGCACAGTCTCAGTTGTGTTTTTTTTTTTCTATATTTAACACATGAAAAAAGGCACACCTGGTTTTAGGGTGCGGGCACGTTATAACATCCCGGTAAAACATGAATGCTAGTTGTGTGTTTAAAAAAGGCAGTGGGAGCAAAACTGAGTTAGTTGTGATTTATTTAGTATTTTTTCAGTCATCAATCAACATCCAAAAATCCATCAAAGTCCTCATCTTCTGGAAAAGCGCAGTGCTAGGAACAGCTAAGATACTGCACAGAACCCTCAAGCTCCCAGGCCTCTGGTAGAGGACCTGAGCTTCAGTGAGAAACCATCCATGGAAGGGTGAGAGGGGAAAGTTTTTTATATATATATGCAATTACTAAAGCATACGTGTTGAATACAGCAAATATCTGACCAGCTTACCATTTGCATTGTAGACCAAGAACCGATGTCCTTCTGGTCCATCAAAAATGGGACGGTCTCTAAGATGTTTCATTCAAACACATTCGAAGCAGCATTTCCGCCTTCAGCGATCATCGGGAGCTTTGCGCTCCGCTATGCGGAGGCAGCTGGCGGTCCGAAGAACAAAGCTTGTCCGCGGTGCGTCCAAAGGAGGACCGCAGAAGGCGGACATGCTGCTACGTAGTCCTGAGAAGCTGTGGAAACTCATCAGAAGTTCACAACCAACACAAAGCCGTCTTCTCTGCCGCTAACACAGGATCCTCGTGGTGTGTTTGTCCGTGTCTCTCATCAGCCGGACACACATAGAAAGCGGTGACGTCATCGCCCCGCCTCCCCTCTGCTAATGCTCAGTGAGAAAGAATTTTGCAACAAGTCTCCCAGGGTGGATGTTAAAATGCAAATGCAATCCCCTCTTTGCATTTTCATTTTAATTATGACACAGAATAAGCGGTTTTACGTATAAAATGAAAAAGCATTTTGAAATATTGCTTTTTCCTTTTAATTTTGAGTCATTTGATGCAGCTACATTTTGAAAATTAAAAAGCATTTCTGTTAATCCATTTGAATTGTCAAATTAGACATTTCTAAATTAATTTTGTTACACATTTACCAGACAACAATTTGAAAATGAAATGTCAAATACCATTTTCATTATTATTTTAATTAAGTGACAGAATAAGCTGTGTTGAGGAAGAAAATGAAAAAGCATTTTGGTGGATTGCTTTTTCATTTTAATTTTGAGTCAAAAAATGCAGTTTCATTTTGAAAATGAAAAAGCATTTCTGGTTTTGACTTTTATTTTTAATTATGCTCCACAAATGCTTCCATATAAAACCAGGTCCAGTTGAAAAACCACAGTTTGTGGAATGCTCAAAGTTGGATTAAATTACCCTTTAGATACTAAAGAATATATTAGGAAACAGTTTCTAATTTGTGAAACATTGTGTTTTTTGAAAATGTGAAACATGATCAAATAAAGGTCTGACAGATCAGAAACTGTGAATAGGAAGCCAACTTCAGCGTCGCTAAAGCATGTCAGTATAGACCAGGGGTGGCGAACAAGTTTGACACCAAGAGCCGAATTTTTTCACTGTGAGAGTCAAAGAGCCACACTACACACTGACCTGCCAAAATGTACACACACAAACACGCAATTAAAGCTGTATTATTTTCCATAACACACTCCTCTCCCTACAACAGAACAGCAAGTATTGTACTTGTGTTTATTTCAAGGAAAGTGTCCACCCTCAATACACACATCAATGCAGCTAAACCAGAGTTAACACAGAGACTACCCTGGAGGTTAGATACCCCCTCCACACACTCACTCTCTCTCATCTCATACACACACACACAATCTTTCTCTCTCTCTCTCTCTCTCTCTTTATCTCACTCTTTTCTCTGCCTCTGTCTGGCACACAACACCACTCAGTGACGGGCGGTGAGGTTGATGCTGGAGAGGCACTGACTTCTCTGAAGTCAGATTTAAAACTGAATATTTTCACCATTTATCCAACAGTATTTAACTGGTAATTCTTTGTAACTCAACATTCCTCTTTCAATGACCCTTACACCAACAAATACACAAACATCTGGACAGAGCATCCTTCTGGTGTCTAAGTGATTCATATTCACAATAAACACATTAAATACATTACATGTCAGTTGTGTGCAACTTAAATTAATTTTGACCTTCATTAGAATATCTTGCTTTTACATGTTTTTTTTTATTTAAAATTGAATGACTGACATCTGGATCAAAGGCAAACAATCTATTTAATATTAATACATTGCAATGAGTCAGTTCATACTTAGGAGGAGTATTCCAACAAGTGCTGAGTTTAAATTTAACTGGCTGCATTATTCACGCCTCTCCTTCCTGCTCATTTTTGGGAACCCGGTAACTTCATTTCACACTCATTCAGCCAAACGGCATGCAGATCAATTCTGCTAACAGTTACCTGGCTCATGGTTTTACACTGAAAATTCCCCACTTCCCATGACTCTTAGGGGCTGAAGGCGGGGCTAACCCCCAGGCCAGTCATAGCCTCTCTGATCAGCT
Source organism: Oryzias curvinotus (assembly GCA_023969325.1). Taxonomy (NCBI): domain Eukaryota; kingdom Metazoa; phylum Chordata; class Actinopteri; order Beloniformes; family Adrianichthyidae; genus Oryzias; species Oryzias curvinotus. Next base: position 15,546 of record JALJSC010000095.1, read on the forward strand.
CCTTTACGTGAGTGTCGGTCAGAACGGACCGATGTCTGTTCTCCAAATCATAACAGAGCCTTCTTTCAAAGAGATTTCTGCTCATTTATCTCTGGATCTCTTGCTGCCTCATCAGTGACCAGTGGGGATCTCATCAGTCAGTCTCTGCATTAGAGGATCCATGAGAAAAGTGATCTGCGGTCGTTTCCGTTCAGTTGCGCAAGCAGCGTCACGTTCTGCGCTTCATTCATGTGGATTGCAGCTTCTGCTGTGAGCTCCGCAAAGAAGGAACGTGGGATGATTGCCGTTTTGGATGTGCACTTTGAAAAGCTACAACTTGTTAATAAAGGAGACAATTTGTGTCAGAGGATCAAGAAGTTTTTAATTTTCTCCGGGATACGTTTTGCTCTTTTCTGCCATGACCAATGTTACTGCTTCCAGAAGCTCATAATGAGAAACATCGTGACTTTCCATTCTGTTCAGTAAAAAGTAAGAATCTTCCCATTCTTCCAGAAACATCCTGTGTTTATCTTATACTCTGAATTTCACCATTTTGACCATGAGGGTAACAGTCTGCACGCACATCTGATCTGTTTCTGTGTTCCGACATTGGGCATAACCTGCGCAAATGATTGGCGGTCACGCATGTGTCGGGAGCAGCATCAAACACACACACTGGCGGTTTGAGTGTGGTTTAAGAGGAAAAAAATATGAAATGAGGCAAAGTATATAGAAAATATGATGAGACGCAAGAGCCGCACGCTCATTGGCCAAGAGCCACGAGCCGCGTGTTCGCCACCCCTGGTATTGAAGATCACCTGAATTCCCTGAATGAATGTGACAAAGCACGTTAATTTCATGCATTGTTATTCCATAAAATATATTACAAAGACTTCATTCTTTACTTAAAAAAAGTGAATGCAGTCACACTTACTTTGCTTTGAAATACCTGAGTGTAGGCCCGAAGGCCCGGGAGCGTCTGATCCTCCGGCTTGCTCCGTGCCTCTTAACAGCTCCAGAGACCGTCCGCAAGAAGCACAAAAGGGTACAAATGCCCCAAAATGGACTCCACAAAAAGGGCAAAACATTGTTTAGCCTCACCTGGCTCGAGTTAGTGACCTGTTCTGGACCAGACTGATTTTGCCGCTAACTACCCGCGTGCAGCTCAACAACGAATCATAGACATTATCGTTACGTCACTTCCTGTATTAACCTTTATTAGCAGCTCTTGTTGCTGTTGCTGTTGTGTCTCGGCTGGGCGACAGGGAAGTGCAAAACACCGAAAGTGACCCAGAATCCTTGCCGTGCTAAATATTGTAGTAATTTTTATTGTAGTAATACAATAAAAAAAATGTGTCTCCGCTTTCGTTGTTGTGTTTCAGAATTTGGTAATTTGTACTAGGATTTGTTGTCAGTTGTATCTTAAATGTAAACGTGTCTTGCACCTCACCGCCATCGTAGTGTGGGTCTGCAGCTGCAGCAGTCTGGCGCTGTTTTCCAGTCAGTGTTCTTCATAGATTCTAAAATAGGTTTATTTCTTTGAAGCTTTTTTTCCTGAAAGTTGAAAAGTTTGAACATTTTCTGCCAGAATTGATCCAAGTTGGTTGGATTTGGTTGTTTTCTCTTTTCTACTTTTGACCAAACCCAAAGTGGGAGGAGTCATCTGTCTGAAGTTCATCTGAATCATGGAGTTGTAGATGTTCCACTAGAACAGCGTTTTCTTCTTCTGTGGATGTTCTAGTGTTCTGAGCACATTGGTAACGTGTGCTGCATTATCTGTTCCATTTCATTTTTCTCAGAGCTGGTCTGCATTCTCCCTGAGGAGCCTGGAGGTGATGTTGTCAGGGCCTGTTGCCAATATGGCCTTTGTTCTCCTTAACTCCATCCTAACCTCATTCAGAGTGAGGGTGGGTGGGCGGTGGCTGGTCTGGAGCTGTGAGTTGTTGGGGGGGGTCCCTTTGCTTCTGTTGGAGGAAGGGCAGAGTGGACTGCTCGGTGCAGAGGTGATGACAGCTGCAGCTGGGAGGAGACGCCTGAGCTGGAAAGGTGTGAAGGGGGGGCTGTGTGGGTGGAGACTGGGGGCTGGGCAGAATCAAATCTGTTACAGAACAGATTCAGTTCATTTGCCCGGGCTTGGTCACCTGTGACCTGACGACCATTTCCAGTCTCACCGTGGCCTGAGATGTGTTTCAGACTCTCCACACATCATGAATGTTGTTCTGTTCCAGGCGCTGATCCAGCTTCTTCCTGTAGCGTCTTTGCACTTCCTGATCTTATATTTTTGTTTGGACTTCTTCGTCTGATCATCCAAGCAGCTCACGTTTTTATCTTTGGAAGGACTACATGGGCCTGTCAGACACAGGGAAGGAGATCCCCCCCCTCCCCAAACACACACACACAGAGTAATATCAGTCGTAGTGTGCAGGCCATCGTTCACGCACACATGACTTTAACAGAGACATGTGTGGCAGGATGAGTTCATTGGACTCCCAGATGTAGTCACTCCCATCCTGGTGCTGCTAAAAAGCACCAGGCCACTTCTAAAAGGAGCTGGCCGTCCCTCATTCCTGCCTGAGGCTGCCTCCCTGGGTTCCTGCACCTGTCAGTGCAGGTATGGTAGCTGGTCTTGCTGCCTGTACATTCTTCCACTCTGTTTTACTGCATTTGTGTTGCCATTTTTTGTTTTGCTTTTAGTGCCGTGGATATCACCACATCACACAGCAGGTCAACGTGTGACTGGAGTAAAGGGGAAATGGGAACGAAGCGTATTGCTCCTGTTCCTGCCAGTGATTATCCCAGACTGACTGGTATGTTTGATGTGTGCCTCTTCACCCTGCATGTCCTCTGGTTGCAGAGGTAATGCCCTTTTCACAGCTTCACTCCAAATGACTTCCAATGGACAGAAATGACTATGAAATGACAGAAATGACAAATTTTCAATTTGTAAGGAGGTTATTTAAACATTTTTAATGTTTTTTTCTTTGATTCTAGGTCTGATGTTTTCATACATGATGGCTAAAATAACAAAAACCAAACCAAATCAGTCAGGTCTGTAGTTTGAACTTGTATTAGAAATGAGAAGGGCGACACCTTCTGGCTGTATCCAGAACTGCATCTTCTGGTCAGAACAGTGTTGAAAACCTCAATTGTGTCTGTAAAATGTCTGCAGCTTTTTTGTCTGAAGACATGAATAAAGTCTGGATTTGATCCTTAATGAATCTTCATATTTCTTTTTCCTTCAGTCTTTCTTTCAGTCTCAAACACACTGGTTCATTTGATCCTAATGAGAACATGTGTGAGGCTCCAACATGGCTGCCTTCCTGATCAAGCAGCACAAAGTTTGAAGCCAAGAGCAAAAAGTGCGTCTGCAGCTGCTTCTGCTCCAGCAGCCGCTCCCTCTGCTCCTCCTGCCTCTCCTCCTCTGGGAGCTCCTGCATCCTCCTGCGCTTCCTCCCTGTCCTCCAGAATCATCAGGAGGCTTTCAAAACGCTTTCTGGAATGTTCCAAAGCAGAAACCTTCATCATTTGAAGATGGAGGAAGACTCCAACACAGACAGACAGACAGGAAGTCTCCTGGTTTTTCTGCTTCAGAAGGTTTTTGGGAAACTGCAGAGTTTTCTTTGTGGAGCTAAAGAGCTGCTGTCAGTCTGCTTTGGTCCATCAGGAATGAAGGTCAGGACTGAGAGGAACCTGAAGAAAGTGACTCTTCATCATCTGCTGCTGAAGAAGACAGAGGAAGATCCACTGTGAGAGCAGCTGCAGAAAGCTTTCTGCTGTTTTTCTCCTCTGAGAGAGTTTGGAGTTCCCAGCAGTTTGAGTGGAGCTGAAGCAGCAGAGCTGAAACAGACGTTCTTCTGCTCCCATTCAGCATGAACGGACAGATCCACTGAAGGCCGGCCTGAAGCTCTGGCTTCCAACACGTCTGCATGGATCCAAGCGTGTGCAGTGTGTGCTGACATGCTGTTCTCTGAGGAACATGTTGGTGTGAAAGTGAAGATGTCTGACTGGATCTAAGGACACAAACAGCTGCTCACATCTGAGAGGGTCAAGCTGCAGAGTGGCTCCTCAAAGCTCACGTCTCTGTGACAAACATGATGCTGCTTCTGTCTGTGCTCCACCACTAAAAGGACTGTCCACAGTTGGTCCTGATCCGGTTCTATTCTTTCTGTCTCCAACTTCTCTTTGGTTTCATGGCCACCAACCTGATCCTCTCTAGAAATCTGTTCCTTCCTTCCTTTAGAAGAGCTTCTGTCTTTCCTGAAGCTGTTCTGGATCCAGAATGAGGAAGAGGCTGGACTCTGCTTCATCATCAGTTTTGAACACAGATGCTGTCATGCTCCTCTCTCATCTTCTAACTCTGAGCTCGTCCGTCCTGATCAGCTCTGATTTGGGCTTCAGTTGATGTTTGTGATCAGGAACTCTGGATTCTTCTTAGAAGGAGACGTTCTGCCTCTTTAGCAGAGAGCAGAACGTTGATCTGATCTGTTGGAAGCGACTCCATCCTGAAGCTGCACTGCTGAGTTCCTGTTCACCAGGGGGCAGCACTCCTTCCATCAGCTGCAGAAAACCTTGATGTTTTGCAGAATCTGCAGCCGTTCAGACACGCCCTGTTACTGAGGAACACAGACGTCCTTCAGGAATGTGGTTCTGCTGCAGAACATTCTTCCAGACTAAAGCAGAGAAAAAGTCCCACAGATCATCTGGAAGATCCACATTCTTTCAGTAAGAGCTGCTCTCAGACTCAGCTTTGGTTCAGACTCTGTTAACCCTTGTGCTATCTTGGATGACCCCGCCCTTACTTTGACATGTTCTCCCTACCATGACAAAGGTGGATAAAGGGGGAAAAATTTCATGTAATCCATTCAACCAGTGAAGATCACAAAAAATTGAAAAAAAAAAAGGTTCAGAGCTCTGTCTAGTGGGTCTAGATGACCCGACTTCCAACGGTAAAGTGCCTAAGATAGCACAAGGGTTAAAGGGGATGGAAGCCTGTGAGGCCAAAATGCTGCAGTGAGTGGAGGGTTCTGGTCTGTGGGGGGGCAGGGACCATGGTGTTGATCAAAGTGTCAGACTGCAGTGTTTTCCTGCTCCTCACATCTTTCTCTCTGTTGGAATCTGTCAGAGTTTTTCCTGGAAGCTCTGACAGATCTGGAAGATCCACATTCTTTCAATTTGATGTTTTCTTTGTGATCAAATCTCTGCCTCAAATGGCTTTTCTGACTTGTTTACGTTCAATCTGCTCAGTTTTTTGCTGTTGCAGAGGAGAGCAATCATCTAAATCCTAAACAGAATCCGAGTATATTCCTCATCACCAGTAGAATCTGCAGACAAACTAATAACTCATCATCATTAAATCCATTTGGTCTTCAGTCATTTTCCTTCAGTTTTAGGATCTTGTGGATTTGAAACATTGTGATTCTAACAGACATGGAAAGAAAAGCTTCTCAGCTTCACTGTCAGCCATTTTCCTGAGCTGCATGTGAACAAACTCTCTGTTCCTCTGAGTCTGACTGCTGATCAGAAGGAGCTGCTTCCAGGAAATAGTCAGACCCCTCCCTTCAGCTCCATCAGAGTTTCTGCTTCAGTGTCAGTAGATGACAGATGAGGGGAGTTCATGCACATCTGGAAGCAGAAGGTCACATGACCTCACCTTTCTCAGTCACTGAGATCAACCATCTGTCAATCAGCTTGAAGCTCCGCCCCTCCTCTCGGCTGCTGTCAGGTGGTGTCAGGTTTCTCCTTGAACCTGTCTTTAGTTCAGGAAACAAACATCCTGCAGCTCCTGACAGTCATTTCACCTCCAACAACAAGCCCCGCCCCCTTTTTCATGTCCACCATGTTCATGAACATCAGAATAAAACCTGATCAGATCCTGATCCTCTGACTGTGGAGCAGTGGCTGTTCACTTGGTAGACAGCAGGCAGGATGAGGGTTTGATTCCAGGAAGGCTGCTCCACCTGCTGCCCCGCCCACCTGTGCTGCCCCGCCTCCATCCAGGTGGACTCTTCCTGGTTGTGAATCAGTGATCTGTGCTGCAGCTGTGTTGACACGGTGAGGGAGACTCTTCTTCCTCTTCATCTCTTTGAAGAAACTGAAGTGAGTTTGTTTCTGGAACTTTGTCTTCACTAAATTGACTGTTTTTGTTTTTGAATGTTTGGAGAAGATCTTCTTCTTTCTCTGCAAACTCTCATCACTCTGCTGTTTCCAAAGCTTCATCATTGTTAATTACTAATCAACAACATGGAGGACTCTTCTTCATCAAGTCAACAACTATCAGCTGATGCTTGTTGGGTTTTTCTAAACATTTCCTGGATTCAAACTGTGGTCTTCAGCATCAAAGTGGTTCAGATCAGCTGACTGCTGCTTCCTGCCAGAACTTTCCAGAACCCAGACAGACGAAAGAGTTCTGTCAGAAACACAAATCATCATGAAGCCAAAGGTTTCAGTTCTGACTCCCAAACCTTCCTGTTCTCCTCCATCCAAACCTGTGTGGAGGTCAAAGTTCATGAGAAAGTCTCTGTTGGAGCTTTGAGAGGAAGAATTTACGTCTTTCTTTCTTTCTTTTCTCCTCATTCTTTGATTTCTGTCTGTTTTTCTTGATGCTTCATGTTTTCTGAAGTGTAGAAACAGGAAGTTTGTTGTTTGTTTGTCAAAGTGACTGAATGCAAATGTTGCTGCTGCAGCTCCATGTCTCCACCTGGTGGAGGGAGAGCAGAAGTGCAGCAGCTGATGGCAGCTTCCTCTGCCTCCCACTGCTGTCTGACTGCATTCACCTGAACCTGAGAGGAAACACAAGAGAAGAGCCAATCAGTGGAGGAGCAGCTGATCTGTTGGTGAAGGAGGATCAGAGCTGATGATGAGGAGGGTTTCCTCTGCAGGTGAAGGAGGAAGGTGTGTGTGAGCTGATGTGGATCCAGTGAATCCAGCAGCATGGATCAGTGGGAGGAACCACAGGAGGGAGCCCCTCCCTCTAAAAGCAGAGATGGTAACCATGACAACCAGAGCAAAGCTCAGAGGTGAGATGAACATCTCCAACTGTCCATGATCTTCTCCATGTTAAAGCTCAGGACTCACACCAGCAACCTTCATTCTCCACAGGAACAAACCTGGATCTGGATCTGAATCCAGCTGTGGATCCTTCAAGAGTGACATGTCAAAGGATTTACCTATAAACCTCAAAGACATCCATTCAGGAGTGGAACAGTGAGTGTTTTTCAGAGTTTTTGGAGGCTGGATTCTAGTTCAGATGATCAACAGTTTTCAGATGAAGGACTTGAGGTCTGGTTCAGTTCTGGATCTCTCTGATCAGACTCACTTGGAGCATCATGTGTGTGATGAGATCTTTTCAGTTGAGTCTTCTGAGAGTCTCTGAGAGACATCAGAGATGTTGGAGAAGAAAACATGTTGACTGCTGACTCTGACTGACAGCAGCTCCAGTCTAATGAGAAGAATCACTGCAGACTCCTAGGATTCAGATTTTCATGCTTTCCAAACATCACATTGTTCTAGTTTGACTTTCTGCTATCAGAATTTCTAAATTTCTACATGGAGAATTGGAATCAGCTTTTCTAGAAAAAAGTCTGGATTGACTGACAGAAAATGCTGAAACCTTTTCCCTCCATCTGGAAACTGTTGATCCAAACATGTCATGTTATTCCAGACTAAACAGCTCAGTCTGTGTTCATGTCAAAGTCCATCAGCTGTTCATGAAGAAGCAGATCCTCCAACACTCTGATGGTTTGGTGTTTGCAGAGGTCAACAGGTCACACAGAGAGTCCAGTCTGCAGCCTCCAGCTGTGGCTCCATGAAGAGTGACCGGTCCAAAAATGATCCTCCATCCTTCAGAACTGAACCAGGACCTTCAGACTCACAGTAAGAAGCAGTTTCTTGTGAACAAAGCAGAGTTCAGCTCTCAGCAGGAACAACAATGTTCTCATCAAGAACATTAGCTGATCCATCCAGGAAGGTCAACCATCTGCTGTGATGCTTTTGGTCTGAGAGGAAAGAAAAGAGTTGGACAACTCTTAAGGACACAAAGCTCAGTCTGTGAGGATGAAGCAAACAGCTGAACTTTTCTCTGACCTCAGTCCAGACATGAGCTCCAAACACAGCTAACGCATCATTTAGACCTTCAGATGGACTAGATCTGCTCTGGTTTCCACCTGGAAACACATTTGATCACATTCAGCTCAGTCTGGATCACACAATATCTGAGTCTGAAGATCAGAGAGAATCTGCTCCATGATCAGAGTTAGTCTGGAACTTCCCACTGACAGCTTTGATTGTTGTTCAATAACGTTTCTCCTTAGTGTCCACAGAGAGAAGAATAAGGGCGGACCCCAGTCTGCAGAAAGACCCAGAGCTGGTGAGTCAGAGCCTGATCATCTGCTGATGGATTCTTTTGGAAACATGTGGAACACTCATGAAGGAGCTTTCTTCTCTGCTCTTTCAGCAGATGTTGGTCTGCAGGAGATGTTTGGAGAACATCAGATCAGTCTGAGAAGCAGAAGTGAACATGTGGCTGAAGGAACTGAAGAAGCAGGAAGAGAAACGCTCCTCAACAGGGTCTACACTGAGCTCTACATCACAGAGGGACTGAGACCAGAGGCTCACACCCAACATGAGGTGATGCAGCTGGAGACCACCACCAAGACCAACAAGCTCCATGACACTGCAATCAAGAACCCAGACATCTTCAAAGACTTCTCTGACCAACACAAATCCATCAGAGTGGTTCTGACCAGCGGAGTTGCTGGAGCTGGAAAAAGCTTCTCAGTGCAGAAGTTCACTCTGGACTGGGCCGAGGGCTTGGAGAACCAAGACATCAGTGCTGTGGTTCCTCTGTCCTTCAGGGAGATGAACTTGATCAGAGATGAGCAGCACAGTCTTCTCACTCTGATCCAGCTGTTCCATCCAACACTCCAGAAGATCCCAGCAGAACAGCTGTCTGTCCTCAAACTTCTGTTCATCTTTGATGGTCTGGATGAAAGCAGACTTTCTCTGGACTTCAACAACAGTCCGGTGGTGTCTGATGTCACACACAAGTCCTCAGTCAACGTGCTGCTCACTAACCTCATCCAGGAACGTTTGCTGCCCTCAGCTCTGGTCTGGATCACTTCCAGACCTGCAGCAGCCAATCAGATCCCTCCTTCATGTGTGGACAGACTGACAGAAGTACGAGGCTTCAATGATGCTCAGAAGGAGGAGTACTTCAGGAGGAGGTTCCCAGATGGAGAGCTGTCCAGCAGAATCATCTCCCACATCAAGGGCTCCATGTCCCTCTACATCATGTGTGAAGTTCCAGTCTTCTGCTGGATCACTGCTGTGGTTCTGGAGAACCTGCTGACCACAGAACAGAGAGGAGAGCTGCCCACCACCCTGACTGACATGTACTCCCACTTCCTGATGGTCCAGACAAAGAGGAAGAAGAACAAGTACCAGCAGGAACATGAGACAAGTCCACAAGAGCTGACAGAGTCTGACAGGAAAGTTCTTCTGAGGCTGGGGAGGCTGGCATTTGAACATCTGGAGAAAGGACACATCATGTTCTACCAAGAAGACCTGCAGCAGTGTGGTCTGGATGTCACAGAGGCCTCAGTGTACTCTGGAGTTTGTACTGAGATCTTCAGAAGAGAGTGTGGGATCTTCCAGAAACCGGTCTACAGCTTTGTTCATCTGAGCGTTCAGGAGTTTCTGGCTGCAGTCTACATGTTCCACTGTTACTCCAACAGGAAGGTAAAGGTCATTGAGGACTTCCTGAAATACAGCATGAAGAACTCATACCTGGATGAGTTCCTGAGTAGAATCATGAAGAAATCCCTACAGAGTCAAACTGGACACCTGGACCTGCTGGTTCGCTTCCTTCATGGTCTCTCTGTGGAGTCCAACCAAAGACTCTTAGGAGGCCTGCTGGGTCAGACAGAGAAGAATCCAAGAACCATCCAGAGACTCTTAGGAGGCCTGCTGGGTCAGACAGAGAAGAATCTAGGAACCATCCAGAGAGCCATCAACAACCTGAAGAAGATCAACAGTGGAGGAGTTTCTCCTGACAGAAACATCAACATCTATCACTGTCTGATGGAGATGAAGGATCTCTCAGTTCATCAGGAGATCCAAGAGTTCCTGAAGTCAGAGAACAAATCAGAGAAGAAACTCTCAGAGATCCACTGCTCAGCTCTGGCCTACACTCTGCTGATGTCAGAGGAGGTTCTGGATAAACTGGACCTGAAACAGTACAAGACATCAGATGAGGGTAAACGGAGATTGATCCCAGCTGTGAGGAACTGCAGAAAGCTCAGGTGAGTCCAGAAATGATTGTGATGATACATCAGATCAGTGTTCAGATTGATTTACAAAGAATGAAAGGTTTGAAAATGATTAGAAATAAAAACATGAAAGAAGAAAATCAGCTTGTTTTGACACTCATATGATCTTTTAGCTAAAGAGCAAAGAAGGATCATATTGTCCAAATGAAATCCAATCCAGAACCTTCTGAAAGGTTTGAAACCAAAACAGACGGTCCAGAATGAAAGGATGTCTTCATTTCCACAATGTCAGTCATTCTAGAAGCACATTTCTAAAATGCTCTTTCTTCTGTTCATCATCTTCTTTCTAGATAAATCATTGATCTGTGAATGAAACAGTTTGATGACTACAAGAAGAAACTGAAGCAGAAACGTGATTTCTTAGGTTCTTCTATTTCAGACACAATTGTATTTTTTCACTTATCTTATTTTTACCACGATAGGGTGCACCGGGTTATAGGGTGCAGTCTCAGTTATGGGTGATTTTTCTGTATTTGACACAAACACGTGCACGTTAGCACAACATACCGGTAAAACATGCATACTAGTGTTGAACCTTTCCTGCAGTGACGTTTCTGAACGTGGGGGAGATCCTCTCCAGGGCCGATGGTGGATCTTCCTTCAGGGTTCACTTCCCCGTTTAGACCCTCAGAGCCTCCAGAGCAGGTTAATAATAGAATCAGTCTCTGTTTTATTGGAGGAGAACTTTTTTTATTACTGTTCTCCCTAACTGAGTAACACAAACTGAATGCTTACTCACTCACTTGGCTGAATGTCTGCCCCCTCCTTTTGCAAACGGGGGACGGCAGCATGCGGGAAATCAGCACACACACACACACATTTCAGCACGCACACATTTCATCACACACACATTTCATCACACACACATTTCAGCTCACACACTCATTGTAGATAAAAAGCAGTGGGAGAAAAACTGAGTTGGTTCTCATGCTGTCTTCATCTACTCTTCTGCTGAAGTCCCACAACTACACATTAGGCGGATCGCCTCATAGGGCGCCCCTTACAGTTTGGAAAAAAATGCAAGACTTTAAAGTGCACCTTATAGTCGTGAAAATACTGTACCTGACATGTTTGGCAGACGTCCTCTGTCTTTGTCATAGTCGAGGACGACTCTGACTCTGAACAATGAAGCTTAGCATCACAGCTAACTTGTAAACCTCCACAGGTTCTGGTTCCGCCATAGAAACAGTCACTTTAGCCTCTTTCTATCAAGAAGACCTTCAATTTCAATTTTTATTTGTATAGCCCAAAATCACAACAACAGTCGTCTCGATGGGCTTCAAAGTAAAACATGAACTCAAAAGGATCATGAATACAAAGAGTTCAGTAGGAAAATAGACCCCCCTTCGCGGTAAGGAAAAAATCAAAAAAAAAAACGGATTCTGGAAAAAACAAAGAAACCTCAGGGGGCCCACATGAAGGAGGGATCCTCCCCCAGGACGGACAGGCGATTTACCAGAACTCTTAGAGGAGAATTAACTTATCTAACTCCACAACTACATATATAAAGTCCAGCAGACGAGCTTCATCCAGCCAGAGTTGGGGGGATAGTCAGGGGCACGAGTCGAGCCAGAGACAGGAACCACAGCCAGGTGTAGGAGCAGGAGCAAAGGCGTTTCATTCTGAAAAAAAGTTCTGCCTGAAGGTTGGTGCTGCTGTGGTTCTGTTCATAACGAGAGACGTGGACCTGAGGAGGAAGCTGGATTCTGTTCTGTTCCTGTTCTGCAACAGAACAGGAAGATGAACTGTTGTTGTTTACAGCTTCAGAGCTGAAAACATGAAAATATCATTTTGGAAATGAACAGAAAACTCTCAGAAAACTGGATCATAACCAACATTTAAAACCTGTCAACATTCAACCATCATCATAATAATCATCATCATGGTCAGAGTGACAGCTGTCGGTCTCTGTGATCCAGATGTTCTATTGTGAACTTTGGGGTTCAGACCTCAGATCCCTGACAGACTGAGGGCAGCATGAAGCTCCATGGAGCTCCACCTTCTCACCTCCAGCTGCAGGTGAAAGAAAGATGAAGTCTGAGAGAGACTGATGAGGAGGACTGTTTCAGGTCCGATGAAGAGATAAATGTCCAGCTGGAACTTCATCGCAGCCTGAATTCATCATAGATCGCCTGTTTCTGTCTTTCTTTCTCTTCACAGACTTACAGCACATTGTGAACTCTCAGAGACTGACTGTGAAATTGTGGCCTCAGCTCTAAAGTCCAACCCGTCCCACCTGACAGAACTGGACCTTAGCTACAACAGCCTGAAGGATTCATCCATGAAGGTTCTGTGTTCTGGACTGGAGAGTCCAAACTGCAGACTGCAGACTCTGAGGTCAGAACATTGAAGCTGCTGGTTGGTTCATTTCTACATTTGTAGTTCTTCACTGAAGCTGAAAGGTTTGGATTCAAAGATTTTCTGGATTTTCCACAAATTGAAACATCTTTGATTCAAAGAATCAAAGATGTTTCCTCTGCAGGACCTTCCTCTGCAGTGGAAGAAAACAGTTACTTAGATTTTCTTTAGAACAAAGATGTTTCCATGGCAACAAAAGATTCAGCTGTTGAAACATTTGACAGATTTCTGAGTTTAAAGAGTCAGAAAACAAACAAGAACTCAAACTAAGACAGACTAGTCATCCTGATCAAACCTGAAGTTCAAAGTTCAAATCAGACACAGCAGAGCATGTGAACATGCATGCGCACACAGACACACACAAGTGTGACCCAGACTAGAGAGGAAAATCAGAGAATAGAGAGTTTTGGTGCAGAAATGAAAGAATTGAGTAAACCTGCAGAGGCAGATCTGTAGCTGCATTTCTGTTTAATGTCAGACAATATTTTCAAAGACCAGAGTTTGCCATCTTGAAGTTATAAGATTAAAAATATTTGATAAAGGATTAAATGCTACATCTAAAGAGAATGAGTTTAGCGTCAGCACGCTGCACCACAGCAACGCTTCTCTTAGAGATCAGTGGTCCAGAGTGTCTAAATATCTCTTATATGGTGTCTTATATGGTCATATAATCTTACCTGTCTGAATCAAATTTAAAAGGATTAATGCCAGAGTAACAAGCAAACATATGTTTTCTATGCAACTGTGATTGTCACTTTAAAAAGTTATAGTCAATAAATAATGAGTAATTTAACATTAAGAAGTTGTTACATTTATTTTTCATTACATTTCGTTACATGTATAAGTTACAGTCAGGACCATAAATATTTGGACAGAGACAAGTTCTTTCCAATTTTGTTTCTGTACATTACCACAGTGAACTTTAAACAAAAAAAACTCAGATTCCACTGAAGTGCAGACTTTCAGCTTTTATTCCATGGGTTGAACAAAAAGATTGCATAAAAATGTGAAAAACTAAAGTTTTTTTTATAAACACAATCCCTTTAATTTATGACAAATGAAATAACTGAAAACAAAATGGTCACTACTAATATTTGGTTGAAAACCCTTGTTGGCAACGACAGCCTGAAGTCTTGAACTCATGGACATCACCAGATGCTGGGTTTTCTCCTTCTGAATGCTCTGCCAGGCCTTTACTGCAGCTGCTTTCAGTTGCTGTTTGTTTGTGGGCCTTTCTGTCTGAAGTTTAGTCTTCATCTAATGAAATGCTGCTCAATTTATTAAGATCAGGTGACTGACTTGGCCATTCAAGAATATTCCACTTCTTCGCTTTAATAAACTCCTGAGTTGCTTTGGCCGTATGTTTTTGGTCGTTGTCCATCTGTATTATGAAACACCGCTCATTGAGTTTGGCTGCATTCACCTGAATCTGCGCAGACAGTATGTCTCTGAACACCTCAGAATTCATTGGGCTGCTTCTGTCCTGTGTCATGTCATCAATAAACACTAGTGTCCCAGTGCCACTAGCAGCCATGCATGCCTAGGCCATCACACTGTTTCCACGGTGTTTTACTGATGATGTAGTGTGCTTTGGATCATGAATTTCTCCACACCTTCTCCATACTTTTCTCTTCTGGTAGAGGTTGATTTTGGTTTTATCTGTCCAAAGAATGTTTTTCCAGAACTGTGCTGGCTTTTTTTAGATGTTTTTTAAACAAAGTCCAATCTAGCCTTCCTATTCTTGAGGCTAATGACTGGCTTGCATCTTGCAGTGTACTCTTTGTGTTTACTTTCATGCAGTCTTCTTTTGATGGTAGACTAGGATATTGTTATGCCTACACTACAAAAAAACAAACTCATTGGATGAACTCAATTTAACTGTGGGCAGGATTTCCATTCAATAAATATGAGTAGGCCAACTATAACAAAATTCTTCTATGTAATGAAATGTAATTGAGTTAGTCAAACTCATTTTATCAAGAAGGCAAGGCAAAAATCATTGTCTGATGTCAGTCTTTAGTCAAGAACCTTTGCTTGCATGTAATCATTGACTAACCCACTGTACTCTTCTGTGGCAATTAACATTCACTAATATACTGTAAATAGAATCATTTTCTCTATAAATGAGGTTCATCATGTATTGTCTTATTGGGAGAAACAGATTTGAAACGATTCCAAGCCACAGTACGTTTTTAACAAACAAAAGTCTTCTCTCTTTCGAAAAGGAAAAAGGATTTGAAGGACTAAAAGTCATAGCAGGCATTAGATGAAAGAGCTGAACATTTTAATAGTTGAATGGTTAAAATAGGTGAAGAATTATAGCTGAACAAACGGCAGAAGATACTATAAGAAGAATAAATAAAGAGAAACAGGAAAACAGCATTCAACAGCATGCCCCTTACTTGAACTGATTCATTTTGGATTACTGGATTTTATAGGTGAAACAATTAATACATTTTGTGTTAGGTCAATTAAATGTAGATACAGAATTTTAAAATAAATGTAAATAAAACAAACCAAATTTAATTGTGTTACATGAAAGAGGGGCTTGACTCATTTTTTTTAGTGTACCTCTTGGAGAGTGTTGTTCACTTGGTTGGCTGTTGTGAACGGGTTCCTCTTCAGCAAGGAAAGGATTCTGCCATCATCCACCAATGTTGTCTTCCATGGACGTCCCGGTCTTTTTGCGTTGCTGAGTTCACCAGTGCTTTCTTTCTTTCTCAGAATGTACCACACTGTTGATTTTGCCACTCCTAATACTTTAGCAATTTCTCGCATGTTTCTTTTCTGTTTTCTCAGCTTAATGATGGCTCCTTTCACCTGCATGGAGAGCTCATTTGACCACATGTTGTCTGTTCACAGCAAAATCTTCTAAATGCAAGCATGAGTCCTCTAATCAACTCCAGGCCTTTTATCTGCTTCACTCATAATGACACAACAAAGTTTTACCCACACCTGCCTATGCAATAGCATGGAAGTCCATTGTCCAATTACTTACGAGCCCATGAAATGAAAGGATTGTGTTTAAAAAATGCTTTGGTTTTTCACATTTTATGCAATCTTTTTGTTCAACCCATGGAATAAAAGTTGAAAGGCTGCACTTCAATGGCATCAGAGTTATTTATACTCTGTCCAAACATTTATGGTCCTGACTGTAGATCTGGGCATTTGAGGACAGCCGCTATGATGATGTGGCCATGGTGAAAATTAATTTGACACCCCTGAGCTAATGTGAGAAAAGCTGTTCAGATATCACAGAAATATGTCACCTTTCTAACTGGAACACCACAGAGCGGGTATCCAGGAATACGAGTCGATTTCCAAGGATCCGCACACATGTGTGTGAGGAAACTGGAGATTCTAAACAGGACTGTAAAAAACCTTTTTTTTAAAACCTTTGCCTTTCTTGTTTTAGTTTTATTTTTAACCTGTTTATATTGATATTATTATGGCTTTTTTGACATTTTTGTACATTCCCCTGGCAAATGTGATAATGTTGTCTTTTGCACATAGTGTGGAGTGTTAATGTTTGGTATTTTGAATGTGCAATATTTGTAAATAAAGTTTATTTAAAAACAGGAAGTTGGAGACAGAGCACATGGTGACTTTTCCCTCCAGAGAGACGCCTTCCAGTTTTTGTAGAGACAGAAGGACACATTTGGATCAGAAAATGAGCTGGGATTGGTGAGTGGAGGAACTGCAGGTGAATAGCAGTTTTCTGGATGGGAAAGGACGGAGTGGGAGTCGGAGTGGAGACTGTGGAGCTAACGTGCATTATGTTCATAATGACAGACTCAGTTTTATTGGTTTGTGGACTTTATTTTATTGACAGCAGGTCAGTTTGTGCTGTTTGTGTAGTGATGAGAGGATCTTTAGTTGTTTGCAGACTGACTTGGAATACGAATCAGCAACAGAATAAATAAGGAACATCTGCCAAGTGGAGTCACATCTCTTTCTCCTGCTCCTTGTGTCCTGACCAGCCCCCCATCTTGTTTACTTTTAAACTCCTATCTGAATCAGTGAAACAGTCCTCCGTCCTCACAGTCCTCCGTCCTCACAGTCCTTCGTCCTCACAGTCCTCCATCCTCACAGTCCTCCATCCTCACAGTCCTCCCTAACAAGGAGTTAGGGAGTAGGGCGGGAATTTGGAAACAGCCTGTGTCTCTTTATTTATTTTTTGAAATCTGACATTTTTGAAATGGAAGCTTTAAATCTATTGGATTGTAAATATGTAGTCATAAATAATTCATGATGATCAATAACATTTCAATTCCTCGTCTGTTTTAACTTCATTTCAAGTCATTTCTAATCTGTTGCATTTTCATTCATGATCATGTTTTTGGGTCCAAATCCAAAAGAAATGAGCAAACAGTGAAAATGTCATCTGTCAGTCTGTCATCAGGGCGGGTCCCACCTGACTGAATGGACCAAGTTCCTGGTCCTCCAGCTGCATCACTGCTCCTGAACACACTTTTCTGTCTCATTGCAGGTTGAAGGACTGCAGTTTGTCAGAGATCAGCTGTGAAGTTCTGGTCTCAGCTCTGAAGAAAAACCCGTCCAACCTGAAAGAACTGGACCTGAGCTGGAACAAGAAACTGCAGGATTCAGGAGTTGTTCATCTGCGTGGTTTTCTGGAGAGTCCAGACTGCAGACTGCAGACTCTGAGGTAAGACTCCATGTTTCACTTGTGTTCAGATCAATATGATGACAAAGTTGTGTTGACCCACAGTGAGCAGAAATGTCCAGATTCTGATCTGCAGCAGCATCTTCCTGCAGCTGCTTGTTCTCTTCAAAGATCTGCAGAAGAACTTCTTCTTTTCTTCCTGCAGCTGCTTGTTTCAAAGCTGTCTGCTGACAGTTGTGCTCCACAAAGTTCTGCTTGCAGCCATCAGCTCTTCTTTGGGTCTTTGCTCCAATAGCTACAGACTCCTTTAAAGCGTGTGCAGAAGAAGCAGCCGTGCACGCTCACATGCACTCTGAGTCATGCTGTGTTTCAGCAGATGCAGCTGAGAGTCCAGCAGCTGATGTTTGTGAGCAGACAGTGACAGAGTCATGCTGCAGCTGGATGCTGCTCTGACAGACACATCCTCCACAAACATCCTCACCTTTTCATCCAAACATCATCACAGCATCCATCAAAGCTCCCAGCAGCTTCTGACTCTTCATTCAGAGCTGAAGTCATGGATCAGGGATCAATGTCCAACATTTGCTGCTGACTCTTCCTCATCACTTCCTTCTTCTCTCTGCTTTGATCTGTTGGAGCTGAAAGTCTCTGATTGAAGGGCTGCAGTGGAGAAGGACTGGAAGATCATCTCCTGAAAACTGGGAGGAAGACTTTCCAGCATCATGCTGCTGAAATTCTCCCATGATTCAGTGCTGTTTGGAGAAGAGCTGAGCAGAAAGAGGAAGTGGACTTTTTCTGCTGTTGCTGCAGAAACATCAGTTGGTTTGGATGCAGCTACAGGCTGATGTTTGACTTTCACACATCTGGACTTCTTTCCTGAAGCAGCTGCATGTTGTCCTGAATGTTCCTGAATGTTCTTCTTCTCTGCTTCTGCTGGACTCTTCTGATCTGCTGCTGTTGCTTCACATCTTTGGACTTTTTCTAAACTTTCTGATCTTCTTCAGCTCTGAACTCTTTAGAAGAAGTGAAGGATGAAAACATGAACTTTGTCTTTAAACTCAACTCTTTGTTTCTGGATTCAGGTTGTTCAACTGCAGATTGTCAAAGACCAGCTGTGCTGCTCTGGTCTCAGCTCTGAAGTCCAACCCATCCCACCTGACAGAACTGGACCTGAGGAACAACAGCCTTCAGTCTTCAGATGTTCAGCAGTTCCAGGATCTGGAGGAGAGTCCAAACTCCAAACTGCAGACTCTGAGGTCAGTAGAGGGTTGGAGTCAGTCCAGCTGCTTCCAGATGTTTGGTCCTAAAGTTAGTCTGAGAGCAAAGATGCAGAGTTTCCTGTGAAGCTGCCGCTTCTCAGTGAAGCTCTGAGGAGAATGATGACAAGCTTCAGGACAACAGTCAGCCAATCAGAGCAGCAGAAGCTCCAACAGGTGAAGATGACAGGAAGCTGCTGCTCTGGACAGGACTGAAGCTCCTGCTGCTCTTTCTGCTGCTGTGCTGCATCACTGACTGACAGACCAGGATCAGGAGACACTCCTTCATCTCTGTCTCTACTTTCTCTCTGTAGGCTATGGGACTGATGTTCCTCCTGGAGGAGCAGAGAGGAGCAGCAGCAGCAGCTGGTCTGCAGAGATGTTGTGACTGGATGGTGTTTCTGGGAGGTGGAGAGCAGAGTGATGGAGGAATCAGAGGAAGTGGAGATGAGTGTCAGAGCTGCAGCAGGAACTGATCTGAGATCAGCTCCACTGTCTCTCTCAGCATCAAATGGACAGTTATTGTGCTGCAGCTCCCCCGGTGGACTGATGGAGGACTGCACTTCCTCTTCTCATTCTGAAACATGGGTTGGATTCAGATGTTCAGCAGCTCCAGGATCTGGAGAAAAACAGATCTGCAGACAAACAGATTCTTTTCTAGATCATCACTTTCTTTTTTGATCTCCATTTGATGGACAGATGTTAGGTTGGGATGGACCAATCAAGGATTGAGGGAATCATTGATCAGATAGAACATTTCTGGATGACTTAGATCTATGTGTGGGTTAGGGGAAAACACAGTCAGGCGTTGGATCCAGAACTCTGGATCACAAGATTCTGGTTTCAGATGTTTCAAACTTGATTTATGTTCTCCAGAAACTCTCATTGACAAACAAACACAGAGTTTCATTCAGAAACCTCCAACATGGTCATGTGACCAGAATGTTCATAGTGGAGACACGGACAAACGCTGTGGTCACATGACTCACTAGTTTGGATTCAAGTCCTTTGAAGTCAGTTTTTGGAGCAGAAATCCCGTCTAAACTCAGTTGGTGTACAAAAGTCTCAGTTGAATCATTTTTCTATCATCTCTGTTCTGTTGATGATCAAATATTGACTCATGCAGTTTGAAAGACTCATAGTTTTGGTTTGATTGATGTTTTCCACAGTTTTCTGACTGAACTTCCTTTTTCTTTTGTGTTTTGTGGGTAAAACTGTTCTTTTTCATGCTGACAGCATTTTTAGCTGCAGTTTGTAAAGTAGTTTCATCTCAATCCAGTTGAATCTCCTCATTTTCTAGAATGTGTGAAACTAGTAGAAACTTTCTAAGCATAAAGCCTGTTTTCTCCAGAGGACATGAATGAACAGAGTGGATCTTAGTGAGGAATGACAGCCTCTGGATGCAGAGAATCACTTTGATCTTTTAAACAAAACTTCAACAAGTCCTCCATGCCATCATCTTCACAGACCACTTCATGGGTAAAATCAATGCTATAAGGTCAAACATTTCATCTATCCCATACACTAGTTTTAACAGATTAGCAGCATTGTTTTTACTAGAAGAAACACTGGGGAGTTTTGTCCTGGTTGACGCGGAGATGCTTGGTCGAGTTGTATCCCAAGTAAACACTACAACCTGCCTTTTAGATCCCATTCCCACTTCACTTTTTAAAACATTTTATGGATTCTTTGAGTCAGAGCTTTTAAACATAGTTAACTGCTCTCTTCAGACGGGGGTCTTCCCCTCTGCCTGTAAGACGGCGGTGGTGAGGCCCCTTCTGAAGAAGAGTAAATTAGACCCAAAAAATCTCGATGACTATAGACCCGTATCCAACTTATCATTTTTAAGTAAAATTATAGAAAAGGTGTCACTACTCAACTGTGTGAGTTTTTAAATACCCAAAGAATATTAGAAAATATTAGTCTGGTTTTAGGACAAACCATAGTACAGAGACGGCTCTTTTGAAGATCGTTAACACTCTTTTAAACTGTATTTTAGATATAAAGTCATGGATGGCAGTAAAATTCTTAAGCTCGACCAGGAGAAAACTGAAGTTTTAATCATCGGTTCTGAAGACAAGAGAGAGAGATGATTTTACCACATCTTCAGAATTTTAAACCTTCTCCATGTGTGAGAAACCTGGGCGTACTTTTTGACTCTGAGCTAAATTTTATCCCACACATTAAAAATGTCGTTCAGACAGGATTTTATCATCTCAAAAACATTGCCAGAGTCCGCCCATTCCTCTCTCTTGCCAGCTAATGTAGAGGTGCTGATGCATCCTTTTATTTTCAGTCATTTATATTATTGTAATGCCCTGCTCTCTGGTTTCTGGTTTACCCCTATTTCAAATCTATAGCTATTGCAGAACTCTGCGGTACGAGTTCTAACATGGACCAGAGGGCGGGAACACATTACACTGGTTTTAAAATCGCTTCCTTGCCCCCCCCTATGTGTTTCAGAATTGATTTTAAAATTCTTTTAAAGGTTTATAAATGTTTCATGCTCTTGGCCCTTCTTATTTAAATGATTTTCTTTTAAAACATGAGCCCTCACTGACCTGGAGGTCCACCGGTGCCGGCCCCTAAGGTGAGGACCAAAACTTATGGTGAGCCTTCGTTCTGCCATTAGGTCCTCGCCTGTGGAACAGCCTGCCGGAGAACCTCAGGGCCGCAGAGACTGTAGAAGTTTTGAAGAAGAGGCTGAAGAGCCACCTTTTAAATTTCTCTAAATGTACTCTATTAGTTTTAGTATAGGCTGTTTTATGTATTTATTTTTATTTTACAAGTCTCATTCTAAATTTTTGTTTTTATATACATCTTATGTCTTAGTATAGCATGATTTCAACTCCAGTGTTTCTTGTGAGGATCTTTTTCTCCAGGGCTTGCTGGCTTGGTTGGTGGTTGTTGCTGCAGTTGTCTCCCTTGCTGGGGCAGCTGGAGTTTAACTTTGCAGCTTCATGGCTGTGAAGTGCACCCCGTTGCTGTCTGGGTGGGCACTGTGGCGATGCTTCTATGGCGGAGCTGGCTCCTGGCATGAAGAGATTCCCAAATACTGTTACCTCACAGCAGAGCCAAGCCTTATATCTTTTTTTTAGAAGTTAGTCATTATTCATTGTAAGTGGGGGTCATGGGTCGTATGTTTTAATGGAGGGGAGTGGGAAGGGTGAAGGTTGGGATTTTACTATAATATTGTGTGTTTTCTGTTTCTAATGTTAAAGCGCTTCAAGCTGCGCAAAATGCATGAGAAGCAATATTTTATAAATAAAGTTGGATTTGATTTGATGCAGCTGCTGCAACAACACCAACTGCATTGAAGCAGGAGGGAGAAGGGAGACACCTGCTGGCTGTTTGCAGAACTGCATCTTAGTGTCAAAAGGCTTCAAACTGAAAGCTGTCTGTAAAATTCCTGCAGCCTGTTTGGATCTAATAAATGCTCTTTTGAATCAACTGTTTGTTTTCTATTGATTTTTGTCTTCCTTCTATCTTTGACTCACAAACAAACTTGAATCTTTAGCCTTCCCCCTCATCCTGTTCCAGCTGTTCTAATCAAATCAAATCAAATTCAAATTTTATTTGTCACACACACAATCATACAGCGTACAATGTGCAGTGAAATGCTTAGGCGACCGCCCGCGACCTCAAACAAGAAAGAATAACAATAGGAATAGGGAAATAGATATAAAATATAGGAATATACAAATATAAAAACATTAAAAAAACAGAGTGACCGAATGTGTGCAAATATGCTCTAAAAGTGACATGTGAAAGTGGCTTGTGATTATAATGTCCATGATTACTGGTTAAGAGTCCGTATCGCCTGTGGGAAGAAGCTCCTCCTCAGTCTCTCTGTGTTGGCCTTCAGAGAGCGGAATCGCTTTCCTGACCGCAACAGCGAGAACAGTCCATTGTCGGGGTGGCTGAGGTCCTTTGTTATCTTCCTGGCCCTGTTCCAGCACCGCCTGCTGTAGATTGAGTGTAGGTCAGGGAGCTCAGTGTGGATGATGCGCTCAGCTGAACGCACCACCCTTTGGAGAGCTCGTCTGTCCCGCATGGTGCTGTTCCCGAACCAGGTTGTGATGTTTCCCGTCAGGATGCTCTCTATGGTGCAAGAGTAAAAGTTCCTAAGCACCACAGAGGGCAGTCTAAAGTCTCTCAGGCGTCTAAGGTGGTAAAGACGCTGCCTGGCCTTTTTCACTATGGTGTTGATGTGACAGGACCATGACAGGTCCTGCGTGATGTGGACACCGAGGTATCGGAAGCTGTTCACTCTCTCCACTGGGCTCTTGTCGATGACGGGGGTCTGGTAGTTCCTCTTCTGCTTTGTGGCGAAGTCTACTATCAACTCCTTTGTCTTGCTGACGTTTAGGAGGAGATTGTTCCTCTCACACCAGTCTTCCAGATGTCCAATCTCCTTCAGGTAGGCCGTCTCATCATTATCAGTGATCAGGCCCACCACGACGGTGTCGTCAGCGAATTTGATGATGGTGGTGGAGTTGGTGGAGGCCACGCAGTCGTACGTGTAAAGTGAGTACAGCAGAGGGCTCAGAACACAACCCTGGGGGGCTCCAGTGTTGAGAGTGATGGAAGCTGAGACATATCTGCCCATCCTTACGGCCTGTGGTCTGCCAGTTAGGAAATTGGAGATCCACTGACACAGAGATGGGCTGAGTCCCAGGTGTTCCAACTTGGTGGTGAGTGTGGAGGGAATTATGGTGTTAAATGCTGAGCTGTAATCGACAAAGAGCATTTTTACATAATTTCCCCTTCTAGTGTCCAGGTGAGTGAGAGAAGTATGAAGTAGATGAGAGATAGCGTCATCCGTTGAGCGGTTCGAACGGTAAGCAAACTGTAGTGGATCCAGTGAGTCAGGTAGTGAGGAGATAATTAAGTCTTTGATCAGTCGCTCAAAGCACTTCATTACTACTGAGGTGAGGGCTACAGGTCGGTAGTCGTTGAGGGAAGTAGGGTGGGGTTTCTTTGGGACTGGAACAATAACAGACTCCTTAAAGCATGTAGGGATCACCGACTGAGATAAAGAGATGTTGAATATCTCTGTGAACACAGGTGCTAGCTGGTCTGCGCAGGCTCTGAGGACTCTACCTGAGATGCCATCTGGACCTGCTGCTTTCCTGGTGTTTACTCTCCTGAAGGCTCTCCTCACGTCATGCTCGGAGATGATAAACTCGTTACTGGTACTGGTAGTAACTTCCTGTCTGCAGCCGTTAGTTCCGCTAGCATTAGCATTAGCATCGCTAGCATTAGCATCGCTAGCATCCTTGGCTGCGGCCTCGAAGCGAGCATAGAAGGTGTTCAGATCGTCTGCCAGAGTCCTGTCCGCGCTCGTCACCCCGGATGTTGGTGCTCTATAGTCCGTTATTGTTCTTAGTCCCTGCCACAGGCTCCTGGAGTCACTCTGTTGGAGTTGTGACTCTAGTTTCCTCCCGTAGCGCTTCTTCGCCTCTTTCACCGCCTTCCGGACATTGTATGACGCAGCCTTATACAGCTCCATGTCCCTGGACGCGAGTCCCGCGTTATAGGCAGCGGTGCGAGATCTCAGAGCGTCACGGATGGTTTTATCCACCCACGGCTTCTGATTGGGAAACGTTCTGATTTTAGTTTTCTGTACGGTGTCCTCCGCTAGTTTCCCCACAAATCCCACAACCGCTTCCGTAAACACGTTGATGTCATCGGAGCTGTTTCTAAACATGCCCCAATCAGCGTCCTCGAGTGCGTCCTGTAAGGCGGCCACCGATTGGCCTGTCCAGCGCGCGACCTCTCTCTGAACCGGAACTTCCTGTTTGAGCCTTTGTTTATATTTTGGCATGAGGAAGATGGCGGCGTGGTCAGATTTCCCAAACGGTGGATGAGATTGTGCCTTGTAGCCATCCTTAACTGTTGTGTAACAGTGGTCCAGTGTCCTTTTGCCCCTGGTCGGGCAGGTGATGTGCTGGTAGAAGTTCGGTGCTGCGCGTTTGAGGTTGGCACTGTTAAAGTCCCCTGCCACAATAAGCACAGCATCCCGGTGTTGAGTCTGGTGCTGTGTGAGGGCCTCATGCAACTCGCATAGGGCAGCATCCGTGTCCGCTTGTGGTGGAATATAAACGGCGCTGATTATGACCGATGTAAACTCCCGGGGAAGATAAAAAGGACGACATTTGATGGTCAATAGTTCCAGGTTGGGTGTGCAGGAGCGTGTAAGAGGAACAACACTTGCGCTGTTGCACCAGCTGCTATTCACCATTAGACACACTCCACCTCCCCTTGTCTTCCCCGAGTCGCGTGTCCTGTCCACTCGGTGAACCGAGAAAAACTCGGCCGGCTGTATGGCGTAGTCCGGCACCGCTGGATTCAACCATGTCTCGGTGAAGCAGAGGAGATTGCAGTCCCGAATGTCTCTCTGGAACTTTACCCTGGCCCTGAGGTCGTCAAGCTTGTTCTCCAGTGACTGGACGTTGGCGAGCAGGATGCTGGGCAGAGGTGTGCGGTGTGCACGGGCTCTCAGCCTGTTCCTGACGCCGGCTCGTTTCCCTCGGGGCCGCCACTTCGGGTCGCGTCCTTTGTTCTCTCTCAGGATCTCTCTCGGCCAACTCGGATCCGGAGTTAGAAGCGTCGAAACGTGAGTACTTTGTGAAGCAAGAGAAATGAGAGCATTTCGATCGTACCTAATGCATCCCATGGTGATGTAATAGCCGGTTTAGAATTAACTTAAAAAAAAAAAAACCAAAAAAGGAGGTAAAATAGGTAAAATAGGTAAAAAATAGGTCGGAGCAGTCGCGACGGCTGCCGACCTCACCGGCGCCACCCGCGGACTTCATGTGTTTGGTTCCTTCTCAGTAGAAATGGATGGAAAAGAGCTTTGGAATGTTCAGGTGGTGCTGATGTCTTTCTAGATGGGGGTGGGCAGAATAGATGAGAGCTCCTCCCTCCTGATTCAGAGGGGAACAGTGGGCAGCAGCTGAAAGGAGGGAGTGGAAATGGGAAAAGTTCTCTGCACGTTTCTCCTTTCCAAGAACAGAGGGACATGACTCCATGAACAACAGAAGGTAAAGAGTTGGAAAACATGCCCAAAGCTGCAGCACCACCTGCAAAAAGATGCTTCCTCTTCAGGCTCCGCCGCTCCACATCAAGAGCTGCAAGGAGAAGAAGGATCTGAGTTTCTGCTGAGCTGCTGTTGTAGCTTTTAGGGGGTCAGATCTTTAGGAAACTTTGTTGTCAATGAAACCAGGAAGTAAGGTGTTTTGAAGGATCAGATTGATCAGTTGTGGAAACACTGGAAAATGGAAATCCAGCAGAAAAGTAAACATCATGAACTTCCAGCAGGACAAACTGTTCTAGACTGTTGGAGACAGGAACAGCTTTGGTCTGGGAGTTGTCCGTATTCTCAGATGAAATCTTCTCCTCCAATATCTGCTGCTTCCATCACCGGAGAGACTTGTTTTTCCATCCAACATCAGCACCTCTGAAAGAACTGCCTACACGTGTGAGCTGGAGGTGGAGCTTAAATAGGATTTAAAAACTATGGACCAATGTTCTCTTTCTGTATCAAACCAACAGCTTTGATGGACCTGATTGGGATGCAGTTCTGATCAACCGGATGGAGATCCAGTTGATTAGAGTCAATCATATGTTTAGTTTTTTAATTTGAGGAGATTTTTCTTGCTGTTTTGTTGTTGTCTGATGATGTGACAGCTTTAGTCAGTGTGGGACTTTGGGAGCTTGTCTGTAAATATTTTGTATATTTATGGAGATCCAGTTTACTGAGGTCATTTGTCTGACGTCTGAAACCAAATCTTCTAACAGATCATCCTATACTTGGTCTGATTTGAATGTCTAGCTCGCTGACTGTCCAGTTCTTTCAAACTTTGATGTCTTTTTGTCTGGACTTACTGCAGGTGTCCTGGTTTGTCCCTGTCCCTCTGTCTCCCTCTTCTGGTCATCTCTGCTTTTGCTGTCCTCTGGCCTTTTCCTGCAGGTGGTGGTTTTTTCTCCACAGGTGACCAGGATGACTGGCGGGGACTCCTGGTTCACCTGCAGCCCATCTCCACCCTCTGACTGTGTTTCTGACTGCTGTTCCAGCTCATGGCCACCAGTCTGCCAGCTAATGTCTGATGGGATTGAGCTGACATCTGGTAGAAGATTTCCTGTCAGACATCAGACGTCTAGCAGCTGCTCTGCACTCTGATCACTCTGTCAGGAATGGTGTCTGGTCCAGTAGACCTCTGGGCATTAACTCTTTATGGAGTCTTTCTCGTGGCAGCCATTGTGAGACAGAGCAGCTGGTGGTCAGGAGGAGGAATGGTCTTCCTGGCTGTCATGTTGTTCTGAGCCTCAAACAGCCTAGAGGTCATTGGCTGCATCTTGAATGGAGGTGTGACTGTCACAGGCAGGTGATGATGTCCTGTAGTTGGAGATCACCTGGATGCTCTGTCACATGTGGCGGGAATCTCTGCTGTTCTGGAAGTGGATTCTCTAAACATGTGGCACAAAGGTGGAAGTTACTTCTTCTTCTGATGATTCAAACCTGTAAGAGTTTAGTTTGTCTGATCAGGAAACTGAAAATGACGACGTCAGCAGAGCAGAAAGAGGAGGAACACCGTCAACAATCATGTTGGAGCTCCAACAGGCATTTTACTGACTCAGCAAAACACTTGTTTGTTTTTCTTTGTTGTGTCCAGCAGCTGAACAACTGGAAGAAGGTTGTAGGTGCAGCAGGAACATGTGAGAGGAAACCTGCTGTTCCTCAGCTGAGCTTCATCATTCCATATCAGCAGCAGATGAGGAGGATGTGCTGCTGGAAAATCTGCCTCACAGACTCAGTTTGCAGCTTCTGCTTTCAGAATTGACTTCTAGTTTCTGATGTGAAGCATCTCTGGATAAACCAAATCCCTGTTTTCTCCCTGACAGCTGGGAGGAGTTTCTGGAAGCAGGAACGGCTTTGCATCTGGAAAACATCTGGCTTTCTCACCGCAGAAAAGACTAGAAATCAACACACCACTCTAGAACCCCCTAGAAATTGCGAACGAGTTCGCCTTTCGGATTGGTTTATTCTTACTTCGGCTGCCCATGCCTTCTCCACGTTTTATCTGGACGCGATTTGTGGCTGGGGATGACTGTTATCACTGATGTTCTCAGTGTCCTGCCTCTTTGCCTCCCGGTGGCATCTCTCAGCATTCAGTCGGCGCACGATGTGTTTATCGGTTTACCTTTCAGCTGTCATGGCGGTCCTCATGCTATCGACTGTATTATCACAAGCCCTGTACTGGACTTGTGTAGGCTATGGGCTCCCTTTCGTTTTGCGCATTATTGATGTTTTCTCGGTGGTCAATGTTCCTCTGTCTGCCTGGTCTTTTGCATCTCTGTGGCTTGAATTCATTTTCTAATCTGGGTTACCGTGTTGTTTACGACGTATGGTCCTCCACCCGTCCGGATTTATTTTCCTCTTCTGGATCTGGATGGTTCATTGGTGCATGCCTCTTCCTTTATGTCATCTCTCGCTTTTATGCGGCGTGTACTTTATTTAATTCTTTGGTTGATGGCTGTGTGTTCAATGATTGGGCCACCGGATTTTGCTGTGGCTTTGGTCCCACGGTCATCCATTCATCTTGTGTTCTTGTTCCGGGTAGTTTGATCCTGGGCCATGTGTTCCTGTTCTGGATGTTCATGTCTTGCGTTTGGCCTGTCCTTCTCAATGCTTAGAGGTCTTGTTATGATGATGCCTGTCGTGTCTTCAGTCTCCCTCCGCTTGTTCTTTTGTGGCTGGGCCCTCTGGTTTTGGGGGAAAGATTTATGAAGAGTGGTTTGTGTACTTCCGGCTGCCAGAATCCACGACTCTAATGGTTTTTAGGGATCGTGTGGTTATGAGAGTTTAGCCATGGAGATTATATTAAGGCTCTTTAAAGAGTGAGATAATAGTCTTATGTGTGTCGTCGGTTGTCTTGGTTGATGTTTAAATAACACCATGAGCAAATTAACCCTGACCGTAGAAACTTCATCATTTACGCTCTAAACCTTATTAGTTAACGAGTTCATTCTTGTGTCCACAAGCCAGTCTTCTATCTGCCCTGCTTAAGCAGATGACACTTGGCTAGATGCATCTACATTTAGAGGTTAGAGGTACATTTAAGATTCAGTCTAACTATCAAAACCTACGATCCCTTATGGATCTTCAGACGCCCTTGGCTAAAAATTCGGCAGTCTGTGTTTTGTTGTCCACCTATTTGAGAACCACTAATATCAAATACGAGAATCATATTTCAGCCGAGCTGCAATCCATTGCTACGTGGGACGTTGACCTTCCTCATCTACAATCTCCTTGGCCCGTGGTTACCCTTCCCATCGCCTAATTCTCGATGACCTTTGAAGGATTTTATATTTCTGCGGTCCTCATTTTTATCATTATTGGCATTAATTTTACTTTTTACATTGTTTCACTGATGAAGTGTGTGCTCCTAAATCTGGACTCTGGAAGATGCATCTTGACCTCATATTCCTGAGATGTGACCTATGGACTGCAGCTGCGACCCCTTCCTCTACAGAGGAGGGGGATGTTGACCTTTTAGGTGTTGTTTAACAGAAGTCAGCAGTAGTGAAGACAACATCCTCATCCAAACCATCTCTGGAACAGATTATATCTGTGAGAACCTCTCTAGATGTCCGGTGCCAAGGGAAGAACAAAAGACTGAACTTTGACCCAGAGGCTTCTTGCAGTTCCTGCCGTCAATCTGATTTGTGATGGACATATCTGAAGGAAACCAGATGTCATGAGGGTGTGGACTAGATTCAAGAAGGACCATCAACTATTGGCGGATGGACGAAGGCGGACTATCTGTCAGCCAATCCGAGTGTTCCAAGGCGGAGATTCGACGGAGGAGGAAGCGCAGAATTTGTCTTTAAAAGTTTCAGCAGAGCACAATTTTATTGTCTTCTCTCTTGTGGCCTTTCATGTAAAACGCCTGTAACTTCTTGCGTTTTGTAGGCCTTCTAAAATGAGGACCCAGATCTGTTTTAATTCTGTCTTAGAACTTTTGTTAGGGAATAAACCTTCTGTGACTTTATCCGGCTGAATCCTGGTCTTCTATCTTTCCCGACTATTAGAACATGCATGGAAAAATCTCAGAGCGAAAGATTTTTTCCTACAATTTGTTGACCTCCGACGTGAGTCGGGGTGGACCGAGCCGGACCGGAAATTATAGTGGTGTATTTTACGTAGAATCTGAGACTTTCGGCGTATGTCAGGGGATGCTAGGTTCCTCCCATGCAGTCGACTCCTTCAGAGGCCTCTTAACAACACAAAGGTGAGCAAACCTGTTGTGAAATTTTACATATTGATTAAGCTTAAATTAAAGAAGAAGCCGAGTGACTGGGAGAAGAAGCATGCCCCGTTAGGTTGACCCGAACCTTAAAGGGATGGTTGACTGTTAGTTTGCGACACTAAGTGTGCAAAAACAGTAGAAAAAGGTATAAAGGATTAGGTGTATCTGTTGTCTTTCCAAGAAAGCGTTCAGAATACAGAAAGGTTTGCGTCTGTTTGTCCTGATACGCTTTTAAAGCGTAGAAAACGGTGTAGCATAGGAGCTAATTGTTGCACGCTTAGGAAATTTGGAAGACACTACCGGGGAGGCGGCCTCGACAAATTATTTTTTTTAGATGGAGAGTGACCAACGAAGGATTCAAAATTAACATGAAAGGTAAATATGAGAAAATATGAGGTATATGATTCATTTTGTCCAGACAAAATACGACCGGGGTGGAACAGACAATACGACGACAGACGATGGTGACGATTTGACTTGAAAACAGCGGTGAAAATGACTTGAATGTGGAGGAATGGAATGGAATGTATGAGATTTTGGAAAGTATGGGATGAAAAAGTGTTTGAAATCTGTGAATTTTAACTTTATTTCCACATTTCCTTGTTTATTGTGTTTCTATGGCCGCAGCCATCTTGTTTACGTCGAATGAACCAATGGCGGGAGGTTTTAGTTGCTTTCGAATGTGTCGATGTCTATTATTGGCTTTGTTCATACCACGTGGTCGCCGTAACGGCGTCCCTACAAACCAGAAAGGCGGAACACGCTAAACGTTTGCAAACAAATCTGAAGAATTTGTGGTCTAATTTGTGGTAAAATACTGGGGGGGTTTGTCATTATTGAGCGTGGTTACGACATCTGTTGTGAGTACACGGTAACAGAATAAATACATAAAATAAAACTCATTTAAGCGGTTTCGGTTGAGAGAAAAATATTTTTTATGGTGATGTAGGTCTAATACAGTTTGGGTA
Source organism: Oryzias curvinotus (assembly GCA_023969325.1). Lineage (NCBI taxonomy): Eukaryota > Metazoa > Chordata > Actinopteri > Beloniformes > Adrianichthyidae > Oryzias > Oryzias curvinotus. The sequence continues at coordinate 46,371 of JALJSC010000095.1, forward strand.
AAATAATTTTGAAATTATTTCGGTTTTTGTATTTTGAATATATTTCTCTCATTTATTTGTATTTCTTAATCACCATGATTTAGTTCAGTTTTGCTCAAAGACGTTTTATTGAAATTGGTTATAAGCATTTGGTTCGTTTAGACTAGGACTCCCTTAAAATAGAATGTTTTTAATGTTTGATTTTGTTTGTATGTTTGTTTTGATATTTCCCAGATTGCTAGGATTTTTGTGAAGTGCACAGCTGTGAATGTTTGAATGTGAAGCAAATGACTGGCGGTTTTGTTTGTTGGAATCATAATCAAGAATATTTGAAAATTGTTATTAGAAATAAATGGGAACAGGACAAAGGCAAGATGAGAGACAGAAAAAAAGGAAAAGTGTGGTTTTGAGCATGTGGATTTATGGAAGGATGTGGAAATGCGGAGACAAGAAATGTAAAGGAAAAGCAGTGAAATGAAATGCATGGAAAGGGATATAGAGGACCTGTGGACAGGAGGTGCAGGTTTTGGTTGAACAGTGGTTATGGAAAAAAGCAGACCTGTTTGTGAAAATGAGTAAGAAGGAAGAGGCAGGTAAGAGAGAACTAGAGAGTGGATTGTTGGCAAGAGAAAGATGAGTAAAAAGAGAAGGGGAAATATGATTGTTAACACTAGTTAGAAAAGATTCATTTCAGTGAAATGGTTTATTTTGTTTATGTGCAAGGTACCTAATTTGTGTTTGGTTTGGTTTGGTTTTGAGAAAATAGTTAGAAGTTATTGTCTGCGTCTTGATTGTCTGTGTTTTAACAAACCTGTTGTGGTTTAGAGTGTGAATTGTGTTTTTTGATTAAATAAGGAAAACTGAATAAAGAATTCGGAGAATAGAAAGGTTAAAGCAGTTGATTTTTCACAGAAAGAGGATGGTGATGATAGGCTGTCATCTTCTAGGGGACAAAGAGCAGAGGTTGATGGGAAGAGTGCAGCTCCACCCAAAACTATTTGAGGAGATTTAACCATTACCCAATGTTGTAACATTCATTTTACACTAATTGGAATTCCCAATCCCCATGATGGTCAGAATGAAAGGTGCACAATTTTGTATATAGAACATGGACAGTGCTCAGCAACAGCATTGAAAAAAAAGGGCCTTACATGAAGGTGCAAGAGAAGTGTTTTAATTGTTAGCAGGCGAAAGGAGTAATTACACGACATGATGATCCCCCCATGTAACTCCCCCCCCCCCCTTTTTCTCCTCTGCATGCAGTTCCCATCTGTGGAATTGAGGATGGTTCAGGACCTGCAGGTCATAAAAGTGCTGTAGTTTAAAGGACACTTTGTGTGCTAGAAAAGTCCACACTTTGTTGAATTCTTTTCGATCAGACACCATAGTATGAAAAGTTTGGATTGTAGTATTGTTACCTTTAGCAATTATCTAGATTCTTATTAGGACCAGCAAGCCCTTCAGGACAAGTCGAACTAAGGGTGTTAATGTTAAACTATGATGCTTCAATTGATCTTGCTTTTTTGATAAAGAACTAAATAAATAGCTGTTAGACTGTGTCTAAGAAAGTGTATTTTTTGAACATTTTGCTCCGCACCCGTTATATTGGTCACAGACAGATTTAGGGATTTTTTCTTGAATAGGCTTTTATCGCTGATCAACTGACTTTTGCAGCCACGGTGTTGGCATTTAACCTGAACAGGACACTAATGATTTTTCTAAATTTTTGTCCTTAGAAGCACATAACTTTATGTTTGCAGGAAAGGCAGCCCAGATAAGAGTGAAGTCCAGACCCCTCCTTAACCCTCATAAATCTTCATGCAGAACATTCTTCTGCCTAAGGGGTACAAGAGCATGAGCAGATGCTCACACCTCCCCCGAAGGACCTCTGTTGGCCAGAAGGGGGCCGTGTCAAAGGTGACTGACCCTGAGGTTAAGATAACTACTTCAATCATGTAAAGTATTACTGCACATTTGCAGGTAATAGAAAGGAGAAAGGGAGGAGTTGAGCAGCTGAAAACTCCACACATGATAAATGGTGTTTAAAAAATAATAACGTGAATTTTGAGTTTTATGCCCTCAGGAACATTAGCAATGATATGTCATGCTCAGCCATTCGGAGGTCTAAGACCAAGTGACAAGGCAAGAAGGCCGGGGAGACATGGGCCACCCAGGGGACCCCACCTGCAGCAGTGGGAGATGTATGCTTCATCTATGCCTCTACAAGGTATTCAACACCAGGGCGTGGCGGAAATGGACAGTACTCACGACCACTCCGGACCCCCTCCTCTGCCGAAGCATGAATCACAGGGGTGGCAACACAGGACAGTGACACTTGGTGATGCGGGAGCCATGGTCTCTTTCAAACTCAGAGGAACCAGCATTTTATGTTCTCCAGATGGGAGACGGATCACCTTCCAGAATGGACATGTTCTGATCCGATGCCGTGCCACACAAGATGAGGGACAGTGGTCCCTGCAGCTTCAACCACAGCCAACCCCCATGGCAGACATTTACTGGACATTGTTGGAGCCAGAGGCCCCTGAAAAGCCAGGTGGTTTCAGGTTTAAAAGCCACGACTCTTGTCTTTGACGATTTCCGCCTCCGAATTGTCTGACCTGTAGACTCTATGATTGACAGTACCAGGCAGTATTTCAGCAGGTAGAAGGCCACACGTGGCATTTGACCTTCACTAACATATAGTTGCCCTGAGGGTAAGCGGTTTATTGTGCATTCATACACCCACACATGCAACGGTACTGGCTGTCAGATACAGCTGTATCTCATAGGATTAGCACCCCCTGGTCATGAGGCTCGGCAACTTATTCCTATGACTAAGCAGGGCGTGAACAACACAGATTGGCAAAATTGTGTTTTTTCAACTGTTCAATTTTCTCCCCTCAATAAACTTTACAGGTTAACTTTGCCTCCAACGACAAAACTCTTCAATTTTAGAGCATGTCTGTATTGACAGACATCGCGGCAGAGAGCGGACGGCTTATGAAGATGCAGAGACGCTGCTTAACACGCTCCCTGACACTTTATTTCCCACAGGTTAATTTGATGTTGGTACATGCTCCACCGTTTCCCTAGTGGTGATTCAGGTAATTGCAGGAGCACACATTTTTAGATCTCAGTAATGCTGGTGAAGGATGCAGATGAAGGGACAGAGGAAACTTGGACTGGTTTGTGGAACTCTGATGGAGCATTCACATTCTTCGTAGTGTACTTCTTTTAAACTGGTCTTGAAAGCAGATGGTAAAATTTATTGCATAGCATATGATCTAAGGACTGTTAATGATGTCACTATTACTGTAGTTCTACCCGTTCCGGATCCATATTGCATGTTGTCAACTTTAGCTCAACAATGTGTGTTGTTCACTGCCATTGATTTAGCAAACCCTTATTTTTGCATTCCATTACGTCAAAATAGCAGACAGTTATTCGCATATTAGTACATAGGTGTTAATAAAATTTCCTGCCATTTTCAGTCACTGTTTGCAGTCTCTCTGACAGGATATTGTGCTACTAGAGGGTAGCAGCTAGCAGCACCGACTGCTGAAACCTGCAAGTAATGACAGATCTTTTGTTAAAGTGTGATTTGGGTTTTGAAGTTTAACAGGATTTTGCTATTTTGTAGCAGGGGAGTCGCATTTGTAGGCAGAACTGTTTCCAGTACAGGATTTTTAGTGTTTATGGGGTAGACTGTGTCTAATTTGCAGCATAAATATTCAGAGATAGTTTGGACATGTTGGCTTTTGGGTCTTTGTGGTTATAGTAGTCATTTTCTTCTTTGTTTTGTGGAATGCATGTCCCCTTAGAGGTCAATGATTAACAACTAGAGTGCGACTACTCTCACGGCTGTAAGCCAACGACAATGAGTGGTTTCATTTCTTCATGTGGTTATTTCACTGGAATGTGGACAGGACGCCTGTTCACCTTACCGGTGCACACACCCATTTGTTGTTTTTATGTTTTTACTTTCTATTTATCTATTTTATGTGTTTGTGCCTTTTCTTTGTTTGAATCTGCGTTGTTTGACTCCACTAGTGTCCTGGGGTTTCCCCCAGGCCAAGAGAGGATGGAAGAGGTCTCAATGATTCTTTGAATGATTCTTTGAAGGAAATTGTTTTATTATTGTTTCAATTCTCATCGTTTACATGTATTGGTTTAGAAAGAATGTTTAAATGACCTTGTTTGACCTTTTTTTACCTTTTTAGAGCCTTGTGTGTCTGTTCATCTGGTTATCTCATCCACAGCGAGGATGAAGGGGTTTTACGACACTGTCCTGAGGTGATAAGGAATGCTGGTGGAGTTAGAATCCACCACATGGGTTATTAGACGACAGCCCCTAATAAACTTGTCTTTATCTTGAATTTGTATACTCCCACCTATGTTTTCCATGAAAACAGCACGAGGAGAAGCAGACTATGGAGAGGACAAAGTGGTGGACATTTCCATTACATCTCTTCTGTACATTTTTATTCTTGTCTTGTCGTGTTTTGTCATTGTTTTATTTTATTATTGTCTTTTGTTCTTGTTTTATTTTTTAAGTTTCTGACCCTAACGCTAATCGATATTTAGATCCACAGCAGACTCATCTTGGGGAGACACCCCAAGCTCTTTTCAAACGTTCTGTTGTATCACATGTGTTTCTTCAGATCTCTAATTACCAGGCTTATTCAGAAGTCCATAGGAGGCCAGGTCCAAGCTTGTCAGAGCTTGTGGGACATGCAGGAGGAGGACACGAGTGGTCAAGGCCCTGAATGACTGTTTGGATTTTGTTGCAACACTTACTAACTAACTAACTAACTAACTAACTAACTAACTAACTGAGAATATTAACTACGAATATTGCTATTCTTATTTATGTGGGCCATATGAATTACAGCTTCCCCGATGGGACCCCCATGGAGGACATGGAAGAAATTTTCTGAATTACGCTTGATGTCATGTTTAACATTTCTATTTTTACTCTTTCGTTGTCGTTGTGATTTTTTTTTTCTGTTTTAATGTGTCTCAATTTCTCCGTTTAATTCTAGGTGTTCTTTTTCCTTACAGGAAGTGGTATTTTATTGTCTTTATCTTTTATGTTTTTACTTTTTAAACATTTCGAATTTGCATTTTTACCTCTTCTAAATCATTTGAATTTGAAGTTGTGTTGCAGATTGTGGGATGTGATAATGTGTTTTTATTTTTCGTGTGACCTCACGAAGTCACGAAGGACCCAGATCTGTTTTAATTCTGTCTTAGAACTTTTGTTAGGGAATAAACCTTCTGTGACTTTATCCGGCTAAATCCTGGTCTTCTATCTCTCCCGACTATTAGAACACGCATGGAAAAATCTCAGAGCGAAAGATTTTTTCCTACACCTTCTGAAGGCATCGCATCCTGAGCCTGCGAGTCACTGCTCTCTGGCCTGCTTCTCCATTTCTGGTGAATGATGACACCCCTGCATTCCTTGATCTGGTGTTAAAACGATTACTGCTTGACGTACCTATTGCTGAACTGAAAGTGGGGCGGTGGACCTTCTCTGCATTCCCATGACACTTCTGACTTAAATCAATCAATATGTTGGCAGTAGAATGAATGTACATTTTTTGATTATAGATGTTTAAAGAAAATTATTGCCAGGTGGAAGCCTCAAAATTTAGGATGTTCTAAAGTGTAGTATAGTATGCGATGGAGCTCAAATTTTGGTTCTTAAGCTCAATTACGCCAATTAAGCCTCGGACATATGGCCGTTGAGGTTGTTCTTGATACTTAGATGGAAAACTTTGAATAAATTGATGTTCTGAGCTCGTATTATGGTATGCCAAATGGGGAAACACTATGGCAGTTAAGCTCGTTCGTAGTCCTGTCATTGGAAGCTTGAATTAATGGATGTTACTTAAGCTCGTTTAAATAGTATACCAAATGAAATAACGTTTATAGCCGTTAAGCTCGTTCTTAGTATTTGATGGAAGCTACGAATAATGGATGGTACTTAAGCATGTCATAGCATGCTTTTGCAAGCTTGGATTGGATGTTAGGTAGTGTCTTCATACGGGTTGTTCTTGGCGGTTCAAATTATAGTTCCTTACAGTGTTTTGCGGATGTGGGTTTTTGTTCTTAAAAATCAGGTATGAGTGATTCTTATGTTGGCTCCCTGCTTGTTTTGTTTCGTTTTTCTTTTGTTTGGCTCTCTCTCTCTCTGCAGATAGTATGTTCCCCTAGTGGTTTCACGAACGGGAGCGGCCCAACGGTCAAAGGTGCCGGGTCACACATAGCAGTTCCACTAGATAGTGTGTCCCCTTCGAGGCGCTGTACTCGAACGGGGGCGGCCCAACGGTCAAAGGTGCCGGGTCACACATAGCAGTTCCACTAGATAGTGTGTCCCCTTCGAGGCGCTGTACTCGAACGGGGGCGGCCCAACGGTCAAAGGTGCCGGGTCACACATAGCAGATCCATTAGATAGTGTGTCCCCCTCCGTGGCACTGAACTCGAATAGAAGAAATAAAAAGAAGGGGGCAGCCCAACGGTCAAAGGTGCCGGGTCACACATTGTACTTGGAAATGGAATGAAATGAAATGAAATGAAAATGGAATGCTGCCAAAACACACCTCATCTTATGACACACTGATTATACATTTACATTCTTTCTTCTTGATGATCTTTGGTTTTGGGGGGTTTTACCCTAAAGTTTATGGAAGTTTTCTCATAGAATTGTACGGAGCCTTATGCCAATCAAAGTTTGTGAATGTCAACTAAGATGTATATTAAGTATGTGAAAATAAATGTATTCTACGGCAAGAGTTTTGTCTGACTGAAACAGTATTATGGGATGTTTTTCAGCTGAATCACTGGGATCCATCTTCATGGTCACATCAAAGTGGTTGTGTCAGATGAAATCTTTCCTGTTTGGAGGAGTTTCCTTCGTGTCAAAACAGGACCACAGATCTCCCATCAGGCCTTGCAGCTCCTGACTTTGTGATGAGTTCCTGCAGAAACTCTTGGAAATCTCATGTTGATTCTATCCCAGTTGACATACATGGAGATTTTCACTGCTGTTGTTCTACTGTAGAGTTTGTCACAGACGCTCAAACTCATGAAGAGTTCAGCTGGAAGTTGAGAACGAGGCAGCAGTTTGAGTCCATTCTGATGTTCCATTCAGGTTTCTGCTACAACAAGCCTTTATTTTGAAAGAGCCAGTGGGGTAGAAACAATAGAAGGATGAGATCAATGAGTTATATCGCTAGAGGAGACACGCCCGCTTTGGAAGCCTGGCCGAAGGTGGCCTATAGTGGCATCTAAGTAGCTTTTATATAAGTTATATTTATACATATTGATAAATATATAATATATGTATAAAATATTTATATTTCTATTTATATATATATATATATATATATATATATATATATATATATATATATATATATATATATATATATATATTTATATATATTTATATATAAATATCGGCGCTCGGTTGGTAAGGTGCAGGACTGTCATGCTGGAAACCCGGGTTCGATTCCCACGGTGGAATGAACAATTAATGGTGATTAATGGAATGGGGCAATTACCATAACAATGGAAATGGGGCAAAATGCCATAACAATGACGGGCAATTAACATCACCCAGTGAGGGTCCTTGGGCAAGACCCTTAACGCTAATGCCTACCTCACCATATGAGAGCCAATGAACCACATGTCATGCCGGCTCAGACGTCGCCCGGCCAAACAAGGTCTGCGTCAGGTGCTGGGGGACCAGAGCACTCTGATGGAAAGTGGGCTACTGGAACAAGATGGAAATGGACTAGATGCCAGAACAATGATCTGTTAGGATGCTACTACTCAAGTAATCCATCCCAGAGGGGGTACATGCAGAGGATGTGGAATGAATGGATGCTTCGAAACCCACAATCAAGGCTAACTGCCAAACAACTGGTAGCCCAATGCTCGAATATCCACAAATGCCAACTCCTATCACAGCTTGAGATTGAAGTGATACAGTACAATGCCACGGGAGAGCCAGAACAACAGGTCAGAGAGGAGGTTATACCACACTCCCACCCTGAGATTGGGTACACAACCCCAACAACCACAGTTATGCTGAGCGAGGCAGCAACTGACCTGAAAAACAGGATAATGTCTACAATGAACACTAGGCAACCCCGACACCAGCTACAACGGTTAAGTGATGTACTGCCTGAAAGTCTACTGGAAACTGTGAATGAAGCATTGAGGGCAATTCCTACCACAACCATCACAGAAACCAATGAACTGGTTTACACTTCAGCAGCAGTGATCCTTGAGATGCTTGGCTATAAGAGTAACCATGGAAGAAAACAATACCCAGAGGCCAAAATCAAGGCAACTCGGAAGGATGTGAGTAAGCTAACAGAGGCTCAAAGAGGTACAATGAGAAAGCAAGTACCGAAGAGATACAGCCAGATGCCCATACCTGAAGCATTGGAAACTGCCAAACAAAGGCTCCTAGCCTTGAGTAGCCGCCTAAAGAGATACACAAGAGACAATGAGGCCAGACGAATAAACAGGCTGTTCGCAACTCAACCAGCGAAAGTGTACGCTCAGTGGCAGGGTCAAAACAGCCGAGCAGACCCACCAAGGCTAGAAACTGAACAGTACTGGAAAAGTATATGGGAGAAAGAGACAGCACATAACAGCAATGCCCAGTGGCTGGTCTCTCGGAGAAAAGAATACAGCAACCTCCCTGAACAGAATCCAGTAACCATCACAGTGGCAGACATCCAAGAAAGAGTCTCAGGTATGAAAAACTGGACAGCACCAGGCCCTGACATGATACATGCCTACTGGCTAAAGAAGCTTACCACACTCCACGAACGCCTGGCAGCACAAATGAACCAGCTGCTAAGAGATGGGACTCACCCTGAATGGCTAACGGAAGGGCGAATGATCCTGATCCAGAAGGATCCCTCAAAGGGTGCAGTCCCATCCAACTACCGGCCAATAACCTGTCTCTCCACAACATGGAAGCTCATGTCATGCATCATTGCAACCAAGATAAATAGGCACATGGATCAATACATGAGCAACACACAGAAGGGCATTGGTAGACACTCCAGAGGAGCCAAACACCAACTCCTGGTCGACAGAACAGTCGCCCAAGACTGCAGGTCACGACACACCAACCTGTGCACAGCCTGGATTGATTACAAGAAGGCCTATGACTCAATGCCACACACATGGATCACTGAATGCTTGGAGCTGTACAACATCAACAGGACTCTAAGAGCCTTCATAAGAAACTCAATGAAGCTGTGGAAAACCACCCTTGAAGCCAATGGGAAACCACTTGCACAAGTGTCCATCAAATGTGGGATATACCAAGGTGATGCTCTGTCCCCACTGCTGTTCTGCATAGGTCTGAACCCCCTCAGCCAAATAATCAACAAGACTGGCTATGGATACCGACTCAGAAATGGGGCCAACATCAGTCACCTCCTCTACATGGATGACATCAAGCTATATGCTAAGAACGAGCGTGACATTGACTCCCTGATCCACACCACCAGGATCTACAGTAATGACATTGGGATGTCATTCGGGCTCGAGAAATGCAGCCGGATGGTGACAAAGAGAGGCAAGGTAGTCCACACAGGGGGGGTCTCACTCCCAGAAGGAACAATAGCAGACATTGAGGACAGTTACAAGTACCTTGGAATTCCCCAGGCAAATGGAAACCTGGAGCAGGCAACAAGGAAAGCTGCAACAGCTAAGTACCTTCAACGAGTAAGGCAAGTCCTGAAAAGCCAGCTCAATGGCAAGAACAAGACCCGGGCAATAAACAGCTATGCACTGCCAGTTATCAGATACCCTGCAGGAATAATAAGATGGCCAATGGAAGAGATACAGACCATGGATGTTAAAACACGGAAGCTCCTCACCATGCATGGAGGGTTCCATCCCAAATCCAGCACTCTGAGACTGTATGCTAGCCGCAAGGAAGGAGGCCGAGGACTAGTGAGCGTAGAAGCCACTATCCAGGATGAAACATCCAAGATGCATGAATACATCAAGCTCAAGGCCCCAACTGACAGTGTGCTCAGTGAATGTCTCAGGCAATGGAGAGCAGAGGATACAGTGCTGGAAGACAGATCCTCATGGGAGGACAAACCCCTCCATGGGATGTACCACCGGACCATAACTGAAGTGGCTGATATCAAGAAGTCCTACCAATGGCTAGAAAGGGCTGGCCTACAAGACAGCACTGAAGCGCTCATCCTGGCAGCTCAGGAACAAGCCCTGAGCACCAGAGCGATAGAGGCTCAGATCTACTACACCAGACAAGACCCAAAGTGTAGGCTGTGCAAAGAGGCGCCTGAAACAATCCAGCACATAACTGCAGGATGTAAGATGCTGGCAGGTAAAGCATACATGGAGCGGCACAATCAAGTGGCTGGAATAATATACAGGAACATGTGTGCAGAATATGGACTGGAAACCCCAAGGTCAAAATGGGAAACACCTCCGAAGGTGGTAGAGAATGAGAAGGCAAAGATCCTGTGGGACTTCCAGATCCAGACTGATAGGATGGTAATGGCGAACCAACCAGACATCGTAGTGGTGGATAAAGAACAGAGGAAAGCCGTTGTGGTGGATGTGGCAGTGCCAAGCGATGGGAACATCAGGAAGAAGGAACATGAGAAACTGGAGAAATACCAGGGACTCAGAGAAGAACTGGAGAAAGCCTGGAAAGTGAAGGTGACAGTGGTACCTGTGGTAATTGGAGCACTCGGGGCAGTAACCCCCAAGCTTGAGGAGTGGCTACAACAGATACCTGGAAAGACCTCAGACCTCTCAGTCCAGAAAAGCGCAGTGCTAGGAACAGCTAAGATATTGCGCAGGACCCTCAAGCTCCCAGGCCTCTGGTAGAGGACCCGAGCTTGGAGGAGAAACCACCCGCGGAGGGTGAGAGAGGCGTTTTTATATATATATATATATATATATATATATATATATATATATATATATATATATATATATATATATATATATATATATATATATATATATATATATACATCATTTGTTGCTGTTACAGAGAGAGAGAAACAGAGAAACAGTCAGCCTTATAAGCTCAGACTTTAATGAAAAATGCATTGTTGCAGGACTTTTTATAAATAAATAAAATATTACAAATAATTTTTAAAAATACTTTTTAAACAATCAAAGTTATAGACCTCTTTAACATGTAATTTAAAGTATTTAGAAAAGCCCAACAATAAGTCAAAAATAATAATAAATAATAACAATATATAAATAAGTCAATAATAATAATAATGATGAATCAATAATAAATAATAATAATAATAAATTAATATTAATATTAAATGATAAAAATAAATCAATAATAGGTCGATAATAATAATAAATGATAATAATAAATCAATAGTAAGTTAATATTAATATTAAATGATAAAAATAAATCAATAATAAGTCAACAATAAATTATAAATTCAAAAACAAATTTGCCAAATGCCCTTGGTTAACTACCAGTCTACAAAATGCTTGTAAAAAGAAAAATAACCTCTATAAAAAATTCTTAAAACAGAGGACAAGAGAAACTGAACAAAGATATAAGTCATATAAAAATAAACTAACTGAAATAACACGGTACAGTAAAAAAGTGTACTTCAATAATCTACTGAATGAAAATAAATACAACGTAAAGCGAGTTTGGGAAATATTAAATAACATCATTAAAAATGGGACAAAAAAGCGAACTTATCCAGATTACTTTACAGATAAGAAGGGTCAAACCTATGACATAAATGAAGCAGCAAACGGTCTCAATAACTACTTTGTAAACGTGGGTCCAGATTTGGCAGCAGAAATTCCAAAATGCAAAACCAACAAAGAAAATAATCCACTTATCGAAAGGATCCCACACTCAATCTTTCTCTCTGATGTGAACGAAAATGAGCTGATATCAATTGTGAATAATTTCAAGAGTAAAAACTCAAAAGATTGTGAGGATATAGATATGAAGGTGGTGAAAAAAGTAATTCATAGTGTATCTAAGCCTCTAACATACATATGTAACTTATCATTACGAACTGGGAGATTCCCAAACCAAATGAAAATAGCCAAAGTGATTCCTATCTATAAGAGTGGAGACAAACACCAATTTACAAACTATAGACCTGTTTCTCTTCTTCCGCAATTCTCAAAAATTTTAGAAAAAATATTCAACGATAAATTAGCTTTATTTATTGAAAAACATAACATTATAAATGAAAACCAATATGGTTTTAGAGAAAATAGATCTACCTCATTGGCTATCACTGATGCTGTGGAGGAAATCACAAATGCTCTGGACAAAAAGAAATATGCAGTTGGAATTTTCATTGACTTAAAAAAAGCATTTGACACTCTCAATCATGACATCCTACTTGACAAACTGGAAGTGTATGGGATAAGAGGACTAGCGCTAACTTGGGTCAAAAGCTATTTAACGGGAAGAAAACAGTTTGTCAAGATGGATGAATATACATCAGAAACCAAAGAGATAAGTTGTGGTGTCCCACAAGGATCAATTTTGGGCCCGCTGCTTTTCAATATTTACATAAATGATATATTCAATGTTTCAAAGCTTCTGAAACTCATATTATTTGCTGATGACACAAATATATTCTATTCTACAGACAATCGTAGGGAACTTATCAAGGTGGTGAACAGAGTTAAACAAAATAAAATCATGGATGGATTACAACAAATTATCTTTGAACCTAGATAAAACCAAAGTGATGTTTTTTGGAAACTACAATGCAAATAAAGAGCTCTCAATTGAAATAAATAATGTCCTAATTAAAAGTGTTACAGAAATCAAATTCTTAGGGGTTTTTATCGATGACAAACTAAGTTGGAAGCCACACATCAGACACATACAAACTAAAGTCTCAAAAAGTATTTCAATCGTAAATAAATCTAAACATATATTAGAATACAACAGTAGATATTTATTGTACTGCTCCTTAATATTACCATATTTCACCTACTGTATAGAAATCTGGGGGAATAATTATAAGAGCTCACTACATCCTCTCTTTTTACTTCAAAAACGAGCCATCAGAATTGTACATAAAGCCGGATATCTTGATCATGCAAACAATCTATTTTATCAATCAAGACTTTTAAAACTGCATGACCTTGTGGATTTTTACACTGCGCAACTTTTATACAGAGCCAGTTGGAAATCGTTACCATTCAATATCCAAAAACAGTTCTTAGAAAATGAAGGAGGCTACAGACTGAGGGGATGTAGGAACTTCAAGATCAAATTGATAAGAACCACTAAGAAAAGTTTCTGTGTGTCCCACTTTGGAACGGTTTAAGTAATGAGCTCAAAAAATGTTCAAATATTCAAAAATTCAAGAAAATGTATAAAGAAACTCTTATATCAGGATATGAAGATAAGAGGATTTAAGGATCAACAGGTGGTGAATAATTCCAAATACATCTGTGAACTTGATTGTGGTGAAATAATCAAAGCTCTTTTAATTACAACCAATGAGTGTTATATTGTAATGTGCAATAATGATTACTGAAAGGGTTGAATTACAACCAATAAGCTCTAGTTTTTGTTTACTTGATCTGCAATGTGTAACAATAATTACTGGTTTAATGTGATAATGTGTTCTAAAGATAATCAATTATTATTACATATCGGTATCGTTACTGGTTACTGAAATCATGAATGAATGTTTTCTGAAGATCATTAATCATTACTAGGCACTGGATTTTGTTACTTCAAGAGAATCTATCGGATCAGAACCGGAGTTAAAACACTGTAAAACTATCAAATGAATTAACTCAGTAGGGGTGGGATTATATAAGCTTGCTTCTTCCGACTCCTTTTCAAGTAATGAATCAAACTCTACTTATACTTCAGTTAATGATCACTGTATTTAATTAAGCAAATGTGATTTAAGTGACATTTTTGTTTTGTTTTCTGTCTTTGTAATCTATGCATTTCATCATTTATGTAATGAGTTTGATAAATATGTGTAATTTCTTTATTGCTTTGACTACAATGCTTGAAATAAATCAATAAATCAAATCAAATCAAAACAATAAGTCCAAAAGTCAACAACAGTTTTCCCCCTTTAAAAAAAACAAAAAACAAAGAAAAACAATAGATTTACTGATTCATGATGTCAGTGGTCAATTTGGTGTAACACAGATGGTATGGTGCCGGGTTTCAAGTGAATAGTCTGGTCAGTCTTATCAAAATCTGTTTCCACAAATGTTCTGAACATAGCCAGACTGCATTGCTAGTTGGTACCACAGTGATCCAACAGGTTTAGCTCTTTTGATAGCTAAGATCCACTTTTTCCTGAAGTCTGAATCCATTGGAAACCTGCAAGAAAAGTTCAGTCACTGAGTCAGATATGTATAAAACTATATTACTATAATAGCCTAGTCCTAGTATACTGTATATACTGTTTATATACAGTAGTATACTGTATATATACTGTTTAACACAATAAAGTTTACATTTATTCATTTAATCCATTTTCTTAACCGTTTATTCCCTTTCGGGGTCACGGGGCTGCCAGAGCCTATCTCGGCCACTCGGGCGAAGGCAGTGGACAGGTCGCTGGTCTGTCAAAGAGTTTACATTTATGTCGACAGCAAATTATATGTACATCATGCCTACATGTTGATAATAGCCCTTGCAGCATCATGCATGTCAACATGTATACTATTAATGAAGCCCCTGCAGCATTAAAAGAAAAAAATTATTGTACTTAACTGTTAAATGTTCTGCCTTCCTCCTTCATGGACTCATTTCTCAGATTTTGGCAGTTGAAACCCGCACAATGAACTGGCATTTTGCATGCACTGCAGCAGTAACTTGACCTCACTAAAATGGCGGTGCTCCCCTCCCATGAAGAATCTCGTGATGTCTCCTCTAGCGATAGAACTCATTGGAGGAGATTACCAACCCCCCCTGGAATGTTGACTCCTGTTCAGTGGACTAGTGGGGGCAGGAACGGCTGAACCAATCACAGAAGACTGTTGCAGCTTTCCCTCCAAAAGTCAACCAATCAGATGATGTTGTTTGGATTCTTTGTCTTGAAGTTTCCCATGTGGAAGCTTCCAGAGTCTTTTCTGTTTGGTCTGCAGGCTGAGCAGAACTGACTCCTGCAGGATCACAGGAACTTTCAGGAAAATCTCCAACCAGGAGAAAAGTTTCTGTTTGGAGCTTTTTTCTGGGATTGTGAGACTAGCAGATGATCGATCGGAGCTGCAGTGAAGAGGACGGCGGTGTTTGTGGGAGTTGGAGCTGAAGATCGGAGCAGGAACCATGTCTTCAGAACCTCAGGAAGGTTCTGTCAGAGAACAACTTTCTGCTGCTGAAGGAACCATCGTCCAGAACGAGGAGGAGCTCTGTCGTCAGCGCAGACTGCTGGATAGCAGCTGGAACCCGCAGCTTCAACTCCACATAGTTGGTATGTGACTAAAAATTCAAATTTTTTTAGATTGTTCTGATCTTTATATCACTGGAAAGGACTTAAGGAACATTTCAAATGGTAGAAAGATCTTTCAGATAAATAAAAGAGTTATGTCATTTTACATGATCATTAATTTTTTCCTGAATAAAAAGCAAAACAATCAAATGTTTGTGACCAGAATCAAAGATGAGAGTTCTCAGTGTCAGAATTTTGTCATTACTGTCCAATCCAAGAAAGGGGGGTATCATTGCAAAGATAGTAAAAACAGAACTACAAGAACTAAAGTTGATATTAAATCAATTTTATGCCCTTATTATCAAACAATAATTAATTAGTAATATAATCAAAAAATGATCCAGTTCAATTTTAAGTTTCACAGAAAATGATTTTGCTTAAAAGACACCCTTTAAAGCAGACATCTTATTTACATTAAAAATATTTTAAGTTATCAATAAGAGAGATTATAGACTTTGATTTCCTGTACATGGCAGCGATTCCAGGAATCACCCAAATAGTCTTTTTTTTATCCATGGAGTCCAAAACTGACAGCAGAGAACATATTAAATAAAAACATCCAGGTAGCAGACCACATTTAAATAAAAAAAAAGCTCAACTGCACGTCAGAAGAAAATGAAAATAATATATAGAAAGTCTGCAAAAATATTAAACTAAAGGGTAAAAATACAATGAAAGTCATGGTTATTTTTTTCTATAAATAAAAGAATTATAAAGCAGTTATTTTATTAAAAATACCACATTCTAATAGTATTTAATGAAGGTACATCTACTCCTGTAGACATTGGCTGCAGCCAATCAACTTACAACCGGTCACATGACCACATGTCCCAGCATTCACTGCTTGGACACAGAGGCATGTGAATGTTCAAATAGCTCCTGCTGACTTATTTTCTCATGAAATCTGCAGGAATACAACAACACCGAATGGTATCATAATTAGACTCCAACTAACTAACCACAGTGTCATGACGCTCTAGGCATGAGGACCCAGACGTTGGAACCCAGAAGGAAGACAGGTAAGTGTTTTTTGGCGAGAAAAAGGATTTATTGTTTCTCCAGGGATGGTTGTGGTAATAGTTCAAGGAGGTTCGGACTTGAGGACAGCTGGTGGCGTGGTTGGAGGGCTTTGTGCTGTTTGTGTGAGCCGTGGAATCTTCTGGCTTCTCCGAGCAGCAGAATGGCAGGAGACGCTGATGTCACTCGTGAGATGGTGATGATGATCCTGAAGCAGAGAGCAAGGATTAGTACAAGGCTGAGAGCAAAGCAAGAGCATAAACTGTAGACCATGCTAAGTCACCATAAGGGGGTAACGAACTGGCGTTGAACTGATGAGTGAGGTCTCCTTTTAAGCAGCATGGCAGATGAGGTGAGTGGCGTCAGCTGGTGGCAATCAGGGAGCAGAGCAGGCAGAGCTGGAGGGGGAGGAGTCTGACAGGCACCATGACACACAGAAAACTAAATGGGGTTTTGTGAACCGCAAATTTCATCTGGAAAATTTCCTAACTTGTCTGAGTGAAAATTTCAAAAAGCAGCGGTGGGGCTGCTCTCCTGGGGGGTATTCCAGGAAGCATGTTTAAACTAGCCTGACTTTAAGCCTGAACTCTGGCTGAAATCCGCTTGAAATGGCTTACTTTGGGTATGTCGGTTCCAGAAGACCGGATAAGAGTAAGCGTAATTACGCTCGATTTGGTAACCCTGGGTTAATGCACGTGCACGTCAAGTACATAAAGACATTCTCAATGGATTGCCGATTTCTGGAGTCACCAAGGAAACGCGTGGTGAAAAAAAGAGACTCTATACTTCAGTGAGACGGAGTCTGAGATTTCAATGACGGCGTATGAAGATTACACATCCATCAAAAAAGTAACACGGCTTGTGACATATATATATATATATATATATATTAGGGTTGGGCGATGTCCCTTAAATTGGCCGTTGACGATGTTTGCTGTCAACCATCGGGATGGACGATGACATCGTCGGGGGGGGGGGGTTAAAAACATTTTTCGTTGTTATATAACTGCTAGTCGTTATTTTTTTTTTTCATTTTATTTCCCAACTAATGACTAATCCGCGATGATCCAGTATAAACTGAGGGAAGTGACTTCAACAAAAAAAGTAACAAACAAAATAGAAAAGAAGTAGTCCGCTCCCGCACTTAACTAGCGAAGTGGACCGGCGGAGTGCAGACTTACGGCTTTGTGTTTGATGGGAAGGGTGGGGGGGGTACATGAGCGGTATGTGTGGGAGATTTAAGACTGCGATCCGACCCGCAGCTCTAGGGGTACGAGCTACCGAACTCAGAACCGGGTCTAAAAGTGAGTGTCTGAGCACAGCTCGGATCGTCAGCAGACACAGCGGTTTGAGCTTCAAAGCAGAAATGTCGCTCAGTCCTTAGAAAACATTCAAACAATCACATGGATTTGTGTTTCCAGTCGTGTCCCGACTAAATAACGGCTGATGTTATTCACAGGATGCCGCGCCACCCAAAGCTAATGTTGTTAGCCCATGTTAGCATAGCAGTATGCTAACATGGGCTAACAACAGCGCTCAGACAAAGCGCTGACAACACGGATTAAGATTCAAATGATGAGCGAACAGGTGTTTCATAATAACCGTAACATTATTAAAAGCACGTTTAGAAGATCATCTCGTATTTTACTGAGCTGACATGTCAATGAATATAGCCGCTCGGCGCTGTCGTTTTGTATTGAATTGTTACATTCAATAAAGTTTGAAAAAAAAAAAAGCCGCTCGGCGGAATTTATATCCTTCCGGTTTTTATTCCGACGGAAAGTGTGACCTTAGTGAACGTTTTTATATTCTGAAAACATTTTTTCTGGGCCCATGTACACGGTTGGATTCTAATCCGACCATTGATCCCATCAAGATATTTTGTACATGTAACCGCGGCTTATGGGGTCCACTCGCAACGTGGCGGGGGCGTGGCATCACGATGGTGGTCTCTCCATCGGGATGTCAGTCACCCATCACGATGGACGATGATATCGTCCATCGGCACAACCCTAATATATATATAAATTATCCAATTTTGCCAACTTAAATGAATTACGTCTATTGGTATCAAGTAGTTGAGTTAAATTTATTTAACCTAATTTCTTACTTCTATAAAACTCAATTATTGTTTATACAACCCAAAATAACGGCAGAGGTTGCATGCAGTCATATAAGGATTTCCTAAAGTCGTGATTACAAATCAGTTAGCAGGGTTACTAGATAAACTCATCATCCTCTCCCTCCCTCTCACTCATGGTGCATAGACCTAAGCATATTAGGACAAAATAACTTGGCAAAACACAGCAAAACAGCTAAACAACCAAACACATTTGGTCAAAAACCCACACTTTAACCCAAATCCATCCAGACAGGCAAAAGGAATGATATCCCAGAATCCCTTGTGGTGCCGATCTAACAGCAGCACCAAAGTTACACCTACTTAATTGAATTAATTTGAATGAAAGTAAAACTGATGTCTGATAACTACGTATGATTTTTAAACTGACTTAACAAAAAAATGATTTATCTTAACTGAAGCAAATAATTAAGTTAGATCATAGTAAAAAAAAGTTTATCTTTCCAACATCCATATGTGGTCCTATCATCCTCTCACTGTGGAAAAAGTATTATCTGAGTTTCTTCATCCACTAAATCATCTTCAAATGGACACGCCATGCTGCTTCCGCTTTCTAAAAAAACAAACTAACCTTCAACTAAACTTGCTCTAGACCAGGGTATCTTCAGAGCATGAGTTGCCATGGCAACTTGACCTACTCTGAAACATACCTCTGTTTCTAGAACCTAAACCTGAGGTTATCAACTTCCTTAGCCTCAAACTTACCGTGGGAGCTAGCATAACCTGCTTTCTGGAATACCCCCCAGGTTGGGTTGGGCCTTGCTTTCTCGGTCCCCCCGTGCCTCCCGGATCTCTGACTTTGGGAGTCTCTGTGGTCGTCCTGCCGGCCCTGGGTGGCAGATCTTACCTTTGCATAAATAGTTTGTATGACTAAAAGAAATATATCACGTGTGTTGGTCTGAATACAGAAGTATGCGTGTGTGAACATCAGTTGTGTTGTGTGCATGTTGACATGTATGTATGTGGACATTTCTGGTGGCAACAGGTATGTTTGTAACATTTGGGTGTGTAAGTGGACAGACCACGACCCTTTTGACTTACATTTTTGGCGGACAGTAATGTTGATAAACTTCCAGCAACTTCCAGCAATTCACCCCTCTTCTATAAGGCCACGATTTAGATTGGGGGTCTGCAAAACATGTAATAAACTGTCAACAAGAGCACATTTATTACATGGATTATTATCTTATAAGGTGTTTGAAAAAAATTGCAAATGCTAACAAATATTTTATAAAGGATTAATAAATTCATTTATTAGCAGCTTAATCCCATATTACTCATACTTGTTAATGTCTTATAAATAGTTTATTAAGGAATATATTCATGTATTTATAAACAGCTTATTAAAACTCGTAAATCAGTTGGAAGCCACTTACAAATGCTGGTTAATGTATTTATAAGCAAGTTAATAAAACATTCACACATGCTTGTTAACGTCATTAGAAATGTACCTCTGAGTTGTGGAGGGACTGCTGGCATGGAAGAAACCCTAAACAAATTGTAGTGTTCAGGCGTAAGAAGACGAACGTAGTAGATTAACAGAAGCTTTATTTTACGACCAGCAACAGTTCTCCATTTTCATTCCTTCACTCACTTCCTCATTTTCTTATTTCTGCATCTCGCTTTCAGCGCCTCCTAGTGGCATGGAGTAAACATGAACATAACATGAACAAGACACAACACAAATATCCCATAAAATCTTCATTTACGCTCTCCGACTAGCTTACAGACCTTCACAAGCCCAAGATAATATTACAATGCAACAAAAATAGTGAACAATATCAGAGCTATCCATCTGTACAATTTTGATCCTGATTCCAGTTTAGACGAGGAAAACAAAGACGTTCATGGATCTATTATTTTGCAAGGGGATGCATCAGAATGGAGTGGAGTATGGAGACTTTGGTCCACCTATTTACGTGCTGTGTCTCAAATTTAAATGTTTTAAAATGGCTCATAGTTGAATAAAGGTGTTAAAAACACCAAAAACACAAATTTAGAAGAAGTGGGTCTTTAAACACCAACCTTTTCATTAAATTTTTCATTAAATTTTTCATTATTGTAGAACGTAGTTTCAAATAGAGGACTTTATGTTTACCAGTTCATAAGTTAATCATTTTCAAGCCTTAATGCAGAAACTGAAAGCTATTAGTTAATCATTCTTGTCCAGTTCTGGCCTACAGGACACAACCACCACTAAGTGACTTACTCCCCCCAGTAGAGATGGGGTAGGGAACAGGGGCCTGTTGCACAAAAGTAGGATAAGGAATTAAGCCAGGATATCTTGGTGATCCTGGCTCAATTGATCCCCAATCTGGTTGCACTAAAGCTGGATAGGGGGCAGGAGGATATGTTATGGTCTAAATTACCATGGAGATTAATTCTGTGGAGCTAGCCTGCTCCAGACCAGGCTAAATTCCAGCCTCATGAGAACCAGCCTCATAAATTTATGACTTTCTCCTTTTTCCTCAGTGGGGCCCTAGTCCTCTGTCATATAAACAAATACACATTCAATATGAACATAAAAACACAATGTGTAACATTATGTTCCTTTATTGAATAAGGACAAAACAAAGCAGCTAAACTCAAAAAACGTTCACTTTGAAGGAACATAAATAAATTATGGAAATGATTTCCACATGATTAGATAGCATTACTTGAACATAAATGAATCATATTGGTCCCTAATGTACTTAGGTTCAAACTAATACATTTAAGTTGATTCAATCTAAATACTGCAGTTGGACCCAACTTTAAATAATAGTGTTGCTCACTCTCAAAAGAAAAAAGTTGATCCAACTTAATAGAATCACTTCAATTGGTCACACCTAATTAAATTAAGTTTATTCAACTTAAATTTGAATGACTACCCAACACAATTTATGTTTATATAACTTAACTTTTTGCTTTAATTTTATTTATATATCTGACATTGATGATGTTTTCCAAAGTTACAACCAATGGGTCTTTTAATTTTCACGTCAAAGACATGAATTACACAACACAGTCCCACATCACAAGACAGGAGATCATATAACGCAAATTCTGTCTTAAGTAACATTAACAAATTGTCGCACAAGGGGGTTGGTCATCATCCTCTCCCACACTCTAACTCATGGTGCAGAAAAAAATAAACATAACAGTTTAAATCACTAGTTAAAACAGAGTAAAACAGCTAGACAATAAAACCCATGGACAAAAACTCACACTTAGACCCCAATCTGCCCAGATAGACAAAGAAAATGGAATCCCACAATTCCTTGCGATTTCTAATGTATCCAATTTAATGGTATCCTGTTGGATCAACATGATTGAAATGAGTAACTTTTAAATGGATTATTTTTATGTACGATCGACATGATTCATTCATGTAAGATTTACAAACATAAAATTTTCTGGTTGAAATGACAAGTTACATTTTCGTAAACTTAATTGGCTGGTAATTTCCTTTTTTTGAGTGTGCTTAATCACTGTGGCGGTGTTGCCTTTCTTCTTAATTATATCTTTAACCTCCTCGTATGCCTCCATGAGGATTTGTGCTTCCGATGGGGAAAAGTATGCGGCTCTAGTTGCCATGGTAAATCAGTTAATCTGTTATCTGTGGCAGGGTCTATTTGAGTGAGCCGTGAGCGCGCACCTATCCAGGATTGGTTTCACCTGGCTTGATGAATCCGTGTCTGCTCATCCTGGCTTGGTCTTTGTGCAACCAATTAAGCCTGGACGCACATGTTTTGGCTTCATTGAGCTCAGCTCAATCATTTATCCCGGATGTCTTAATTCTACTTTTGTGCAATAGGCCCCAGAAGATCAATGGCCACCCCTTATTACTGTGAAAGATGAGAGTGTGTATGGTGTGTGTTTATTGAAATGTATAGTTTTTAATTAGTGGGTTGCCCTTTTTGAAAACGTAGAGACTTTCTTTAATTACCATATTTTTACGACCGTAGGGTGCACTTAAGTGTCTTAAATTCTCTCCAAAAAATGTATGAAGCACCCTATGGTGCGGTGCGCATAATGTGTTGTGTGGCTTTGGTCAAAGACGTAGGAGTGGACAGCATGAGAACGGTAAGTTTGGTCGTGAAAGAAGACACACACCCAATAGAGCAAAAGTCCAGGTATGTACATTATGCAGAAAAGCAGCATTTTGGAAACCCTGAAAATGCTGCAAAGAGACATGCTTATAAAGCACAGTTCAGCTACACGGAGGAACATGGGAATCGAGCAGCTGCCAGAGAATTCCAGATGAATGAATCCGTGGTTCGCAAGTGAACGAAGTTGGAAAACTGTCTCCGACAAGTCAAGACGACAAAGCTGAGTTTCTGTGGAAACAAGCCGAGGTGGCTCGAGTTGGAAGACCGGCTGAAACAATGGATTAATGATCGAAGAACAGCTGGGGGAAGCATCTCCATAGTCACCATTCCACTGAAGGCAGCAACGCTTGCATTTTCAAGGAGGTCTGTCTTGGTGCTTTCCTTTTATGAAACTGTGCCATCTTTCCATCTGGTGGCACAGCAACTTTTAGTGGATTACAGTGAAAAGCTGTTCGTCGGTCGCAGACAGTGCAGTACAGTGGCAGTTCTAAACTAACTTACTCCCTGAGCAAGTAACCCCCCCCCCCCCCTCATACAAAATTTAACAACATCCTGTTGTGTTCCCTATCTTCTATTTAGCCATTTTACATAAAAATGCATGGATTTTATAAACTTGTATTACAGTCGTACTCAGTCAGATAGGGGGCCTAAATTAAAAACACGCTTTAGGTTTTGGGCCAAAGAAGATTTACTGAACACACAAAAGCTAAACTTTTAAACCTTTAATGCTAAACTTTTTGAACATATGAATGAAAACAGAAACATTAATCCAGAAAAACTCAAGTTTGTTGGGAGAGGGGAGTGGATAACTGAATCCAAGTGCAGACACAAACCAATAGAAGTTAAGTTATTTAATGTGACTTGGCAGGCAGGGAGGCAGACTAGAAGGCAGGAAGGCAGACTGGAAAGAGATTTAAAAGTTATTTTAGTTGCTCTTGGGTGTGAAGGATTGTTCAAAGCCAATGACTTGTTACCACAGGGTGAACAATAATCTGGCGCTGGCTGGAGATCCTCCTCAGGAACAAATAGAGTCTGTGATGGCCAGCAGGTGTGGAGGTGCTGATTGTAGAGATGAGCAGCAGGTGTTGAGCTCCAAGGAGGAGGCATGCTCAACAGAACCACAACAAAGTTAAACCTTAAATAACGTATATTTTGCTCTCCATAAAAATTGATTCTGTCAAAATTATAAGAATATGAAAATGCTGCAGAACAAAATAAACAATTCGGAAAATATATATAATAAGAAATTACAAATAATGTCATGTTTTCTCTGCTCTTTTATCATTTTTACAGCTGGACTCCTGCATCATTTTTAGTAATAATTTCTTGGTGTGTGACGTCCTGTGTGTGACTTTGTGAAAAATATCAGAGGGATTGGATCTAAAAAAATAAACTTATTGTGAATATCATTTTTAGGTCTTATAAAACATTAAAAACTAAATCATAGAACTCATCAGTGGGATTACTCCAAAAATATTTGGCATTTCCCTAATTTTGTGCAACACCAATAGTCTCCAAAAAACCTCAATGATCTATATTTTATTTATGATCTGATAAAGTGCAGCTGTTTTCCTGCATTACCTGCTGCTGTCTCTATGTCAAATACTGACACCAACTAAACAACAGAAAGGACGCATAATAAAAATATTTACAATAGTTAGTAAATAATGACATTATTAACAGGAGCTGCTGAGTGATCCAACAGCATGATCCAGGTGATGTGTAATGTAGGCTGCGCTCCTGGCAGATTAGCTGAGCTCCTGGCAGCTAATTCTCATTGCTTGCTCTGGTCGAAATTGGGTTGAGCACAACTCTTTTTTTCTGCCTAATTCCTTTTCATGTGGCTGTTTTATGTTGTTTCACTCGTTTTTATTGTATCCTTTTGTGTGGAGAAGGGAGAGGATGAAGACATGGGTGCGATGTTCAGTCTCAACTGTATCAAAACAAAAACACAAAGTGCCGGCTGCAGCAGACATCTCAAACTAAAAGCTGTCAAGAAGAAGGGGACCAGCACAGTAGCGATATGCAAAACAGGGCACAGAAAGGCAGCTTTTATTGTTGTGGGAGGCAGCTTCGAGCGAGTTAAGCCACAAATTGTGAATGATTGTAGAAGCTTGGGCTAACGTGTCTGCTTGCCCTGTTCTTCGAGCTTTCACAA
Organism: Oryzias curvinotus; assembly: GCA_023969325.1. Lineage (NCBI taxonomy): Eukaryota > Metazoa > Chordata > Actinopteri > Beloniformes > Adrianichthyidae > Oryzias > Oryzias curvinotus. The sequence continues at coordinate 71,256 of JALJSC010000095.1, forward strand.
AAGCAGGCAGATTCCCCAGAAGAGGTAAATGATGCCAGCAAGGAGCCGGACAATGACGAAAGGGAACCTAGTGTGTTTGATAGAAATTTAGCCCAGCTGTTCATTTCAGATACAGAAGATGAGAACTTTGATGGATTTTTGTATGCTGATTGATGACTGCAAAATTGAAAAATAAATCACAACCAACTTGCCTTTCTAAAACACACACTAGCATGCATGTTTTACCGGTATTTTTTAACTTGCCAGGACCTTAAAAACCAGTGCCTTTTGTATGTGTTAAATACAGAAAAAGCACCCATGACTGAAACTGCTCCCTATAATCCAGTGCACCCATTGGTCGTAAAAATCGGGAGGTGTTTGACCAACTGAAGAACTGTCTTAACTGTGAAAGAGAACTGAGACATCGTTTTTTTAAAGCTCAGGGGTTAAAAAAAGGTATAAAATGCTTCCTTTTTTGTCTTTTTTTCCCCTGCAGTCCTCCCTCAGCATTATGCGAGTGAAGTGGATCTGTGCAACCAACAAAGGAATTTGAGAGTGGAACAGGAGGAATCAGGACCTCCACAAATTAAAGAGGAACACAAAGAACCAGAACCTCCACACATTAAGGAGGAACATGGAGAACTAGAACCTCCACACATCAAAGAGGAACACGGAGAACTAGAACCTCAACACTTAAAAGAGGAGCAGGAGGAATCAGATACTTCACAGATTAAAGAGAAGCGAGAGGAACAAGAACCCACACTGATTAAAGAAGAAGAACCAGAACCTCTGTTGACAAAAGAGGAGCAAAAAAGGTTCTTCATCAGTCAGGATGAAGATCAGCTTGATCTGAAGCAGGAGACTGATACCTTGATGGAGATTCCTACTTATGAGGAAGATGAGAACAGTGAAGCAGATCTAAACAATCAGCAGAGCTTTAATGTAACTGATAGTCAGGATGAAGAAGGAAACCAACATGAAGAATCAACATCAACTACAGATGAAGAGACAGACCCACAGAACAGAGATCAGAGGAAGAGGAGGGACAGAAGACATGTCCAAAGTGTGGACAGCTCTCACATGTCAGAAAGTCAGAGTGACTCTGATGTTCGGATAAGCTTCAAGAAGGCAATTTTGATTAAGAAACGCAAACAACCTTCTAATAAAAAGAGAGTTTCTTCTATAAAGTCTGGGGAAAGGTCAAGACGTGTTACTAATGTCTTTGTCTCCATGAAAAATGAGTTTAATGACAAACTTAATGTCTGTAAAGTTAATGGTAAAAGTTTTGGTTACAGGTCTAAGTTTAGAACGGACATGAGAACCCACTCAGGAGAAAAGCCTTTTTCTTGTGAAGAATGTGATGAAAGTTTTGGCAGTGTATCTAATCTCAAAACACACATGAGATCCGACTCCGGAGAGAAGCATTTGTTGTGTGAAAAATGTGATAAAGGCTTTTGTAATTCATCTCATCTCAAAATACACATGAGAACTCACACAGGAGAAAAGCCTTTTACTTGTAAAGAATGTGATACAAGTTTTAGTCGTATATCTACTCTCAAAACACACATGAGAACTCACACAGGAGAGAAGCCCTTTTCTTGTATAGAATGTAAAAAAGGTTTTACTCAAAAATCTAATTTCAAAACACACATGAGAACTCATACAGGAGAGAAACCTTTTTTGTGTAAAGAATGTGATAAAGGTTTTAGTTATTTATGTCATCTCAAAAGACACATGGGATCTCATACAGGACAGAAGCCTTTTTCTTGTAAAGAATGTAATAAGAGTTTTAGTATGGTATGTAATCTTAAAACACACATGAGAACTCATACAGGGGAGAAGCTTTTTTTGTGTAAAGAATGTGATAAAGGTTTTAGCCATGTATTTAGTCTCAAAAGACACATGAGAATTCATACAGGAGAAAAGCCTTTTTTGTGTAAAGAATGTGATAGAAGTTTTAGCCATGTATTTAGTCTTAAAAGACACATGAAAACTCATATTGGAGGGAAGTCTTTTTCTTGTAAAGAATGTAGTAAACGTTATAGAAGTGTATCTGATCTCTTAGGACACATGAAAACTCACAGGAGATAAGCCTTTTTTGTGTACACAATACAAAACAAGTTTTAGTGATGTATCTAATATCAAAATACCCTTTTGGTGCAAAGTATCTGATAATAGTTTTAATGATAAATTTGACCTTAAAACAAGAGAACTCACCCAGAAGACAAAATAACCTGAGGTCAGCCATTAAAGCACCTTTCATTGAATGTTCACAGACTGTTGGCCTACATACCACATTGATGCAGTCATTCAGCAATGAGGAGGCAGAAGTGATCAATGAATGCATAGAAGTGAACAGTTTTCTGAAATCTGACTTGAGTGCTGAACATTCTTTTTATAATCTTCTGACTTTAAATTCTAACTTTTCTGAGACATCATTTTTTTAGGTGTTGGCCATCAATAACCCTTTATGACCACATATTTCAAATAATGAATTGCGTAATGATTCTAAACATCCTGAGTTGTACTTTTTAAGATTTTAAACTTGTTCATGAAATTCATTCTCTTAGATATACCTCTTAATAGAAATGTGTTGTTTTGAATTATGACGGTAAGATGAGATTTTTTTAAAGAAATTTTGATGAAGTTCAATTTTTGTTGGTTGATTTATTTTTTTGGTAGATTTTTGTACTTTTTATGATATTGTTCAGAGTTTTTGACTTAATCCTATGGTTCATGTTTATGTATGGGACACTGGCGGACAAGTGTGTATTATTCTACGCCACGGAAACCAGATCCGTTGCTTCTGCGAAGTGTGTCAGTTTCTCATAATGTACACTTTGAAGGCCATTAACCTGCTGAAACCATGGTCACTTACAAAAGAAATAAACATTCTATCAGTTGTTAGTACTTTATTCTTGTTATTTTTGGGGATTTAGATTGTGTTTTCAACAACAAGCGGACTATTTGTTACGTGGTGCGAGACGTTGTCACAGTAATATAATTTCCTGGCGGAGCCAGCACTGACTTAGATTGCAGCAGCAAAGGAAAAGATATATATGATAATTGTCAAGATAAGTTAAATAAAGCATCAAATCAGAGAGAAAGTTAACCTTAAATCGCTTGTTTTTGTCCAGATGATAAAGCTAAAGGTTGTGGTAAAGAAGCCAGCGCAGTGATATATGTAGATTTGTAATCATACCTAATAGGGGTACAAATGTTAAGCTTGCTCTGGTCGGCTAAGAGTATGTCGGGTCTCTGCCCTGACCTGTCAGTCCCAATTGCTGTGCCTTCGTTTGGAGGGCGTGTGTTCTGTCACCCTGGCCTAACTTTGAGACGTTGTGGTGTCGAATGGGTGTAGTAAGACATGCTTCAGAAATAGATCTCTGACAGTCAGTTGAAGAGTCGTTCAGCAATGCATTTTTTAATTTAATTTAATTTAATTTTAAATTGTTTATTTTAAGCAATCAAATAAGAATAATACACGAAAACATTACAATTATCAGTTATACATTCATTCAATGACGGATCAAACTTAGGACAATTAGACATAAAATTAAATATTGCTTGAAAGGGACTGGAAGGAAGCAAACGTATATCATCCCACTCCTGTTCTATCGTAACCGTTTTATTACATGATTTATCAATATCCGGTTCCTAGCTTTTATCAGACAGAATTAAGAATCCTGAAATGTCAATAAAGCACATGAAAAAGATGAATTACTTAAATTATTTTGTAAAAAAGAACAACTTTTTAGAAATCAACATGGCAAATGAAGATCAGTTATCCAAAATATATGCAGATAATGTTACATATAAAAGTCATTAATATGATTAAAAAATAATACTATATTAGTAAAATAGATATAACAGTTTCACAAATTTTAGTAGCAAAATTTGATCAAGTATCAAAAGTTAAAAATATGTGCAAAATTATGTTACATTAGGAAAAATCATGAATCAACTTATCAATTTTTTGGAGCAAGTGAAGTGATATCATTAGAAATCAATTATAGTAAGGCAATGCTGTGAAATAAAATAAAAAAGGGTCCATAATCTGTTGAATGACCAAGGTTGGTATTTCTTCTTCTGCTGATTAACAGACATTCTTCTGGGTTTAAACAGAGTTTCTAGTCTCTTCCATGTTATGTCTGCAGACATTAGATTCAGGTCCATATCCTTCTTCAGCTGATATCAGCGGCGCTGAAAATTGAGGTCAAGTTGTCTGCAGGTAAGAAGTCCGTTAAAAATCAAGGTCACTTCTGACTTTTGGAGAAAGTGATGAATCCAGGCGCCATATTTCTTGTAATTATATTTGACTCTTTGATTTATTACTGCATGTAGGTTCAGACGTCCGTGATCAAACACTTCTCAAAGTCCTTCATGGTGTTCACAACCAGAACCTTGGACCGGTCCGGTGGACCGAGTGGTTTGACCTAAATCCTGCAGCCTTTAACCCAAGTGTTCTCGATCTGCTTCTGCTTCCTGAGAAGCCGTGCATGTTTGGAGATTTCAGCATTCCTTCTGGTCAGATGGTTGTTTAGATAAGCAACAGATCCCTTCAGATTCCTCCTTTGATTCATCAGAGCTAGTTTGTGTTTTTGATTCACAAACCTGATGAGGATCGCTGGTCTATCCGTCTCCTTTCTCCTGGGGAGTGGGTGGCAGGTCTCGATGGTGTTTAGATCCAGGGAAGACCCTTTAGATGTGAGAAATGATTCCACTTGGTGTTCCAGAGGCTCTCCACCGCTCCCCGTTTCAGAAGAACGACTAGCAATGCTAGCGCTATTAGCATTGCCAACTCCAGCTGCATTTAGCTTTGCCCAAGGTTTAAACTGTAATCTGAAGGAAATTATATTTTTGGTCCTCAGTTTAGAAGGGTTTTCTGTCTTACTTTTATTACTTGAAGTTTATTCCATAGCTTAAGTGTGTGCTTTAACTGAACTCTGAGCATTCTGACCTCACATTCTTCAGGATGTTTTATTGACAGCAGCTGTCAGTCCTTCCTCTACAGAGGAGGGGGATGTTGACCTTTTAGGTGTTGTTTAACAGAAGTCAGCAGTAGTGAAGATAACATCCTCATCCAAACCATCTCTGGAACAGATTATATCTGTGAGAACCTCTCTAGATGTCCGGTGCCAAGGGAAGAACAAAAGGCTGATCTTTGACCCAGAGGCTTCTTGCAGTTCCTGCCGTCAATCTGATTTGTGACATATCTGAAGGAAACCAGATGTCACTGTGGACTTGTCTCTGTGAGGGTGTGGACTAAATTCAAGAAGGACCATCGACTATTGGCTGATGGACGAAGGAGGATCTTCGGCCACCCAATCCGAGTGTTCCAGGGCGGAGATTCGACGTCATGTTTTCCCCGGGAGGAGGGAAGCCCGATTGTCTTCAAAAGTCTGAGCAGAGCACAATTTTATTGTCTTCTCTCTTGTGGCCTTTCATGTAAAACGCCTGTAACTTCTTGCGTTTTGTAGGCCTTCTAAAATGAGGACCCAGATCTGTTTTAATTCTGTCTTAGAACTTTTGTTAGGGAATAAACCTTCTGTAACTTTATCCGGCGGAATCCTGGTCTTTTATCTCTCCCGACTATTAGAACACGCATGGAAAAATCTCAGAGCAAAAGATTTTTTTCCTACAAATCTAATGATAATGACATTATTCATCTTTACTTGTTGTTCCACATTGTCCAATTTTTTCTCCAGAATGTCGACCCAGTTATCTCGTTGCTCGTTTTGAGCTCAACTCTTCGGAAATCTTCCATTAGCTCCCAGAGAGAAGTTAGCTTAGCGGTCATTTCCTCCACGAAAGGATCAAACGTATTGTAGTCACCTGTTCCTTGGTTTTTCTTAGGGGCCATGGTCAGCTCTCTTTTTTCTTTTTTATTTTTTTTTGTTGAGAAAATCAACTTTTGAGTCACTTAAAAATAGTTGTATAACCGCCGTGAGCCACACGCGTGCTCAACAGACGTCAACCCTCCGTTTCTTTGGACCTTTGTCCAAGGGCTAACAGGTAAAGACTTCACTCACCCGGTTTTCTCCTTTTATTTAATTTATTCAATATGCAGAATTTATGAAAGGTTTCTGCTCACCGTTCTTTAAGTGAGGCCTCAGGAGAAATCGAACATGTGGAAAAATGTCCCCGACTTTACGCCAAAAGTCTCAGGAAAATTCGTAATATTCACCACAAAAATCCGGTCCGTCCTTCCCCGACTTACAGTGGTCAATAAAACTCCATAGCAGCTGTTGCAACCAAGGACCACCTCCCTGGGAATGTTTGCATAAGTTCGTTCTCGCGGGTTGTTGTAAGAAAGATCAAAGCAGTTAACATTTGTCACAGGTCACAAGTAAATGCTAAAACCATCTAAGCCTTTACTTTAACACTTCAAAGTAATAAAAACAGCAAGCATACATAGAAAAACTCACTTGCACAGATCCTGCCTTTACAACATTCAGCCAGAGTGATGGAGTTTCCCTAACCCAGAACAATCTTCTATAAAACTAAACCTAGACCTCTGTAACTTGCCAAGTCAAAACAGCAAATATCTATTTGAAAAAGGATAAATTACAGTACAAAAAGAACTATTACTCTCCACTCCAAAACAGATTTAGATATAGAACACCAGGTAGATTATTTGATAGTCCGATACAAACAAAAACAAAACTTGAGAGTCGATAAACAACACAATAAAAATGAATAAACCCAAAAAATATGTTGACTGACCCCTCTATTTCAGGTAATGACTGATAGAAACTTATAAGGAAAATTGAATCAAGAAAATAAAACAGGGTTTTCGTTATAACCCAATATCAAGTTGAAATAAATAAAGACCAGTTAAAATAAATAACTCAAAACAGTAGAGCCCTAGGCTTCCTTGGATTAACTAACTCCAGGCGTCGATAACAATTTTCTTCTGACTGGTCTCAAAATGCCTGAGCATGATAAAAGTCAGTTAAACTGTAAAAAAAAAAAAGTTGTTCAAAAACAGTGGTGCCAGTCTCCTGGGCCTCAGCTGTTTTTCCGGCTTGAACTGAATTCTTAGCTAAAAAAGATAACTAAATAAAGAAAACAGAAAACAGTCCCTTCTATTCCGGTAGAACAATGAACAGCTGGTGAATGAACAGAATAAACACTGGATTATAGCTGTATGGCAGGGACATACTCCTTCCAAATACTGTCCAATACTGCCACTCTGCGGGACCTCTCCACTACCGGAAATGTCGCTGACTCTGCGCTCCCGCCTCCGAAAACCAAATGCTTGCGGTCTGCGGACCTCCTCCTCACGTGCTGGCTGTCTTCAAGCACTGCTCACTCAACAGGCGAGATACTGCCGCTTTAAAATTCACAGTCGAACCTGGTCTAGGTTATTTTTTGACAAAAAGAAAACTGAGACTGCATATCTGACAAGTTTCTGTCACGGTTTTTTTTTCTTCCCTTTGTTTTTATCATCCATTTCCTTCTGCCTTGGTCCTGCATCTGATGTCATTTCCGGGCTGCTCGTCACTTTCTGTCGCCGTTACATACAAGACATTTGAGCTACAAGACCAGAACTTATTTTTTAGACATAAGTTTTTAGTGCACACCCAGCAGCCAAACAGAGTTGAGTATTCACCCGGACCATGGTGTAAGCTAAGATGTCGTCCAAGTCTGTGTGTTACCATGACAACACCAGGATTATTTTACTCGTCTCTAATTTCAACACTATGTGATTAGTAAATATTTCAATATTGTTTTACATATAAAATAATTACTGGTTAAATAACATCGTGAAAAAATAAAATAGGGTTAGCAAGAACATATAAAAGGTATTAGATCCAGTATCTTTATTCTCAATGACTAACAGCTGTTTATTTCTCTATAGATGTCTATGGGAGTTTGGCTTCTAGGAGCCAGCAGGTACTTCCTATGTGGAACGAAGAGGGGTAAGGAGTTACTAAGTCCAGTTTTCTGATACAGTCAATCATGAACCATCTGATACTGTAAAAACAATGACTTCTCACTGATCTACTGATTCTCACTGATACTTTTTGGCATTCGGAGCAGACAGCAAAGAAAGAATTTAATTGTGCAGGGAAACCTGTTTCTTACTGTGTTTATGACAATAAACCCTTTGAATCTGGAATGTTGACTCTGATCTAGGTCATTGTCCAGGAGGAGAGGAGAAGTAGAGGATTCGATGAAATAAAGTTAAAAGTCTCACTAGCTGTCACTTACCTGAGGGTGAAATTTCTTTTCCACATTTGACCCCTCCCCTGGGGGAGTGGTGAGCTGCAGACACAGCTGTGTTGAGGAAACAGTTGGTGGTTTGACCCCCCAATCCAAACCCCTTTAAGTTGAGCGTCCAGCAGGGAGGCTTTGGTCCCATTTTTCTAGTCTTTGGTTTAAATTGACTATGAATTTGAACTCATGACCCTGCAGTCTCAAGGGGGACACTGTACTACAAGGCCACTGAGTAAGACTTTATTTTGTGCTACTAGCTTTATAGATGTTCACCATGTTTTGTTTCTGTTAAGACTGTGGTCATTCTATATGTATTTCTAATGTATATTTATTTATTTTGTTTCTGTTTAGCCCAGTAGGTTTAACCAGGAGTAATATTGAGTTTTCCTCAGTACAGGAAGTTGTGAAACACCAGGAAATAATAGTTGGGTGATTGTAGAAGGTTGAAAGGCAGAGTTTCTGACTGACATATAGGAGAAACTGGAGGTTAATCTGAAGTTAAGTTCAGATGAAATGTCTGTTTCAGAGAATCCATGAAGCTCATGCTGTAAACCTGAAATGTTTGGAGAAACTCTAAATAAATGACAAACATGTTGAGATCCATGAAGACCACTGCCTCCAAACAAGTCATTTGTTCCTTTGAACCTTCACCCTTCTGTGTTTCAAGGAGGATTTCCCACCAGGTGACCCAGCAGCCAGTAAAACTGAAGAGGAGTGGCCGTCGTCTGACCTTCAGATGGTCTGTAGACTCCCAGAATTCCTCAGTTTGGCATCAGTTCATCAACAGAGAATCATTTTGCTCTCAAATCCAGAGAAATGGAGGCGTGAACATTATTTAACAATGAAAAGTTTAACAAATACTGAGCTTCTCAGTCCAAATGCAGTCAAATCTGTGCTTGCTCCTGTCTCTGGTGTGAAGAGGAGCAACCATTTGTCCTCTTCACATGGACTTTCAGGAATGAAGATCCAGCGTTGACAGAGGATGATGGATTCTCAGCAGCTCCACTTATTTTCAGCTCCCAGAGCTAAAAACTGGATTTCAAACATCCCAGAGTTTCAGTAAATTACTTTTCTTCTTTTTCTTAGCAAACTAACTGGGATTTGTTGAATCCACATCCTGACAGATCCAGAAATGTCCACAGTTGATCCAAGTGAGTTTGAGCTGGAATGATCCAAGTTTCCAAAAGCTTCAGTCTGGATCTCATTCTAGTGAGAGATGAACTAAAAAGACCTGCTGCTCATTTTATTGTTGCTGCTTTACTTTCTACCAACATTTGGATCCAATATTACAAGAACAAGGATTTGTCTTCCTGTTTGTCTTTCATCCAAATGACTGAATTTCACCAAAGAAAAGTCATTTTTCAACTCCAGAGACTCCCACAGTGAGACACCTGCTGGCTGTTCTTTGTAACTGCATCTGCAGCTTCTAGAAACGTCTTTGTTTCTGTTTTCATCTTTTCAAACTGTTTGTTTTCTTCACATGAAGCCTAAAGAAATGTCCTCAGAATGATGGAAACAGTTTTTCTGCAGCTTGAAGCTGTTTTGGAAGATTTTCTTCTTTAGTGCAGAGAAATCTCTCATTTGATGAGACGGAGGAACTGCAGCAACATTTTCTGGAAAACCTCCACATTTCACTGAAACCATGTTGGAACTTTGTCCATGAGGTCACATGGTCTGAAAGAAGCCACAATTCCAGCTGACAGAAGTCTGGTTCTGATCCATCAGATCTCACTAGCAACAGAACCAAACCTTCACGTGTTGCAGCAACAGTTTCCTTGTTTGGGAGGATCTTCTGAAGAACAGCTCAGTTCCAGATCACATCATGATGTTTGATGTTTTCTTCATTCCAGGAAATCATCTGTGTCTCCTTTGATCTGTGCTGAGTCAGCACTTTGACTTCTTTTCAACTTTAGATCCATCATTTACAATCAAGGATTTATTGATACTTAACAATAAATAATAAAGAGTAAATGTATTTATCATCCAGCAGAGATTGTGATGTTTGTAAGTCTTTTATTTTGAAATTCCTCAAGGATGATCATCATGGTGGGATTTCTAGATCTGCATGAACTCATCCTGAATAAAAAAGACACTGGAGCATCAAAGAATCAAACCCATCTCTGCCTACATGAGCTCTTACTTTGAAAAGTCTCAGACTTCCTGCAGGGAAACAGGCTTTCTGCTGCTGCACTGACAGATGTGCACGAGCTTGAAAGAGCTTCCTGACTGAGGAGCTGCAGACTTTCTCCTGCAGAGCAGCAGCTGACTTCAGCATCGTCATGGGAACACAGTCTGCTGCTGCTTCTGGAAACGTCTTCAAGGCTGTGGTGGGACTTGTTGGTCTGGAGGACAGATTCTCGGAGCAAATGCTGCTTCAGCTTCAAGCTTCAGCTCTTTTCTTCTGGCAGAGCTTAGAAGAAATGGAAACCTCCTTTGTTCTGACTGTTTGCTCCAAATCCCAGATTCAGGAATTCCTCCAAGAAGTTCAGCTCAGAGATCATCAGCAGAGAAAAGCCTGAAGTTCTGATGGAAAATGACAACAGAACATGATCAATATTATTGATCCACATGGAATCCAGAAGAAACTCTGAGGTGAAGACATGAAGACACAAGCTTCAAAGACATGAGGACAAGTCAGAGTGGATTCATTCTGGACTTTCTTCTCACATCTTCTCTTCAGAACATCTTTGTCTTTGATCCTTCAAATCTTCAGGACTCCAATTCTGAAATCTGATCATCCATGGATTGTTTTTGTGGATCAGATCCAGAGTTGCTGAAAGTTCTGCTGCCCTCTGCTGGTCAAAGTGTCCAAACAGCAGAGGTGTTTCTCTCATCATTCCATCTTTCAGTCACAAACACACTGGTTATATTTTATACTATTAAACCTGTTATAAGATATATAAGGCTTTATAACGGCTGTCTTTACTGCACACAAGTTGTGTTTTATGAACAAACTTGTGAAAAAAGTAAACAATTCAGTTAAACATTAGATATTTCTGCTCAGCAGATGGTGAACCTTAGTCCAATAAAAACAGGAAAAACAGTTGTTCTAAAGTGTGATTCTGATTTTTTGATAAATGTGATTTTTTTCACAGATATTAAAAAGAAAAATGCTTCAGTCTCCATCTAGTCTAAAAGTTTAAACATTTATTCTCCTTAAAAGTCATTTTATGCTTACGTCTTTGAATAAATACATGTTTCACAGTGAATGCAGTCCTTCATATTTAAAGTTCCATTCAAATTTGGAACCAAAAGTGTAGAACATCAATTAATTTACCCTTGAACTTACCCGGGTAACGTCACATACTCTGCTTTTTTGGAACAGAGTCCAGCTTTGGAACCAGCAGAGAACCAACAAACAGCAGAAACCCACACTGTGGGAAAGACTCCACACTTTTGACTGATGTTTACGCCCACTTTATTCTTCACAGTAAAGATTGAAACAGAACACTGAGAACCAAAAAGAACAAAGGAACAGTTCTAAAGTCTACTAGAAAACATGAATCAAAAGAACACAAACACCAGTTTGGTTCTTTATCCTTTAGCCTCTTCCTTCATACATTTTTTGGAAAATCTTTTCCTCACTAAATGGTAGAGATGTGGTTCTACTAAGACTGGATATTTCCTTAGGTGGCGATCCGATTCAATTCATGAATCAAGCTCAATGACTCACAGATCGAACCATTATTCTTGCTTTTTAATAGAATATGTTGTACTGTTATTATAGCTATGTATTTTTACTGGATGTATAAAAAAGTTTAAATTATATGTATTAAATGAGCATCACTTCAAACCGAAGATCAAAATCAACAAAAGTGATACAAACACAAAGATTTATATAGAAAGAAAGAAATGGGGTTTGTTACTTCAAACAAGTTTTCATCAACATTCTTGTTACGTTCAGCAGTAACATAACAAAAAAACATAAACCTTGGTGTTGTCGGGTTGCACGGTGGTGCAGTGGTTAGCGCTCTTGCCTCAAAGCAAGAATGCCCTCAGTTCAAGTCCTGGTTGGAGGATCTGACAAAAGATTTAGCATGTTTGCCCCTGTGCATGTGTGAGTTTCCTCTGGGGACTCCAGCTTCCATCCTAAACATGCTTCATAGATCGATTGGTTGGTCTAAATTGTCCCTAGATGTGAATGTGAGAGTGCATGGGCCCTGTGACAGACTGGATGCAGGACGTCCCCTGCCTTCGTGACCCCAAAAGGGAACAAACGGCTTAGAAGAGGATTCACATAAAAATGTTCTCCACAGTTTCTCCATCCTAAAAGTTCTGCAACACTTTATGTTCTAAAACATTGCACATTGAAGCCGCTTTGCTGCGCTGCAGAATTTGCTGATTCATGGTGATTCCACATTGCTCATAATAATGTACACACTTTGACAACATAAACATTGTCTTAGCAGAATTACAACAATGGTCAACTAAATAAGTTTTGTCTAAAATAATTAAAAAAAACAATGGCAGGACAAAATGTAGTTAATGCCTCCTTTGAACTGAATTACTACATCAATGCTCTGTGTCATTGAGGCCACCAGCTTGGGGGTGTGCACATGTAATGAAAGCTCAGGGTGATTAAACAGCAGACTTCAAGTCATCTTTATCATTAGGCCTGGTTTTTCATCTTTCTCTTGTTAACAGATCATAGATTTTATTCATTGGATTCAGCTCAGGGAACTTTACTGATTGATCAAACAGTAACATCATAGTCTTTGAAAAAGATTTATTGCTTGTGCTATCCTATGACCCCACCCTTCCATTGATGTGTTCTCCCTACAATGACAAAGGTGGATAAAGGTGGAAAGATTTCATGTAATCCATGAACACCAGTAAGGATCACAAATCATTGAAGAAAAAAGGTTTAGCGCACTGTCTAGTGGGTCTAGATGACCCAACTCCCAATGTTAATGTGCCTAAGATGGCACAAGGGTTAAACATGATCACTAAATGTTTTTGACAAACATTTGTTATAATGTTTTTTTTTTCCTGGAGAAAGAACATTGTTTTATATAAACCTATACAATAAATTCACTAAATTAAACTAAGGCTTGAAATATTCCAACATTTTCCTTTTTAGTATAAAAAAGTTCTTTCTTCTAAAAACGAAAAAGAAAAAAAAAGACTAGATGGCCTTTTCGCAATATTTTTCCATATACTGTACAAGTTTTCTGCTCTAAGTTCTTCTGTTTTTGAAGTTGAGATTTTTCTCAAAATCCTTTATATAATTTTTTTTGTTACAAAAGAAAAGCTTCTCAACTGTGTTTTCTAATGTATTTTACTAAATTAAATTTATGACAGCCATTTATCAGCCATAAAAACTATCTCTCACCTGTATGAGTTTTCATGTGAATTTTAGAATAGGTATTTGACTTAAACTGGCATCACATTTATTGCAAGGAAAAGGCTTTTCTCCTGTGAGTTCTCATGTGTGTTTTGAGAGTAGATGAATCACTAAAACTTGTATCACATTCTTTACAAGGGAAAGAATTTTCTCCTGTGTGAGTCCTCATGTGTCTTTTGAGATTAGACATTTGACTAAAACTTGTATCACATTCTTTACAAGAAAAAGGCTTTTCCCCTGTGTGAGTTCTCATGTGTATTTTGAGTTTTGATTTTTCACTAAAGCTTTTATCACATTCTTTACAAGTAAAAGGCTTTTCTCCTGTGTGAGTTCTCATGTGTGATTTGAGACCATCTATACGACTAAAACTTGAATCACATTCTTTACAAGAAAAAGGCTTTTCTCCTGTGTGAGTTCTCATGTGTATTTTGAGTTTTGATTTTTCACGAAAACGTTTATCACATTCTTTACAAGTAAAAGGCTTTTCTCCTGTGTGAGTTCTTATATGTGTTTTGAGATAATCTATACAACTAAAACTTGTATCACATTCTTTACAAGAATAAGGCTTTTCTCCTGTGTGAGTTCTCATGTGTGTCTTGAGATGAGATGTATTACGAAAATGTTTTTTACATTCTTGACAAGAAAAAGGCTTTTCTCCTGTGTGAGTTCTCATGTGTGATTTGAGACCATCTATACGACTAAAACTTGAATCACATTCTTTACAAGAATAAGGCTTTTCTCCTGTGTGAGTTCTCATGTGTGTCTTGAGATGAGATGTATTACGAAAATGTTTTTTACATTCTTGACAAGAAAAAGGCTTTTCTCCTGTGTGAGGTCTCATATGTGATTTGAGACCATCTATACGACTAAAACTTGAATCACATTCTTTACACATAAAGGGCTTTTCGCCTGTATGAGTAGTCCTGTGTTTTTTTAGATTAGATTTATAACCAAAACTTTTTTCACAGTTTTTACAAGAAAATGTTTTCTTTCCTGTATGAGTTTTCATGTGAAATTTCAACTGAGACTGCCCACTATACCTTTTACCACATTTTTTACATGCACAATATCTTTCATCATACCCATTTTGGACATGACTTCTGTCTCTTCTCTTCCTCTGATCTCTGTTCTGTGGGTCTGTCTCTCCATCTGTAGTTGATGTTGATTCTTCATGTTGGTTTCCTTCTTCATCCTGACTATCAGTTACATTAAAGCTCTGCTGATTGTTTAGATCTGCTTCAATGTTCTCATTGTCCTCATAAGTAGGAATCTCCATCAAGGTATCAGTCTCCTGCTTCAGATCAAGCGGATCTTCACCCTGACTGATGCAGAGTTCCTCTGGTTCCTCTTTAATCTGTTGAAGTTTTTGCTCCCCTTGTTCCTCTTCGGTTTGTGTAGGTTCTGGTTCCTCATGATCCACTCTGAAGTTCTTCTGCTGATTGTTTAGATCTCCTTCACTGTTCTCATCTTCCTCATAAGTAGGAATCTCCATCAAGGTATCAGTCTCCTGCTTCAGATCAAGCTGATCTTCATCCTGACTGATGAAGACTTTCCCTGGTTCCTCTTTAATCTGTGGAGGTTCTGGTTCCTCCCGTACCTCTTTAATCAGTGAAGGATCTGGTTCCTTCTGTTGCTCTTCACTTTGAGCAGGTTCTGGTACCTTCTGTTGCACTCTTAAGATCCTCTGCTGGTTGCAGAGATCTTCCTCTTCAGTCATCCAATGCTGGGGTAGAACTGCAGGAATACAAACACAAGAAAAAGCCCTTTCATACTTTTAAACTAGTTTGTGTATTGGCAAACACCGATGTAAGTCAAAATCTGCTCAGTCAGACACCTTGTAGTTTAAATCTTTAAATATAAAATATGAAAAACCGTTCATTCCAGGGGCGCTGGATGGGCTGCCCATCCGCACCCGGGGCTGGGGTCACTCCTTCCCTGGCTCTGGAACGGGGCAACCCTGTTGGGGCCTGTGATTGCTCTGGGTGACATCTACCAGGTCTGCGGGGTCTGGGGGGGCTTTGCTGGCCCTGTCCTGAGGGGGACTTCTGGAGGAGGTAGAGGGTCGGTAAGGGACCTTGGAGGTTTGACAGGTCGGTGTCTCCGCTGACGCAATTGGCAGTCGCCCCGGCTGGCTATGGCTGTCTCGGTCCTGTCGAGGCCTGACCGCTTTTATTTGCACCGTAGACATGTAAGGCCCTTAGTAAGGAGGGTGCGGACGAGCCAAGTTTACAACACCCCTAGTGTTGACCCCCTCTTCTCCTGGATGTCTTCCTCCTGGGCGGGGGCAGCTGGCCCCTTGCCTTGCTCCTTCATGGACCAACCGTGGGCCGGGTGGGTGGCTGCATGGAGCATGGGGCAGGGTCTCCCTTGGGGGGCCCTGGCTCGTACCTGGGGTTCGGGCAGAGGGATGCCCAGAACTCTTGGGGTGATGATGACGTGCTCGTCTGGGGCTGTGGGCACTGTTCGGGGGGGGGGGGGGGGGGCTGCAATTAAACTCCTTCAATTAAACTCCTGCAATAAACGAGGGAACTCTGTACTGGTGAAAAGGTAATGCAGATATATGATTAGCTGCAGCAGAACATGTAGAAGCTTTCTTTTTATAATTACTGGATGAGGAACAGACGCGCAGGACACAGGGCAGCTGCGCAAACCGTGAGAAGTGACGCAGCAAGAAGTGACACAGCAAGAAGTGACGCATAATTAAAAAAGTCTAAGCGGAATTATGACGGGAGAGGATTGACCATCAGAAAACAAGTGGAGGGAGATCGAAGATCCAAACAGTCATCGTCATAACAAAACCACTCAAAGCATTGAGAATTAGAGACCAAAAACAAGACAGAAACATCCAGAACAACAGGACCACGGAGGTCCATCAAGAAGATGCAAAACAAAGGGGAGCCCATAGGATTACACCAACCCAGCAGAGTCTGAGAAATGTAGTCGAAAACATGACTGATATGACAGCCAAAAGCTAAACTGATACAAAACACTTTGAGTGCCACCTAAAGCCAAAAAACGTCACTGGGAGGGATGGTGAGGCCAAACAGTGAGAACATCAGCAATATCAGCCTCCCCCAGCCATGCATTGCGTCTGGTGGAATTAATCATGGAGATGGCCTGGTCAGCCAAGTGCAAAAACAAAAAACTGGAAGGATCACGAGGAATCAGGCTGCTGATGCATAAAATGGATGAACCGCGAGGCACCAACAGTTCTCACATACAGTCACCTTGACGGCAGTGATACCAAGCTGCTGTTGGAAAAGTTTCATCAACCGGGAGGTGAAGTTGGTTCCCTGGTCTGTCAGAATTTCATTAGGTATTCCTACCCTGGAGAAAAACTGAATTAACGCTCTCATGACTACAGGAGCTGTAATGGTGTGCAGGGGAAAAGCTTCTAGGAACCGTGTAGCATAATCACAGCAGGATTTACTCGTGACTAGGGATGGGTATTGTTAAGGTTTTAACGGTACTACTACTCTTATTGATAGGGGTGTAAAGATACGCTAAAATCTCATTTCGGTTCGATTCAGAGTTTCTTAGGGCTCGGTTCGATACGTTTCGGTTCGGTACGGCTGTTTAACAAATCTGCCTGGTATGAACTGCTATTTTATAAAGTATTATCTTATTGTTATTTATTGTGTGTGTTTTGCTGTCGGACACCTGAATTTCTCCCTTGGGAGATTAATAAAGCTTTAATCCATATATTTTGGTATTTTTTCTGTACAAAAAGCCACAAAATAATTTCTTGCAAAATGCATTTATTGGTTTTATATAACAATAAATAAAATTGACCTCTCTAGGGGATCTGCTTAATAAAATAAGAAAAACTATTAGCTGCCAGGAACTAAAAACTTTGAATAATTAACACTGGCATGAAAAATTAACTTGCACATTATTTTCTTGAAGACCCGAATGAAACAGTCGGGTCATGCCGTTTTAGGAGCATTAACAGATCTATTCTGTGGCATACACTATCTTTGAGTAACGATGTCAACACAACAGAGCATTCCCCACAGGACAGCGTGAGCTAAGCATTAGCCATGCTGATCCTGTGGACATGCGCAGTGTCACCTCCGTCACCTGATAGCTGTTGAAGCTGAAGTGCAATGACGTTTCTGACCGTGGAAGGCAGATCTTCCTTCGGGGTTCACTTACCCGTTTGGACTTATTGCCGTTCTCCATAACTGAGCTACACAAACTAAACGCGCAGTCACAGAAACTGTTGCGCTGCGCGCGACATGCTCTGCCCCCCCCCCTTCCTACAAGCACGCGAGTGCAGAAACCAGTGAGAGTCTCGGCGGAATACCGCGAGTAACATTAGTTCCGCCTCAACGCAAATTTAATACATTTGCGGGGAAAAAATAAACAAACCGAAACCGAAAGTGTCGGTTCAACTACGTGTACCATTACACCCCTACTTATTGATAATGCTTATCGATCCGGCATATTAACGGTACTCTTATCGATACTTTTTGAGGATGAAAAATAAACAAATAAATAACAAATTAAGAACAAACGGTTTTATTTCCTCGTTATGCAACAGCATTGTTTTTTCACAAAACATTTTACTTTATACATGACAATGTTCCAATAAAAACCTGGAACGCACGTTGATGTGCTAGACCAGGGTTGGCAACCTGAACCTCTCCAAGAGCCATTTGGATCAGTTTCCCACTGAGATGAAAGCACAGGGAGCCGCTACACTAGGGGTGTTAGAAAAAAGGTTTTTGCCGATATCTAGTGATAATTAATTTGGCAATACTTGTATTGATTAAAAATGCTGTCAGGATATTTATTTAATTATTTGTAGTCTTTATGAGAGTGATGTTTCCTTTGATGTTTTGTCCATTTTCCATAACATTAAATAGACTTTTCTGTCTGTCAAACACACAGAGTTAAGATGAGTGAGATGATGGAAACAAATTCACTTTCATGCAGACTCCTTTATCTTTATTGTCTTTAAATCCAGTAAACCCAATACATTATATTAATTTTATGGACGACAACTATGTTTTAATAGGAAGCAGCTGTTAGTCTATTGCGGGTCTGGAATCATAAGCGGATGAGTCTAAGCCCCGCCCCCGCCTGTCTCCCGCATCATATGGTCATTGTAGCAGCAAGGTGACAGGATAGTGGGGGCGCCCTGACGCAAATTTAACTCATTTTACGCAGAAATGGGTGGTCTTAGTCTAGGGGGATAAGAGGATTTTCTATTTTTTTGGTGTTAAAGGCCCAACAACCCTCTGAGAACATGGTAGTTATTTTACAAAAACACAGAGAGCCGCCGTAGCTCTTTCTTCCATCCTATAACTTTGGTAGCATTCCTTTGCGCGCGTCCCACGTACTGTCTGAACAACAGCCCCGTTCCCCGTGCACACAAATAGTCAGACAGACCTCTTTTCTTCAGAGAGAATAGCAAGATTAATATAATCATTAATTAAAGGAAAATTTTTTAAAGGAAAAAACTGACTTGTAGAGTTAATTATGGCAGATAACGTTTATATCTTGTGGGACACAAAAAAAGTGTCTTCTCCAGTACCGATAGCAGAACCGTTGAGGTCAGATCTTAACGATACTGCGGTCTTGAAGAATGTTGCCCGGGGCTCGCTCAATACTGGGGCACGGTACCCATCCCTACTCGTGACCACTGCTGTTCTCAGATAAAGGTCCAACAATGTCCATGGCTATTCTCCTGAACAGTGTGGAAATGATAGGAAGTGGGTGCAGTAATGCTCTGTCTTACTTATGTGTGATGGCAGTTTTCTGGCAAGTTGGACATGTTGCATAGTACGTCTGAATATCAGTGTACTAGGGGTGTCACGATTTTGACTTTAAATCTAAATCGATCGAAAGTAAGTCACAGTCTCGAACTTCGAATTAAAAAATGGAATCGTCGATGCTGCCACGCACTGTTCCCTCTAAGCTGCGCGCGTGCGCAATTGCGCACTGCTGACACTGTCTCTGCGCACAGAAAATCTATGCGGCGCACAGGAAAGAAAAAAAAAACTACATTGAATTCAAAATAAAATAAGCACATAAAAATTTATTTGGAGCTATTTTTCAATGTGAGTTAGTGAATGCGACCGGTGAGTAACTGCTCCAGCCTATTATGCGGTTCACGTACGTAATGACGCAATTAAACAACGTCACTGACCGGCTCCTTACATGGCGCGGCGCGCGACCAGTGTTTTGGAGGGAAGACTCGTGAGTGAGTACCGTTTATGTCGACCCTTTATAACGATGGCAAAACGAACGGGCAGCGGCACGTCCTCTCACCAAGCCAAAGTAAAAAAGACATGTGATTCTTTTAAGATAGAATGGCTGTCGGAGTATGTACAAATAGAAGGAAAAGCTGTGAAACTGGGTGAAATTTTTTCGTTTTCGAGCGAGAAAGGCTTGCTCTGCAAGACGTGCTGCGAAGCCAAAATAGCAAGCGAGTTTTCGGAGGGAAAAGTGTGGACGACATGGAAGCTAGACTACCTCAAGCGTCACATACAGCACAAAAGTCATTTGAAAGCAGTGGAAGTTGTAAGAAGATGTAAGATGGGAATGGGGATCGGCACGTTGTTGGGGGAGAGCACCAAAAACAGAGAGCAGAGGATCGAGCTGTCACTCATAAATAAATCCAACCCCGAGCAAGTTAAAATTCTCATTGACAATATTCTGCTAGCCATCAACATAAACACCTCTATGCTGTCAGTTCAACAAATTCATGATCACATGGCAAAGTATGTGAGTCTACCAGAAAGCTGGCGAAGCAAAAATTATGCCTTTGAGTTTGTGAATTCCATTAATCAAATAGTGCAGAATGAGACGATTTTTAAAATTAAAAATGCTCCTTGGCACACCCTGATTGTAGATGAGAGCACAGACATAACAGTACACAAAATGCTAGTCCTGTATATTAAATACAGAGAGGAAAACAGCGTCAACCATGTTACTGTGTTTGCTGGCTTAATCCAGCTGAGATCATGCACCGCTCAGGATATTGTACAAGCAATACGTCAGTTTTACACCAAGCATGGGCTGGATATGCAGAGAATGGTGATGCTGACCTCTGATGGTGCCTCAGTAATGTTAGGAAAGCGCAACGGAGTTGCAGCTTTATTAAAGCAGCAAATACCACACCTAACTGAGCAACACTGTGTGGCCCATAGAGAGGATTTGAGCATTGATGATGCATGGAAAGACCACCTGCCTTGATGCGTGACGTGGAAACTTTTCTTAGAACGGTTTATTCCACTTTTTCTAGATCCACTGTCAAGAGGGGGAAATTTGATGAGCTAGCAAAGATTCTAGATGAGGATACGCTGTCATTCAGGCCTCTGAACGAAGTGCGGTGGTTGTCACGGGACCAAGCTGTAAAAGCTGTTCTGAGAAGCTACACAGTGCTGGAAGAATATTTCAAGAGAGAATCCAGTGAAAACGGAGATCCTGTGGCAAATAACTGTCACAAAAAGCTGACAGATCCAAAATTCAGATTTACTCTCACTGCTCTGGGAGATGTTGTGGGCAAGCTGGTACATCTGTGTCTTTCTTTTCAAAAACACAACCTGACTGTGCTAGAAGGACACTGCTTTGCAAGAGCAAAAATTGAGAAGCTGCGTTCCCAATACCTGACAGAGGGAAAGGTTGTTAGGTGGAGTGACCGTGTCAAAGAGGCAATGAGTGCCTCATCAGCTGATGGCAGAAATACTGGTGAGATCCTTCGTTTTATTTGTAAGCTTTGTGATCACTTGGATGCTCGTTTTCCAGAGGATGAGTTAAAGGAGTGGTCTGCATTGGACATTGAGGCATTGAGCTCAGACAGCAGTTTTGAGTATGGAGCAGCAGACATTGACACACTGGCAAAGAAGTATGAGGCCATTCTCCATCAGCCACATTCTGTGGAGGTCATTAACAGTGAATATGCTGAATTCAAGTTCATAATGAGGCAAAAACTGAAACAAGGGTCAATCAGCACATTTTCCGACATGGTGGCTGCAACACTAAAATGTGAGGAGCTAAAACACATCTCACAGCTTGTGGATATTTGTGCTACATTTCAAGCATCCAGCGCAGATTGTGAAAGAGGATTTAGTTTAATGAATCGGATCAAAACAGCATCCAGAAATCGTCTTGAAGTGGATCATTTGGATCAGCTGATGCGCATAAAGTCAAAGCTGCAAGCAGATGAGGCCATCGACCTGGACAAGGTGTACAATCATTGGAGACGTGAGAAGGACAGACGGGAAAATTGAGGTGAATTTTTTCTCTTTTCTTTTTAGCTTATTCTAGTGTCATTTAATAGGAATTTATTATGAATTTTGATAGTGAAATGCTTTAACCATGATTAGTATATGCTAATTAAAACTGCATAAATATTATTTGTGGGAGTCACTTTGGATTATCGCTACTGGTAATTATATATTAGAGTTAATGGAACATGTCATTGCACAAGATGTGAAAGTTTAAATGTGAACAAATTTTTTATCTCTAAAAGATGTACGTCTCTATTCTTCCAGAGCAGGAGCCCCGCCTTGACTCCAGAATGAGGACCTTCATACCCATTTTGAAAAGAGACAGGGGTTTACAGCTGGGACAATCTGTGCACTTAAATAAAAGTCTTATTACAGAAATGTAAATGCGATCATTTTGATTCTTTTAAACTTTAACTTGGACGGATGCAATGTCAGCATGACCTTGGTGTGAAGGTCTGATGTTGCTCACAGTGGTCCATGGGACAGCTCACGGAGTTTGTGTGCTTGCTCAGACTCGTGAAAAATTAGAGGGAACATTGCTGCCACGCCCCCATGTTACGTCCGGTTACTTGCCAAGCGTAAAAAACACTTGTGTTGACGTGCTGTGAGTCAACATCCTCTAACAGCCGCTCAGAAGATAGCATGGCAACTGCAGATGCAGGAGACCCATCAACAGAACTTTAATCCCCTCCCCTTTCACGGAAGACGCTGGTGTGGAAGTATTTTGGATTTCCAGTGAGTTATGTTGACAACGTTCGCGTAGTAGGAAAAAAAAACAAAAACAACTGTTTGCAAGCTGTGCTATGTATCTGCGTGTACTATATTCTCTCACTGGCAACACGACTAACATGACAGGTCATCTCCGCAGGCACCACAAAAACATAGATTTATCTGTTAAACCAGTGCTTCTCAAATAGTGGGGCGCACCCAGATGCGATGCTGGGGGGGGCGCGGCTCAGTGCTTGGAAAACAATCTGGTCCACTGTTGTTTTCTTATTATCTGTTAATCACATTGTTTAACATTGTTTTTTTTTTACAAAACATTTCACTTTATACATGAGAATGTTCCAGACAGGATATTTATTTAATAATTTTTATTCTTTATGAGCGTGATGTTTCCTTTGATCTTTTGTCCATTTTCCACAACCTTGAATAGACTTTTCTGTCTGTCAAACACCCAAAGTTAAGTTAAGTGAGATGATGGAAATAAATTCACTTTAGTGCAGACTCATTTCAATTTATTTATTTTTCTTTAAATCCAGTGAACCCAATTAACTATATCAATTTTATGGATGACAACTCTTGTTAAGTAATAATTATTATTAAGTTTTAGGAAGCAGCTGTTGGCTTGTTGCGGATCTGGAACCATAAGCGGTGAGTCTAAGGCCCGCCTTTCTACCTGTTCATTGTTTGCTCCGCGAGCACCCCCCCCCACCACCACCACCACCACAAACAGCGCAACATACGGTCATCGTAGCAGCAAGGTGACAGGATGGTAGGGGCTCCTTGACGCAAACTTCATTAATTTTACACGGAAATGGCTGTTCTTATAGAGCAGGGGTGGTGAACAAGTTTGACATCAAGAGCCGAATTTTTTCACTGTGAGAGTCAAAGAGCCACACCACACCCTGACCTGCCAAAATGTACACACACAAACACGCAATTAAAGCCGTATTACTTTCCATAACACACTCCTCTCCCTACAACAGAACAGCAAGTATTGTACTTGTGTTTATTTCAAGGAAAGTGTCCACCTTCAATACACACATCAATGCAGCTAAACCAGAGTTAACACAGAGACTACCCTGGAGGTCAGATACCCCCTCCACACACACACTCTCTCATCTCTCTCTCACACACACAGGCACCTCTCTCTCCCTCTTCATCTCACTCTTTTCTTTGACACACACAACCACTCAGTGACGGGCGGTGAGGTTGATGCTGGAGAAGCACTGACTCCTCTGAAGTCAGATTTACGATGATAAAAACTGAATATTTCACCGTTCATCCATCAGTATTTAACTGGTAATTCTTTGTAACTCAACATTCCTCTTTCAATGAGCCTTACACCAACAAACACACAAACATCTGGACAGAGCATCCTTCTGGTATCTGAGTGATTCATATTCACAATAAACACATTAAATACATTACATTTCAGTTGTGTGCAACTTAAATTAACTTTGATCTTCATTAGAACATCTTGCTTTCATATGTTATTAAATTTAAAATTGAATGACTGACATTTGAATCAAAAGCCAATAATTTATTAAATATTAATACATTGCAATGAGTCAGTTCATACTTAGGAGTAGTTATTCAAGCCCCCTCCTTCCTGCTCACACTCATTCAGCCAAACGGCATGCATGTCAATTCAGCTAACAGCTAACTGGCTGATGGTTTTACACTGAAAATCCCCCACTTCCCATGAGTCTTAGGGGCTGAAGGCGGGGCTAACCCCCAGGCCAGTTGTGGCCTCTCTGATCAGCCCCTTTACGTGAGTGTCGGTCAGAACGGACCGATGTCTGTTCTCCAAATCATAACAGGGCCTTCTTTCACAGAGATTTCTGCTCATTTATCTCCGGTTCTCTCTCTACCTCATCAGTGACCAGCAGGGATCTCATCAGTCAGTCTCTGCATTAAAGGATCCATGAGAAAAGTGATCTGCGGCCGTTTTTGTTCAGTTGCGCAAGCAGCATCACGTTCTGCGCTTCATTCATGTGGATTGCAGCTTCTGCTGTGAGCTCCGCAAAGAAGGAACGTGGGATGATCACCGTTTTGGATGTGCACTTTGAAAAGCTTCAACTTGTTAATAAAGGAGACAGTTTGTGTCAGATGATCAGGAAGAGTTTTTAATTTTTTCCGGGATACGTTTTGTTCTTTTCTGCCATGACCAATGTTACTGCTTCCAGAAGCTCATAATGATAAACATCGTGACTTTCCATTCTGTTCAGTAAAAAGTAAGAATCTTCCCGTTCTTCCAGAAACGTCCTGTGTTTATCTTATACTCTGAATTTCTCCATTTTGACCATGAGGGTAACAGTCTGCACGCACAGCTAATCTTTATCTATGTGTTCCGGCTTTGGGCGTAACCCGTGCAAATGATTGGCGGTCACGTATGTGTCGGGAGCAGCATTGAACACACGCACGCACGCACACACACGCGCACACACACATACAGACACACACACTGCCAAATCACTTTTATTATTATTTATTATTTATTTTTAATACCCTCTGATGGTTTGAGTGTGGTTTAAGAGGGCAAAAATTATGAAATGAGGCAAAGTATATAGAAAATATGATGAGACGCAAAGAGCCACACCCTCATTGGCCAAGAGCAACATGCAGCTCGCGAGCCGCGTGTTCGCCACCCCTGTTATAGGGGGATAAAAGGAATTTTTTGGGGAGGCGCTCACATGTCCCCTACAAGATCACCACTGACTGTGTGTGCGCTGCCTTGTCTTGTGTGTGTGCATGCGGCACGTACTGTCTGAACAACAGCCCAGCCCCCCCGCACACAAATAGCCAGACAGACCTCTCCAGCGAGAATAGCGAAATTAATGTCCTCATTAATTAACGGACAATTGACTGACTTGATGAGTTAACAATGGCAGATAATGTTTATATTTTGTGGGACACAAAAAAAAATGCGTCTTCTCCAATACCGATAGCAGAACCGTTGAGGTCAGATCTTAACGATACTGCGGCCTTGAAGAATGTGGCCTCGGGGCTGGTTCAATACCGGGGCTCTGTACCCATCCCTAATTACAACGTACTATTCTTTATTAACAAATAACAGTTACAACTAACTACTACCTATCTAACTAATGAACTAACTATGTAGGTGTTGTAGATTGACTGTGTGTGTGAGCGCGGAGCGTCTTGTGTAGGATTAGGAGGAAGGAGCGGACACGTGTGTTGGGGGTGCGTGTTGATTCTTCTGCTCTCTAGCTGCACGTGAGCCTTCACCTGTGCTCTCTGGTACAGACATCTTCTCAGAAGTTATATATATATATATTATATATATATTATATATTGCCCAGTAATAAACAGACTGCAGACACTTTGTCACTTTTCACTTTTTACTCTTTGACATCATTGCACATGGAGGGAATCACCGTAGCTGAGAGATGCGTTATACTTGGGTATTTGTGGCGTGGCTCTAGCACGCTAATTAAATGCCTAAAACCAGAGGTTTCTACCACCGAATACGGTCGCGTGTCCATGGCTATGAATACTCCTACCGCATGTGTAATCGTATTTGCACGAGTTCAGTTGCTTGGAAGTTTAATTCGAAAAGAAGACAGAAAAGTCGTTTGTTTAGTTGTTTACAGATAAATCTATGTTTTTGTGGTGCCTGCGGAGATTCCTTGCATGTTAGTCATGCTGCCTGTGAGAGAATACGGCACACGCACATAGCACAGCTTGCAAACCGTTGTTTTTTTTGTCGAAAACGCGAACGTTGTCAACATAACTCACTGGAAATCCAAAATACTTCCAAACCAGCGTCTTCCATGAAAGGGGAGGGGATTAAAGTTCTGTCGATGGGTCTCCTGCATCTGTAGTTGCCATAATATCTTTTGAGTGGCTGTTAGAGGAAGATGACTCGCAAGTTTTTTTTTAAACTTCATTAACAAATAGACTTTCAGCACTTTTTCCGCTTGGCAAGTAACCAGACGCAACATGGGGGCGTGGCAGCATCGCCGATTCAATTTTTTCATTCGAAGTTCGAGACTGTGACTTAATTTTGATTGATTTCGATTAAAAGTCGAAATCGTGACACCCCTATTTATTATGGTTCCAATCATGCATCATATGCTGAAAAAAAACGTTTAAAAAAACGGCCAGATCCTTCCTGCCCTGGACGTGGCAGGAAGAGGAAAATTGATGAAAAATAGAGGAAACGGATAGTTGGAACTGTATCCAAAGAGCCCAGAACAACCTCCAAAGACATTAAAGGTGAACTCCTAGATCAAGGTACATCAGTGTCAGATCATACCATTCGTCATTGTTTGAGCCAGAGTGGACTTCATGGAAGACGAACAAGGAGGACACCACTGTTGAAAGGAAATCAGAAAAAAGCCAGATTGGATATTGCAAAAATGCATGTTGAAAAGCCACAAAGCTTCTGGGAAAATGTCCTTTGGACAGATGAGACAAAACTGGAGCTTTTTGGTAAGGCACATCAGCTCTATGTTGGTAGACTCAAAAATGAAGTATAAAATGAAAAGAACACTATTCCTACTGTGAAACATGAAGGAGGGTCAGTTCTGTTTTAGGGCTGCTTTGCTGCATCTGCCACAGGGTGTCTTGAAGTTGTACAAGGTAAAATGAAATCTCCAGATTATCAAGGCATTCTGGGTAGAAATGTGCCGCCTAAAGTCAGAAAGCTTGGTCTCAGTCACAGGTCATGGGTCTTCCAACAGGACAACAATCCAAAACACACAGCCAAAAACCCCAAGAATGGCTCAGAGAAAAGCGTTGGACTATTCTGAAGTGGCCTTCTATGAGCCCAGATCTGAATCCCATTGAACATCTGTGGAAGGAGCTGAAACATGCCATTTGGAGAAGACACCCGTCATACCTCAGACAACTGGAGCAGTTTGCTCATGAGGAGGGGGCTAAAATACCTGTGGACAGGTGAGGAAGGCTCATTGACAAATACAGAAACCGTTTAACTGCAGTGATTGCCTCAAAAGATTGTGCAACAAAATATTAAGTTATGGGTTCCATCATTTTTGTCCAGCCCTATTTCATTAGTTTTTTTTAAATTTTAAATTCTGTTAGTCAACAACTCAAAAGTAATGGCTGATTTTGAAGATTACATTTTCAATACATTTTAATTTATTGTTACTTTTGCACATTCTGCTTTTGCAAGTTATTTCAGTGAGCATTGAGGACTTTCTTTAACTGAGGGGTACCAACAGTTTTGTCCATCACTGTAACTGCGTCAAACATGAAAACGTCCAAGTGGCCACCTTAGGCTAACTCGAAAACGGGGGAAAAAAATGGGGCCCTGGAAATAGCCCACCACAAAGCCCCCACAAACCCGCCATAAACCCCCAAACCAACCAGAGAGAGAGAACCACAAAATATCTGTTAGATTGAAAAGACGAGGCCGCGTACAAAGCTGACACATTCACAAAGGATTCTGGTGTTAGTTCCCTGAAGGTTAGGGCTGGACTCTCTGGGGAACACAGAGCGGGGTGGCCGCCCACACTCCAGCTGGCACCAAGGGAGGAAGGGTGGAGCAAAACCAGACAGTGATGGAGCCAAAGATGCTGCATAAAAATGACAAGTAAAACGTCCATAGATGAGAGACAGGTCCTACGAAGAACCAATCCAAACGCTGGTTAAATTATTGAATGTACACAGCAGCTTTACCAGAAAAGAAACAAAACAGAGAGCCAGCCTAATAGAGCCAGCATCAAGTCTACCTGAATGGAAATCGCACGGAAAGCACAGTTTCTTAAAAAAACCTACCAGTTAAAGTCATTGTTTGATCGCTACATGGAGCAGTGTCAGTGAACATCTCACATACAGTGCATGGAATACACGGAGAATGTTGAGAGATCAGGTTTATTATTTAAAAGAGTTCTGCATGGTAATCATGTTCAGAAAAGAAAACACAGGGAGCCGCATCACCCTCTGCAATCATAAGGGTTAGGGGTGAGTTAAAGCCCCTCCCCCACCTCTATACCTGTTCACATCCTGCAGCTGAGAGTTGTTTTCCCCCGCGCTCCTTCAGTGTATTCTACACAGAGAGCGCAAAACACAGTCATCATAGCAGCAGGTTAACACCATAGTCGGAGCGCCCCACCGCAGATTTCATCAGTTTGACGTGGAAATCTTACAACATATAATAGTTATTTAAAAAAAACACAGACAACCGCGGCACAAGGAAGAGAGAGCCGCATGCGCCAAAGGCTGGTTGGCGATCCCTGGTCTAGAGTGTACACGAAATCGCCCCACTGGAGCCAGGACTGGCTCCAGAAGCCATTAAATCAGGGGTCTCAAACCCAATTTACCAGGGGGCCACTGAAGGCGGGGTCTAGCTGAGGGAGGGCCGCAACTTCAACACACACACACAACTTGTGAGTGTATGAGAGCCAATGAATGTGTATGGAACATGTATAATACTATTAACTATACTCTATTGTTAACTGTTTTCTGCACAAAATGTACTCATAAAATTCTCGTTCAAATAAAATACGTGAATAAAAAAATCAATAAGTAAATAAATCAGTAACATTTCTGTTCATTTAGTCTTCTATATCTGCTGTTTTCTAATTTAAACATCCTTATTAACACACTTCAGTTAACACTGTTGAATCATAACTATTAAACACAAAAGACTCCAATTCTACAGTTCTGTCACCTCTATCAATGGTTCTTCTGAACACTGCTTATCTTGTCTTCTTACTGTTGGAAACTTGGCAGCACTTCCTCCGAATCAGCTGAGACCCTCAGTGTGGATGAAGATGATTGTCAGTATATCTGGACTGAACTTGGACTTATTGATATTGAAAATGAAGGAGTCAGAGAGTTTGTGTCCCCAATGCTGAGCCTGTGTTGAATGTTTGCTCTTTAGACCACATATTAGTAAAGGAGAAACAAAATTCAGTAACCACTGTTGGATTTTCTTTCTTATGACTTTTTGCACATATAAACCCTGGTCACAAGTTAGCAGCCGGTGAGCCATTCCTATATTTTCTTAAAAAACAGATGGAAATTCATGTTGGCGACACCAAATATGTGCAGCCAAGATGCACAATACCCGTGTTTGAGATCACCCAGGTGGACAAAACGCTGCGCAGATCACCTGGTGTGAGACATGATTTTGTTTTTGCTCC
Source organism: Oryzias curvinotus (assembly GCA_023969325.1). Lineage (NCBI taxonomy): Eukaryota > Metazoa > Chordata > Actinopteri > Beloniformes > Adrianichthyidae > Oryzias > Oryzias curvinotus. Next base: position 100,898 of record JALJSC010000095.1, read on the forward strand.
AACATCACCTGTCAATCATCACAAAAATATCACCAGAAAGGGGCGGGATCAAGGCCCCAACCTCAGCAAACGCAGCTGAAAGCCCCGTTAGTTGTCACGCATGTAGGTGTGGGACATTTATTCTCCGTAGCGACCCACCTTCTGCAGGACCGGAAGATGGGTCGGCGCAGCGCACCTAACCATAACCTCAGCCCTCCTCAGGGTCTGTGCGGCCCAGAGAAAACTCATTTGGTTTCTTTTTGTCTTTGTCTCTTTTGAAATTATTTTATTTATGGCCGGATCTGGGTGCTAAATTAATATCAGAAACAGCTGTTTCAGTACACACACACACCAAACCTCACCCCACCCGCATCGAGCTGGCACCGGTTTCAGCACCCACATAATACATACCCCCCCCCCCGGACAGTAAGTCAGTGTAGAACCGTCACTGAGTGACGGACAGGTCACCAAAGAGAAAAGCACTAAGCTCAAAGGTCTTCTCTGTTTCTGTGATGAAGGTCACATACCTATGTGGTGGAGCTGCAGCTGTGGTTTCCAGATGACATCCAGCAGTCTGCGCTGACGACAGAGCTCCTGCTCGTACTGGACGATGGTTCCTTCACAGAGTCTGCAGATTTCTTCAGCAGCAGCAGCTAGTCGCTCGCTGATCAACTCTCTCAGAGACTGAAGGGAAGACATGGTTCCTGCTCCGATCTTCAGCTCCAACTCCCACAAACACCGCCGTCCTCTTCACTGCAGCTCCGATCGATCATCTGCTAGTCTCACAATCACAGCAATCCACGTTGTCTTTCCGTTCAACACTTCTTCACTCATTTACGACACTTTGGAAAATGCTGAGAGTTCCACACGAACCACGTATCGTCCTTTCTGTCCAAAAACCTCACAAACGTCCCAACAAAACACAACCGACCTCTCAACACAAGCTAACGCTGCTAGCCTGCTAACAAGCTAACGCTGCTAGCGCCTCGTGCTGTTCTTCTTCTTTGTTTGGCTAACAGCGTCATGGTGCTTTAGCGCCACCAGCTGGTCAGGAGTGTTGTCTGTCGCTCACATAATGATGGCGGCATAAAATAGCTTTTTTTTTTCTTTTTTCAACTTTACTGGCAAATAAAAGAAAAAGTGGCAGCTTTCATTAACAAAATTATGGTGTGACTAATCTTTTTCGACAAGAAAAAGAGAAACTTAAATGGAAAAAGGGGAACAGGGCGTGACTTCCGGCGTCAGCTAATGATGTTAGTCGCCATTTTGTCGTCTGCAGCCAAGGTCTTCTTGGGCTTATTTAACCGACAGAAAACGAAGAATAATATATTTCCTGGACATTACATGTCCTCATGAACTGAAATATGCAATAATCTGAAAATTATGGTAGTAGTACTATTGGTAGGAAAAGTGACTTCAAGTCCTTTCAGGGTTTTTGGAAGAAAATAGTTTAAATATTAAATTATATATAAATATATTCAACCAATTTCCCATGTATGGGATCAACAAAGTAATTATGATTCTGATTATCCATCCAATTTACTTTCTGCGTTGACTTTGTTTATTTTTAGTGTCATCAAATTTTGAACAATTTTAAAATTAAAAACATAATAATAGAGGTGGATCTTTAATTCTAACAAAAATTGTTCTCTTTTGCATTTTGTTTGATCCAACTACCAAATTCAACTAAATAATAATTATTAATACAAATAGTATTTTGTTTGTTTAATCCACAATGTTTTTCCTTTTTTAAATCAGTACTTTTTTTAGATGTACCCTTTATACATGAAAATACCATAAATGATCACATGTGAAAGAAGAAAACTAATTAGGATTAATAAATAATAATAACAATAATAAAATACAACGTCAGAGCCAAAGAAAGTGGTCTGAGAAGAAGCAGCTGTGAAGCTCTGCAGCTTCAGGACTCATGAGGAGGACCACACTGCAGCGCCTCCTGCTGGAGCATCAGAGAGTCTGCAGACAGAAGATCCTTCCAACAGCAAAGAGGTCTGCAGGAGCTCTTTCCACCACCAGCAACAACCTGAACCAAGCAGGACCTACAAGAAGTTCAGCCACTAAACTTCCACAACTCTGTCATTTCCATTCAGAAGCTCTGAGCTCCTGAGTCTGCAGAGATGCTGAGCTCCTCAGCTGCTGCAGCTCCCACAGTCACATGAAGGTCTGCAGCTGCAGCAGGAAGTCCAGATGTTTGCAGCTGCTGCAGCTTCCAGCCTGGAGCTTCTTCAGATGAAACAGTGATGCTGGAAACAGCCTGGAGATGTTGTGAGTCCATCACAGGGTTTGGTCCAAAGCTCCAGTGCAGCCTCTCACCTCCTCCACCTTCCTCTTTGAGGCAGCAGAAGCTCCTCCTCTTCTTCAGCTGGATGATGCTGTCCTCCACCTGCAGCTGGACCTGGATGTTCTCACAGACCATGTGGCCTCATGGATCAGAAGGTTGAGGGTTCAAGTCCCTTCATGGTTGAAGTCAGACAGAAGAAGAGTTTGGTTTGGATCCTTTCTTGTGTTTCTGTTCTCATTGAGTCTCTTCTAGTTCCAGGTCTGGTTCAAATAGTGGAATCATCCAAAAGGATGAAAACAGTCCTCCAAGCAGACGTCAGATTGAAAAGCTCATCAAAGAACACATCCAACTAGCCAATCAGCAAAGCACTGACAAGCTGGACTTGTGCTCTCCTTCAGTGAAGAACCTCCTCCTGCTACTCCTCCATCTTCAGCTCTGACTTTGGAAGTCTTAGCTCCTCCTCCTCACCATCACTGTGACTGTTGACGTCTTCCAACTCCTCCAGAAAGCTGTTTTCTGATGAAGGTCTAACATCTCCTCCCTGTTGCTGCTTTCAGTCCAAACTCACTCTGTTCATGTCAATTCACTCCAGAGAAAATCCTTTTTCTGGGAAGAATTTGCTCCAAGTTTTCCTCCAACTAAGAATCTGCAAACCCAGATGAGAACTCCCAGCAGGAAAAGAATTCATCTCCAGGAAACTAGAAAAAGGCCTTTTTGTGGGAGGAAACCATTCCAGATCTTTACAAACACCAGAAATCCCAACTTTTCCTCCACTTAGCCTGAGTTTGGGTTCCAGGAAGCGGTGTGTGTTCAAGCTCCGCCCCCAGCAGCATCTCATGAAGCCCCTCCTCCAACATGAGGCCACTGGGGAATTCTGAATGAACCTTTACATTTCAACAGAAATTTCAAGCTAAAAACAGGAAAAAAAACTCTCTTCATGTTTGAAAACAATCAAACATTCAAACAGGAAGAGAAAACAACGTTTGTCAGGAAATCAACAGATTTGATTGATTATAAATCTTCTTCCTGTTGGAGTTTGATGAATGGAAGTAGAATCTGTAGAAAGTCAGTTGATGTTTTCCATTTCAGGAAATGAAGGTTTGATCTGCAGATTTCCTGATCACTTTCTGACTGGGATCCAGACCTGATCTAGACGTGACTCATGAGGAACCAAACAGCACAGAAACTGCTCTGAATGTTCCCTCTTCTTCACTTTCTGTCTGACTTCAACCATGAAGGGACTTGAACCCTCAACCTTCTGATCCATGAGGCCACATGGTCTGAGAGAACATCCAGGTCCAGCTGCAGGTGGAGGACAGCATCATCCAGCCGTCACAGACTGGGGGCGGAGCCTGGAGATGACTGCTGAAGGTCAGAGGGCGGAGCTTCATCAGGATGAAGGTGCTGCTTGGATTCTGCTTTGATGTCCGTCTGTTCTCAGTCCCTTCATGGCTGCTGCTCAGAGCTGTTTCTGGATGTTTCTGGAGAATTCATGTCTTTACTGATCCAAATGTGGGATTTCTGTTTCTGTTTGGACTTTTCTTTATTTCAGGCTTTTATCTTTTGGAACTTTGTTTGTTTCTATGCTTTAACTTCCAAACGGGTTTTTCTAAGACAATCTGATTGTTTTTCATTTGACGTTCTAGGAACTTTCTGTTTCATCTTTGAGTATTTGGACTTTTGAAAGACTTTTAGCTGCAGTTTCATCCTTTGAACCAGATGGATCTGAATCTAGAGTCAAAGATTCTGAGGAAATCATGGATTCACAGACATTTGATTGAATTTCTGTCTGGATCAGAAACCAACAGCAGACATTTCAAGCCGTCATCTGTTCCTCATGTTCATTCCCCGCCATCATTGAAAGCTTTTGGAATAGTCCCTAAAGCCAGCGATCGGGCCGCTTTGGAGCATGAACTCATCACTCGGTGTCACGGTGGCAGAGAGATGACAGATCCCAAATCTGAGGCTGAAATGATCACGTCCTACCAGCTACACTCTGGATTTGGACCAAAAACCTTTGAATATGTTGGAGCATTGTTGGAGAATAGACTGACAACATTTGATTGGAAGAAAGATTGACCTTTGACCCCTCCCTCATGTGTTCCACATCCAGCTGCAGACACACCACTACAGCTCACATTTCACTTCTGATCCAGCAGTTAGAACCAGAGCTGCATTTGCAGCAGGTTCCAACCCACTGACCACTGATCCACACAGGGGGACGTCCTAAGGGGCGGAGTCAGCCACTGGAGAGACCATAATGGAGAAATAGGTGTCACTCTGGGCCTCTCTGTGTCCTTCAGAGGGACAGTGGTTTGGTCCAGAACACGGATGCTAAACTAGCTCTCTGGAAACTTGAACTTGTTGAATGGGAAACTTCCTGAAATCTTCTTCGTCTGTTGACTTGTTCTTTCTTCATTTGAATGAGCTCAGTCCTCTCCCAAATCCAACTCCATCTATCTTCAGTGCTTTGGACTGAGTTGGACCAGAACTAGAGCTTTCTCCAGATGTCCTAGTACTTTTAGATCAGTGTCTTCCAGTATTTGGAGCCCAGGTTCACTTCTTTCCCTGACAAAAATCCCAAAAGGCCTACCAGCCACCAAATAGTGAGAAACCAGAGAGACTTGGTGGTCTGCATTGATGAGAAACCAGTCCCTCCAGGATGACATATGGCTTTTTGGAATCATTTCACACACAAACAAACGCCAAGTTGTGGTTGTTTCTCTGAGAAAATGCAATCAAATGTGTGATAATGGTCAATGTAAATGTTTAGATAAAGGCTGTAGGGGATTCAGGGATTGTGGAGCGGTTGTTGTTTCCTTCTGGGTTAAAGTGCAGTTTTGTGTAACCTCCCAAAGAGGAGAAACACAAAAAAGAAAGGAAAAGCAAAGAGACAGGTGGAAGCCATCATGATATTCCTTTCAAACAGGAAGTTCTTTGTCATTTCATGCACTAGTTTCATTTAGCTCTAGTTGTTGAACATTCTAGAAACTCCTAAAAACATTTTCTGTCCACTTTGAAACCATATGGGGCTGACTTGGCCTTGCTCGCTGGGATACGGCCAACATCCAGAAATCTACCAACAGACATTTTTAGCTCTAGTTGTTGAACATTCTATGTTTGGAAGAGGCAGGCTCTTCTAAAAGAAACTAGCAGGAGCCCCAGCGCTGGTCTTTGCTTGGATTTGTTTTAGACTTGTTCAGAGTCAAATGCATGTTTTAAGGGGAGGAGGATTATTTTGTTGTTGCTGTTTTTGTTCCTATTATTACAATCCACTATATGTCCCATGTTGAATTCTACTATTAAAATGTGGGAAACAAATGTTTATCAAATCCAAATCAATCCAAAAGCCTGGAGACTGGATGGCCGTGGTCCTCCCTTTGACCTGGACAGTGGTTGCCATGGCGACCTGCACACTCACCAAGCTGGAAGTTCGAAGAAGAAAAAGAGACCAAAATGATTGATAAAGCAGGTTTTCCAGGGAAATACCACAAAGTGCTTTCCAAGCTAGAACTAAGAATATCCAGCATGCATTTGGAAAAACTCATTAGCTTCTTGTGGAAAATGATGAGTCATTTGAAAAGCATTCTATGAATGCTCAGAAAACTTCCTCTAAGGTTGTGGTTGTTTGGAGAAGTCCTCCTCTTCAAAGAAGTTCTCCTGACCATCTTCAAAGCCACTTTCTGCTTTTTCAAACACTACTGTTCAACAAAAACTTGGTTTCTGCCACAAAACCAACCTTAGACACTGAAACTGAATGAATCCAATGCAGAAATGTGTTGACACCTTTACTTCAAAGCTTCAATCAGTTTGAATCTCATTAAGAACATTTCAAAAATCCACATTTGGATCAGGCGTCTTCATCAGAGCACAACTCATGTTTCCAGGACTGTGACTCACCAATATATCCTCATTTCCTTTACACAATCTGTTTCCATCATTTGAATTTTTCAACCAAACTTGAGTTAGAAAAGAATTGTTGCCCCAAAATGCCCAGTTTGAATAGTCTACAGTTTGTTGTGTTTGGTTGCTAGGTAACAGGGTCTTTAATGTCTATGATGTCATGGTGGCTTTCAGGGTTGAACTCCTGAATATGACGGTAAACATTTGGATTGAACAAAAATGGGATTGAAGCTCATGCTAAATCCTGATGTCAATGCTGAAAAAACCTCCTCCTAGATTCTGGTTGTTTGGAGAAGTCCTCCTCTTCCAAGAATTCCTGAAAAAAGCCCTCATTTCTCCTGACCATCTTCAAAGCCACTTTCTGCTTTAGTTTAGTCCAAACTTGCTTTATGCTGACAACATTTACAGCTTGAATCCATCTGAAGAATCCAAGGAAACAAACCAATCTAAGTCTGCATTCATGCCACTTCAGAACCAACAAAGCATGTTTCCAGGACGCTGACTTACCAATAGAACTTGGGATTTCCTTTGCAGAATCCTTCTCCGTGTGTTTTCCTTTGTTTTTCTCCCTAAAACCTAAACCAGAGATTTTTGCTGAGCTGCAGAACAAACGTCTGACTGCTTTAACCGCCGTTGATGGTTTGTTGTGTTTCCCTCTATAGCTGCTATGGTCTTGGTATGGTTGCTAGGTAACGCTGTCTTTGATGATGATGACGTCAGAGTGGCCTCTAGAATGGACTTTTTTCTTGTGTAACCAGGAGCTGTAACCTTTAGGGCACTAGGACCCAGAAAGAGGTCCAGGCAGTGACGGACTGCGCAGCCGCACTTCCTCCAAACGCCACTATTCATCCAGCGCGTGGAGCGCCAGAGTCCAAACGGGCTTAAGGCGCTTTGATGACGCGCTCTGGAATCCAGCTATGGTGTGCTAAACGTCAGGTCCAGAACGGAAGATGCCATCAATGAAGTCTGTCTGTCAGCAGCAATCCAACGCTGATGGGGTTTAGCTCTCACAATCACAGAAAAAAGGTCCAAACAGAAACTTTTCTCCTTGGAGATTTTCCTGAAAGTTCCTGTGATCCTGCAGGAGTCAGTTCTGCTCAGCCTGCAGACCAAACAGAAAAGACTCTGGAAGCTTCCACATGGGAAACTTCCAGACAAAGAATCCAAACAACAACATCTGATTGGTTGACTTTTGGAGGGAAAGCTGCAACAGTCTTCTGTGATTGGTTCAGCCGTCCCTGCCCCCACTAGTCCACTGCACAGAGGGCAACATTCCAGGGGGGGTAGGTAATCTCCTCCTTCTATTGTTTCTGCCCCACTGGCTCTTTCAAAATAAAGGCTTGTTGTAGCAGAAACCTGAATGGAACATCAGAATGGACTCAAACTGCTGCTGGTTTCAAAGCCTCGTTCTCAACTTCCAGCTGAACTGTCCCGTTATGTTTAAATCTTTCTGCTTTTTTTATTCTTTCTGCACCATGAGGGAGAGGAGGATGAGTTTATTTAGCAGATCTACTGCTAGACAGAGATGTGTCAACTATAGAGAAATGGTAAATGATTCCATAATGCAAATCTGATTTGATCCCTTCATTTTATTGTTATAAAAATATCTGCAGGCTCAAACTTATACATATGAGAGTTCAAGAAGTACAATTAATTAAGATGAAAAAACATTTAATTGAATTGGAGTAATATGGCATTTAGTTAGATAAATATGTAAATTTGAGTTGTAAAAATATTGAGTTGGAGAGATTTAAGAAATGAGGTTAAATACATTTATCTAAATTACTTGGTACCAATTGAAGTAATTCATTTAATTTGGATAATTTATATATATTTATATATGCGTCACAATAAAAATAAAAACGAGATAGAAACTCGTGTGTTTACTTTGTTCTTTTTCTCCAAGCAGAGTCTAAAAGTCTCAGCAGGAAAATGACAGCAGAGGATCCAAGATGTATTATTTTTCCTATTAATGTATCAGTTTATGTTTTTCCTGACTTTGTCTTTAAAAATCACAGTTATTTGGTCATTTTTTTATTTTTGTATAAATAGTGTTATTTATTTTATTAAAATGATCATGAATTAATAAAACTTTATGGTAGGGCTTTACAATAAAAGAAAGATCAAAGCAGTTTAAAGTTTTAAAGAAAAAGACTTAATGTGGCCTCACAAGAAAAAGTTTGGTGACTCCATCCTAGCATCCATGGCTACGTTCACACTGCAGGGCTTAATGCTCAGTTCCCATTTTTTGAAAAAATTCAATTTTTTTGCAAGGCCGTTCATATTTCCAATAAAATGCTATCATCTGTGATTTCCTGTGTGACCATGAAATGACCCAGAAGTGACCCACAGTAGTTAACTCAACGGTGAACGACGTCACTCTTGTTTGTGGAAGTAGCTAACGTTGATGTGGTCCAGAGGGAATTTAGTTTTCTTTGGCGGATGCACACAAACAGGCAGGAGACGGAGGTACCAAGGTTAAAACGATTTTATTACAAAACGTTAAAACCAATAAAAAATGGATCCGTTTAAAAGACAGATTCAGTCTGCTGAGGACCAGAAGAGTTAAGGGAGGTGGAGAGGTGTCACCCCATTCACATGATGCAGACCACACACACTTGTGAACCCTTCAAGGACACGTCACTCCAAACCGGGAGGATAGCCTCCACCCAGAACTCAGGACAGACACCTGAGTCCTCAGCACTGAGGGAGGGGGGAAAACAAAGGTGGATTACACAATAAAATGCAGAGTTAAAACACAGTTCTAAAAGAATTGTATAAAAATTCTTAAAATGACAATAAAAGAAACTCTTGTGAGAGTAAGTCTGCCCGTAGGGGGCTGCTGGATGAAGTTTCTGTTCTTGTTGGTGGTGGAGGAGGATTCAGGCGTGACGCCCCGTTTAGTCCTCTGTTGCTCAGACTCAAAGGCAGCTGAGGAGCACCTGGACCTGGCAGAACCCTGGTCAGAGTCCACAGGGATTCTGGACACGAGCAGTGAGAGTTCCTTAAAATGTTTCTAAAAATTCAGTCTATAAAAAGCAGCAGCTGTTCAGCAGGTGGAGCGTCAGAAAGTCCCAGACAGACTGTTCGTCACCTGGGAGGCTCAAATGCAGAGGCTGTATTTTGGCTCAAGAATCTGTGCCTGAAGTTCTGATCCGGAGCTGTGAGGCTTACCGGAGGTGTACGACAGGGGGGTGGAGCTGTGAGTCGTTGGGGGGGGGGGTCCCTTTGTTTCAGTTGGAGGAAGGGCAGAGTGGACTGCTTGGTGCTGAGAGACTTACAAACACCACAATCACTGCTGGATGAGAAATACATTTACTCTTTATTTTCTGTCAATAAATAATATTTATCAATAAATCCTTGATTCTAAATGATGGATCTAAAGTTGAAAAGAAGTCAAAGTGCTGACTCAGCACAGATCAAAGGAGACACAGATGATTTCCTGGAAGGAAGAAAACATCAAACATCATGATGTGATCTGGAACTGAGCTGTTCTTCAGAAGATCCTCCCAAACATGGAAACTGTTGCTGCAACACGTGAAGGTTTGGTTCTGTTGCTAGTGAGATCTGATGAATCAGAACCAGACTTCTGTCAGCTGGAACTGGGGCTTCTTCCAGACCATGTGACCTCATGGACAAAGTTCCAACATGGTTTCAATGAAATGTGGAGGTTTTCCAGGAAACGTTGCTGCAGTTCCTCCGTCTCATCAAATGAGAGATTTCTCTGCACTAAAGAAGAAAATCTTCCAGAACAGCTTCCAGCTGCAGAAAAACTGTTTCCATCGATCTGAGGACATTTCTTTAGGCTTCATGAGAAGAAAACAAACTGTTTGAAAAGATGAAAACAGAAACAAAGACGTTTCTAGATACCACAGATGCATGTTGTGTTTTGTAGTAAATGGAGTTCTTCATATTTAAAGTTCCATGCAGATTATGCTCCAAAAGTGGAACATATCAACTAACCAACACTTAAATTTACCCGGGTACGTCCCATACTCTCCTTTTTGGAACGGAGTCCAGCTTTAGAACCAGCAGAGAAGCTAACAACCAGCAGAAACCCACACTGTGGGAAAGTCTCCACACTTCTGACTGATGTTCACGCCCACTTTATTCTTCACAGTAAATATTGGAACAGAACACTGAGAACCAAACATAACAGAGGAACAGTTCTAGTGCCTACTAAAAAACAAACAAAACTCTTATTTGCTGACATGACTAAACAAAATATAAATTGTAATTATTTTATATTTAAAAAAATATTGAAAGTTCATGAATCGCTAGAATTAGAGAAGTGTAAAAATAATTCTAGTGTTGTCATGGTAAAACACAGACTTAGAAAACACTGTCTCAGCATAAACTACAACAATAGTTAACCTTAAGACATTTAAACAATATAATAAAAGTCAACAAATTTACTAATAAAACTCAATCAACAAAAATAGAACAATATTAACAATTCATCAAAAATCAAATCTTATCCTTATAATCCAAAACAACACATTTCTATTTACAGGTCTATCTAAAAGAAGGAATTTCATCAACAACTTAAACATTTGTCATTCATTACAAAAAGTGAAACTCGATGTATAGCAGGGGTGGCGAACACGCGGCTCTCGTGCCGCATGTGGCTCTTGGCAAATAAGAGTGCAGCTCTTTGCATCTCATCATATTTTCAATATCTTGTGCCTCATTTATTATTTTTTCCCCCTCTTAAACCACACCCAAACCATCAGAGGGTATTAAAAATAAATAATAATAAAAGTAATTTGGCAGTGTGCGTATTTGATGCTGCTCCCGACACATACGTGACCGCCAATCATTTGTGCAGGTTACGCCCAATGCCGGAAAAAATAGCTAAACATTTGATGTGCGTGCAGACTGTTACCCTCATGGTCAAAATGGTGAAATTCAGAGTATAAAGATAAACACAGGAAGTTTCTGGAAGAATGGGAAGATTCTTATTTTTTACTGAACAGAATGGAAAGTCACGATGTTTATTATTATGAGCTTTTGGAAGCAGTAAATGGCAGAAAAGAACAAAACGTATCCCGGTGAAAATTAAAAACTCTTCCTGATCTAAGAAAAATTGTCTCCTTTATGAACAAGTTGAAGCTTTTCTAAGCGCACATTCAAAACGGCAATCATTCCACTTTCCTTCTTTGAGGAGCTCACAGCAGAAAGCTGCAGTCCAAATGAATAAAGCACGGAACGTGACGCTGTTTGCTTAACTGGACGGAAACAACCGCAGATCACTTTTCTTATGGATCCTTTCATGCAGAGACTGACTGCCTGAGATCCCCACTTGTCACTGATGAGGCAGCAATAGAACCGGAGAAAGAAGGCACTGTTACGTTTTGGAGAACTGAGAAATCCCCGTGTGTAAAAGAGCTGCTCTCAAGCTGCTGTCGATGTTCTCTTCAATATATGTCTGCCAGTCCTTGTTTATTACCTTGAAACATGTGAAATCAAGGCATCGGTCCGTTCTGACCGACACTCACATGAAGGCTTAGCCCCGCCTTCAGCCCCTAAGGCTCATGGGAAGTGGGAAATCTTAAGTGTAAAACCATGAGCCAGGGAGCTGTGACCAGAAGTGACTTGCATGTCATATGGCAGTTTGTGGTCAAGTTAATGGGCTCTTAATGTGGACAGAGGGGGCGCGAATAATGCAGCCAGTTTAATGGTAACTTAGCACTTGATTGCTTACTATGTTGAAGAGTGAACTGAGTCATTGCAATGTATTAACATCTAATAAATTATTTGCTTTTGATGCAAAAAGTCAGAAGTTCAATTTTAAATAAACAAACAAGATATTCTAATGAAGGTAAAAATTAATTTAAGCTGCACACAACTGAAATGTAATATATTTAATGTGTTCATTGTGAATATGAATCACTTAGACACCAGAAGGATGCTCTGTCCAGATGTTTGTGTATTTGTTGGTATAAGGGTCATTGAAAGAGGAATGTTGAGTTACAAAGTATTACCAGTTAAATATTGTTGGATGAATAGTGAAATGTTTAGTTTTTATCATCTGACTTCAGAGAAGTCAGTGCCTCATCAGCATCAACCTCACCGCCCGTCACTCAGTAGTTGTGTGTGTCAGAGAGAGGGAGAGAAAAGAGTGAGATAGAGAGAGAGAGAAAGAGAAAGACAGAGAGAGTGTGTGTGTATGAGATGAGAGAGAGGTGCCTGTGTGTGTGGAGGGGGTCTCTGACCTCCAGGGTAGTCTCTGTGTTAACTCTGGTTTAGCTGCATTGATGTGTGTATTGAAGGTGGACACTTTCCTTGAAATAAACACAAGTACAATACTTGCTGTTCTGTTGTAGGGAGAGGAGTGTGTTATGGAAAATAATACGGCTTTAATTGCGTGTTTGTGTGTGTACGTCTTGGCAGGTCAGTGTGTGGTGTGGCTCTTTGACTCTCACAGTGAAAAAATTCTGCTCTTGGCGTCAAACTTGTTCGCCACCCCTGATGTATAGAATCATTACACAATACTTTATTTTATCAATGTGATAATAGTGGGTTATAGATGATGAAACCCTGAGAAACAGTGTCTTAGAAAATCAAAATATCAGAAAAACACAAAATGAATGTTGTCAGACTTTAGAAAACGTAATTTCTATATATTCAGTAATTCATTGTGCCTCCTTTTAATTAAATGACTGCATCAATGTGGTATGGAGGTCCATCATGTGGCTCTGTGTCCATGTAATGAAATCTTAGGTTGCTTTGATAGCATCTTTATTATTGATTTTGGCGTCTCATCTTCCTCCTCACTGGACTTTTGAAAAAGGTCAGGTTTTTGACACAGCAAATGACCTGGGTGGGCCAAAGACTCCCTTGGCTGCGCCAATTCCGATGCATCCATACAGATTCATTAACGTCTTTGTTTTCCTTATCTGATCTGCTATCTGGATCATCAATAGGGCAAGCTCTGTGGTGGGACTGAAGCTGGATCTTGTGGAGGAGGTGGCAGAGCAAAAAACTCTGACCAGGTTCAGGGCCATCATGAGGAATATCTCACATCCCCTACATGAGGCCTTCACCAGCAGGAGGAGCACTTTCAGCAACAGACTGCTGTCTCAGCGCTGCTCCACAGAAAGAATGAAGAAATCGTTTGTTCCTCGTGCCATCAGGCAACACAATTCTCTGGCAGGGCATTTTAGAAGTAGTTTCTTATAATTATTGTTTTTATCTATTTATTTTTTATTTATTTTTCTTACCTACTGCTTTTAAATTATTACTCTTTCATGTATTTTTAGTCTATTGATATTTTTATTGGTTTTATTGTTATTAATATGTGTATATGTTTTATGAGTGTGAGCAGATGGCCATTTTTAAATTTCCTTAGGGATTATTAAAGACCTATTCTATTCAATAAACTGTATAGTTCTGACATTGCTCAGTTTTTTTCTACACCAATGTTAGCTTGGACTTGTGAGGCACTATGAGCTAGCAGAAGAGCGTCTAAATAATGTTGGAAAAATGAGCGGAGCTAACTTCAGTGAAAACAGTCCCGCCCACAACTTAAATGAGAATTTCATATGAATTGCTGCTGTACTGCAGAAAATGTCTTAAATACAACAAAAGCTAAAAACTGCATAATCATAGATAAAGGACCATCGGGAATGATTTTACAATTGAAAAACATTTTGTCACTTATTTCAAACAAGTCTTGATTAAAATTTTTGTCTAGAAATGGCGTTTCTCCTGTATGAGGTGTCATGTGCCTTTTAAGACAAGATAAATCACTCATACTTTTTCTACATTGTTTACAAGAAAAAGGCTTCTCTCCTGTGTGTTTTCTCATGTGTGTTTTGAGATGATATTTGCGACTAAAGCATTTTGTACAGATTATCAGGAAAAAAGCTTTTCTCCTGTATGAGTTTTCATGTGCCTTTTAAGACAAGATAATTCCCTAAAACTCCTTCTACATTGTTTACAAGAAAAGGGCTTTTCTCCTGTATGTGTTCTCATGTGGGATTTGAGATGACATTTACGATTAAACCGTTTTGTACATTCTTTACAAGAAAAAGGCTTTTCTCCTGTATGTGTTCTCATGTGCCTTTTAAGACAAGATAATTCACTAAAACTCGTTCTACATTGTTTACAAGAAAAAGGCTTTTCTCCTGTATGTGTTCGCATGTGTGATTCGAGATGACATTTACGATTAAAGCGTTTCGTACATTCTTTACAAGAAAAAGGCTTTTCTCCTGTATGTGTTCTCATGTGCCCTTTAAGACAAGATAATTCACTAAAACTCATTCTACATTGTTTACAAGAAAAAGGCTTTTCTCCTGTATGAATTCGCATGTGTGATTCGAGATGACATTTGCGATTAAAGCGTTTCGTACATTCTTTACAAGAAAAAGGCTTTTCTCCTGTATGTGTTTTCATGTGCCTTTTAAGACAAGATAAATCACTCAAACTCTTTTTACATTCTTTACAAGAAAAAGGCTTCTCTCCTGTATGTGTTCTCATGTGTGATTTGAGATGATACATACGACTAAATCGTTTTCCACATTCTTTACACGAAAATGGCTTTCACGTCTTTGAGTTCTTATATCAGTTCTGAAACCTAAAGTTTTACTGCTTTCTGGACAGATACAAAGTCTGTCCTCAGACTCATTTTTCATGTTTTTACTAACAATTCTTGAGCTTTCACCAGACTTAACAGAAGAAAGTCTGTTTTTGCTTGAAGATTGTTTGGGTCTCTTAACCAAAGTTGAGTTTGTGAAGTTTACTTCAACATCAGAGTCACACTGACTTTCTGACATGTGAGACCTGTCCTCACTTCTGTATTTTTTCTTCCTCTGATCTCTGTTCTGTGGGTCTGTCTCTTCATCTGTAGTTGATGTTGATTCTTCATGTTGGTTTCCTTCTTCATCCTGACTATCAGTTACATTAAAGCTCTGCTGATTCTTTAGATCTGCTTCACTGTTCTCATCTTCCTCATAAGTAGGAATCTCCATCAAGGTATCAGTCTCCTCCTTCAGATCAAGATGCTCCTCATCCTGACTGATGTAGAACCTTTCTTCTTTCTCTTTTGTAAGTAGAGGTTCTGGTTCTTCTAATTTCTCTTCTTTAATCATTGCAGGTTCTTGTTCCTCCTCCTTAATCTGTGAATGTTCTGGTTCTCCATGTTCCTCTTTAATTTCTTGAGGCTCTGGTTCCTCTTGTTCCACCCGTAAATTCCTCTGCTGGTTGCATAAATCCTCTTTACTCACATAATGCTGAGGGAGGACTGCAGAGACAAAGACAAAAAAGGAGACCTTTTATACTTTTATAGGTCTTTGTGTATTGTCAAGAAAAATCTAAATCCTTTTTTCTTCAGTAGCTCAAGACTTTAAATAAACGACAGATTGTAAAGTATTAGTTCTCTTTCAAAGTTAAGACAGTTAGAGGTGATGTCAGTCGTTCCAAAAAGGTTACCAACTTATTTTAACCTATATCTTATAATAAACACCCACTCCCCACACTGACACACCCTCACCTTAACGGAATTAATATGATGGTGATAAAAAATATAATTGATTCCACTGTCGACCCGCTAACCTACATTTGCAATTTATCCTTTTGAATAGGAACATTTCCACACAAAATGAAAATAGCTAAAGTAATTTCACTACACAATCAGGAGACAAACACCAACAAACAAATAACAGACCAGTGTCTTTACTCTGCCAATTCTCAAAAATACTCGAAAAAGTTTTCCTCAAAAGGTTGGAAAATTTTGTCAAAAAACACAAACTAATATCCGACGACCAATATGGTTTCAGAAAAATCAGATCAACATCCATGGCGATTACACACCATGAAGAAATTATAAATGGCACCTACAATGAATAGTTTACAGCATGAAGAAATTATAAATGGCACCTACAATGAATAGTTTACAGCATGAAGAAATTATAAATGGCACCTACAATGAATAGTTTACAGTAGGAGTGTTCATGGATCTTAAAAAAGGCATTTGACACTAATGATAACATTTTAGTAAACAAACTAGAAAGATATGGAATATGAGGAATGCCATTAAAATGGTTAGACAGTTACATTAAAAACAGCAGCAGTAGGGTTGGGTGATGTCCCTTAAATTGGCAGTTGCAGTGCTTGTAGCAAACCATGACTGCTTTGTTATAGCCGGAAAAAGTTTTTCTGGGCACATGTACACGGTTGAATTCTAATCTGACCTAATCTAATCTGACCTAGATATTAAATGCAACGGCGGCTTATGGTGTTGACTCGCAGCGTGGCGCGGGCGTGGCATAACAATGGTGTCTCTCCATCGTGATGTCAGGCAGCCATCACGATGGATGATGGTATTGTCCATCGGCACAACCCTAGGCAGCAGTTTGTCCAACTGGATGACTGTAAATCATGCCTGCTAAATTTAAGCTGTGAAGTTCCACAAGGGTCAATATTGAGTCCCACACTGTTCATCCTTTACATTAATGACATACATATGGTATCAAATACACTCCAATACTTTTTATATGTCAACAACATAAGTATAGTGTGTACAGGGGAGAACCTTGGGGAAATTGTAAAAATAGTAAGTACAGAATTAGGGAAACTAAAACATTCATTCCTTTTCTGTACCGTTTTTTCCCTTTCGGGGTCACGGGGCTGCCGGAGCCTATCCCGGCCACTTGTGGGCGAAGGCAGGGGATGCCCTGGACAGGTCGCCAGTCTGTCGCAGGGTAGAATGTCCTCAATCACACACCCATTCACTCTCACAGTCATACCTATGGTCAATTTAGAATTGCCAATGAATGAAGCATGTTTTTGGACGGTGGGAGGAAGCCGGAGATCCCGGAGAGAACCCACGCATACATGGGGAGAACATGCAAACTCCACACAGAAAGGTCCATTGATGTTGTTTTTCATGTCCCCCAGCCGGGACTTGAACCAGGGGCCTTCTTGCTGTGAGGCAAGAGCGCTAACCACTGCGCCACCGTGCAGCCCCTTTGCCAAAAATAAACTCTCACTCAGTGTTAACAAAACTAAATTCATGATTTTCGGAAATGGCCACATTCCTGCAGAGTAAGAAATAAAAGTTGTCATTGATATCATGGTTTGAAAAAAAGTGACTGAAATCAAGTTGCCTGGATTAATTACAGATGACAAAAAAAGTTGGAAACCGCAAATAGAGCAGGTCAAAGCTAAACTTGCTAAAACCATAGCAGTGCTATCAGCCTAAAACAGGCTGAAGCAGTAGAAGTGAAGGAATCCATAGAAACCTCTGTAATATTAGACTGTTTCACTGTGTCCTACAAAACCTCAGCTTGTCTTCTAGACCCAATTCCCACTAGCTTTTTAAAGAAACCTCCCCCCTAATTAATTAATTCATATTAATAATAATACCTCTCTGTGTCACAGTCTTTTAAATATGCA
Organism: Oryzias curvinotus; assembly: GCA_023969325.1. NCBI lineage: Eukaryota > Metazoa > Chordata > Actinopteri > Beloniformes > Adrianichthyidae > Oryzias > Oryzias curvinotus. The sequence continues at coordinate 118,479 of JALJSC010000095.1, forward strand.
GTTGTTAAACCTCTTCTGAAAAAGCCCAGTTTGGATCCTAGCAACTTGGCCAAATATAGACCAATATCAAACCTCCTCTTTATTTCTAAAATCCTAGAAAGAGTTGTAGTTAAGCAGCTTTACTGCCACCTACAGGACAACAGCCACTTTGAAGACTTTCATTCGGGGTTTAGACCCCACCACAGTACGGAAACTGCACTAGTTAGAGTCTCTAATGACTTGTTATTGGCCTCAGAAAAGGGACTACTTTCTATTCTGATCCTGTTATACCTCAGTGCAGCCTTTGACACGATCGACCACTGTATTTTACTCCATAGACGCTCTGTCTGATCAGATAGTCTCCCTGGATAGCATAAATATAGCCTCCAATTCCGCAGTTAGAAACCTAGGGGTTCTTGTTGACCAAGGTTTATCATTTAAGGCTGACATACCTCAGGTGTGTAAAACTGCCTTTTTTCACCTGCGCAACATAGCTAAGATCAGAAATGTATTATATAAAAGTGATACTGAAAAGCTCAGAGTCCCACAGGGCTCAGTTTTAGGGCGCATCCTGTTTAGGAATTATAAGCCTCCCTTATGAAACCTAAAAAGGAAACAGCATTAATTTTCATTGTTATGCGGACGGTACGCAGCATATAGGGAAACTGAATGCCTGCATCAGAGACAACAAGATCTGCATGACAGTTAATTACCTCCTCCTGAACCCAGAAAAAACTAAGGTCAGTACAATAGGTCTGATGTTCTGTCTGATCAGATAGTCTCCCGGGATGGCGTAAGTATAGCCGCCAATTATACAGTTAGAATCCTAGGGGTTTTATTTGACCAGGAATTATCATTTAGGCCAGGGGTGCGCACACTTTTTTGGCATGTGGGTTACTTTTAAGATGACAATGTATTGAAGATCCACACACATATATAAAAAAAAAAACAAAAAAAAAAACGCCCCTCTCACCCTCCACGGGTGGTTTATCCTGTGAGCTTGGGTCCTCTACCAGAGGCCTGGGAGCTTGAGGGTCATGCGCAGTATCTTAGCTGTTCCTAGCACTGCGCTCTTCTGGACTAAGAGGTCTCAGGTCTTTCCAGGTATCTGTTGTAGCCACTCCTCCAGCTTGGGGGTTACTGCCCCGAGTGCTCCAATTACCACAGGCACCACTGTCACCTTCACTTTCCAGGCTTTCTCCAGTTCTTCTCTGAGTCCCTGGTATTTCTCCAGTTTCTCATGTTCCTTCTTCCTGATGTTCCCATCACTTGGCACTGCCACATCCACCACAACGGCTTTCCTCTGTTCTTTGTCCACCACTACAATGTCTGGTTGGTTCACCATTACCATCCTATCAGTCTGGATCTGGAAGTCCCACAGGATCTTTGCCCTCTCATTCTCTACCACCTTCTGAGGTGTTTCCCATTTTTAACCTTGGGGTTTCCAGTCCATATTCTGCACACATGTTCCTGTATATTATTCCAGCCACTTGATTGTGGCGCTTCATGTATGCTTTACCTGCCAGCATCTTACATCCTGCAGTTATGTGGTGGATTGTTTCAGGCGCCTCTTTGCACAACCTACACCTTGGGTCTTGTCTGGTGTGGTAGATCTGAGCCTCTATCGCTCTGGTGCTCAGGGCTTGTTCCTGAGCTGCCAGGATGAGCACCTTAGTGCTGTCCTGTAGGCCAGCCCTTTCTAGTCATTGGTAGGACTTCTTGATATCAGCCACTTCAGTTATGGTCCGGTGGTACATCCCATGCAGGGGTTTGTCCTCCCATGAGGATCTGTCCTCCAGCACTGTATCCTCTGCTCTCCATTGCCTGAGACATTCACTGAGCACACTGTCAGTTGGGGCCTTGAGCTTGATGTACTCATGCATCTTGGATGTTTCATCCTGGATAGTGGCTTCTACTCTTACTAGTCCTCGGCCTCCTTCCTTGCGGCTAGCATACAGTCTCAGGGTGTTGGATTTGGGATGGAACCCGCTATGCATGGTGAAGAGCTTTTGTGTTTTAACATCCATGGTCTGTATCTCTTCCTTTGGCCATCTTATTATTCCTGCAGGGTATTTGATAACTGGCAGTGCGTAGCTGTTTATTGCCCGGGCCTTATTTTTGCCATTGAGCTGGCTTCTCAGGACTTGTCTTACTCGTTGGAGGCATTTAGCTGTTAAAGCTTTCCTTGTTGCCGGCTCCAGGTTGCCATTTGCCTGTAGAATGCCAATGTACTTGTAACTGTCCTCAATGTCTGCTATTGTTCCTTCTGGGAGTGAGACCCCTCCTGTGTGGATTACCTTGCCTCTCTTTGTCACCATCCGGTTGCATTTCTCAAGCCCGAATGACATCCCAATGTCAGTACTGTAGATCCTGGTGGTGTGGATCAGGGAGTCAATGTCACGCTCGCTCTTAGCATATAGCTTGATGTCATCCATGTAGAGGAGGTGACTGATGTTGGCCCCATTTCTGAGTCTGTATCCATAGCCAGCCTTGATGATTATTTGGCTGAGGGGGTTCCGACCTATGCAGCACAGCAGTGGGGAAAGAGCATCACCTTGGTATATCCCACATTTGATGGAAACTTGTGCACGTGGCTTCCCATTGCTTCAAGGGTGGTTTTCCACAGCTTCATTGAGTTTCCTATGAAGGCTCTTAGAGTCCTGTTGATGTTGTACAGCTCCAAGCATTCAGTGATCCACGTGTGTGGCATTGAGTCATAGGCTTTCTTGTAATCAATCCAGGCTATGCACAGGTTGGTGTGTTGTGACCTGCACTCTTGAGCGACTGTTCTGTCAACCAGGAGTTGGTGTTTGGCTCCTCTGGAGTCTCTACCAATGCCCTTCTGTGTGTTGCTCAAGTATTGATCCATGTGCCTATTTATCTTGGTTACAATGATGCCTGACATGTGCTTCCATGTTGTGGAGAGACAGGTTATTGGCCGATAGTTGGATGGGACTGCACCCTTTGAGGGATCCTTCTGGATTAGGATCGTTCACCCTTCTGTTAGCCCTTTGGAGTGAGTCCCATCTCTTAGCAGCTGGTTCATTTGTGCTCCCAGGCGCTCGTGGAGTGCGGTGAGTAGGCATGTATCATGTCAGGGCCCGGTGCTGTCCAGTTCTTCATAACTGAGACTCTTTCTTGGATGTCTGCCACTGTGATGGATACTGGATTCTGTTCAGGGAGGTTACTATGTTCTTTTCTCAGAGAGAAAAGAATGCCACTGGGCATTGCTGTTGTGTGCTGCCTCTTTCTCCCATATGCTTTTCCAGTACTGTTCAGTGTCCAGCCTTGGTGGGTCTGCTCGGCTGTTTTGACCCTGCCACTGAGCGTACACTTTCACAGGTTGAGTTGTGAACAGCCTGTTTATCCGTCTGGCTTCGTTGTCTCTTGTGTACCTCTTTAGGCAGCTGCTCAAGGCTAGGAGCCTTTGTTTGGCAGTTTCCAGTGCTTCAGGTATGGCACTGTACCTCTTTGAGCCACTGTCAGCTTACTCACTTCCTTCCGAGTTGCCTTGATTTTGCCCTCTAACTGTTGCTTCCATGGTGGGTATTGTTTTCTTCCATGGTTGCTCTTATAGCCAAGCATCTCAAGGATCACTGCTGCTGAAGTGTAAACCAGTTCATTGGTTTACACTTTTGAAACAGCAATCCTACCACAACAATTCCTACAAATTGCCCTCAATGCTTCATTCACAGTTTCCAGAAGACTTTCAGGCAGTACATCACTTAATTATTGTTACTGGTGTCTGGGTTGCCTAGTGTTCATTCTAGACATGATCTTATCTTTCAGGTCAGTTGCTGCCTCGCTCAGCATATCTGTGGTATAGCGTCCTCTCTGACCTGCTGTTCTGGCTCTCCCGTGGTATTGTATTGTATTGCTTCAATCTCAAGTTGTGATAGGAGTTGCCGTTTGTGCATGTTAGAGCATTGGGCTACCGGTTGTTTGGCAGTTGGCCTTGATTGTAGGTTCCACATTCTCATTACTTGAGTAGTAGCATTCTAACAGAACAATGTTCTCACATCTAGTCCATTAGAGCTACCCAGCCCAGTTGGGCTGGGCAATTAACATCACCCAGTGGGAATCCTTGGGCAAGACCCACTACTGCAGACCCGCTTGGCTGCAGCTCACCGCTCCCCCAGGGGATGGGTCAAATGCGGAGACGAATTTCCCTTTGATAAATACAGTTTAGCATTTTTTTTTTTAACTTCCGTATTACTCCAGTAGCCCACTTTCCCTCACTGGGTAATGTTAATTGCTCGCGATTGTTATGGTAATTGCCATTTCCATTTATTGTTCATTCCGCTCCTGGGAATCAAACCCGGGTTTCCTGAATGATAGTTCTGCACCTTACCGACTGAGCTACCCTATATATACATATATACAGATGTATACATATATATTTATATATATAGTGGAGTGATAATTCAGAAACTACACAGTAAGAGATACTTTTGTATTAATAGATGAGGATTTTTATTACAAATTCAGAAAGCAGCGACTATCATAATTCTTGCTCTTCTGTTAACCGTGCTCCGGGGGGAGCATGGCATTACTAAAGTGCGGCTGGCTCCGTGGGAAGCGCGTGCCACAGAAAACACTGCAACTTACTTAGTGAGCTCGGATCCGGTAGTGGGATCTGAGGTGTGATTCAAGCTTCATGAACACTCCAGTGTGCTGGAGTGGTCTTCTGGTGAGGACTTGACGTGCCACGGTGCATGTAGCGACTTTCTGATGACAGACAGAATTTACGCTCAATGCATTTAAACATGCATGTGCAGTGACGTATGTATCAGGGGATATTCGATTGGCTGTTCTGCATGTCAATAAAGTCCCGTAATTCTGGCTTAGAATTTTGATTCACTGACGGATGTTTTTTAAACAAATTTGTTATTTCTTTTTTGTTTATCTTTACTGGCCAGCGATCTACCCACATGTCCTTTAAGATTGACCAGTCGATTGCAATCGATGTAATGACCACCCCTGATTTTGGCTTACATATCTCAGGCATGTAAAACGGCCTTTTTTCACCTATAGCTAAGATCAGAAATGTACCATCTAAAAGCGATGCTGAACTCATCCATGCATTTGTTACATCTAGACTGGATTACTGTAATTCTTTGTTAGCAGTGTGCCCTAAAATTTCCTTAAGAACTTTTCAGCCTGTTCAGAACGCAGCAGCTAGATTGTTAGCAGGAACTAGCAGAAGAGATCACATCACTCCTGTGTTACTTTCACTTCACTGGCTCCCAGTTGATTCTAGAATCAAGTTCAATATTCTCCTGTTAACCTATAAGGCCTTACATGGAATGGCCTCATCCTATATCAAAGACCTCATAGTGCCTTACCATCCATATAGAACACTTCGCTCCCAAAATGCAGGACTGTTTGTGGATCCTAGAATTAGTGAAAGTACAGTTGGAGGTAGAGCGTTTAGCCACCAAGCCCCTGTTTTATGGAATAAGCTCCCAGCTCACGTAAGAGAGGCTGAAACAGTTTCTACATTCAAAGTTAGACTGAAAACATTCCTCTTTGGACAGGCTTATTGTCAGACTAGCTAGTAATCAAAGAATATTTAACTCAATGTTAATGTGTTTAAAATTAATGTAATAACAAGAACAATTAGTCCTTAGTAGGCTGCCAGTAATTTTGAAGCTGGGGTAGCTATGGTGCACTGGGGTTCTGTCCTCTTTTCTCATCTACTTCTACCCTTCCTCTCTTCTCTATTCCTGATCATCATTCATCATTTAGTTCTCCATGCCTCTGTTTGGTGCAGTGCAAATCATGTACTCTCCCTCTTTGCTTACAGTGCTTACAGATTCCAGTTGGCTCATCCATGCTCTTGACCGTGTATCTCATTTCTGGCTCGCCTTTACTACTGCTCCTATACTTGGCTGTGGATCCTGCCTCAGGCTCGTCTCTGCTCTGTACCTTGCCATGTACGTTGTCTCTGTTCCTGCTCCTACACCTGGCAGTTGATCCTGTCTCTGGCTCGACTCGTGCCCCTGGCCGTCCCCCCAACTCCATCTAGATGAAGCACATCTGCTGGACTTTAAATATGTAGTGGTAGAGCTAGACAAGTTAATTATTATCTATGAGTTTTGCAGATTTCCACAGAGGAGACTGGAGAGAATTCAGAGAGCTGCAGACTGGAGGAAGGGGCTGAGGTTTCTGGAGCGGGGCCTGTATTGGGAGTTAGGGAGCTATACTGTGTCAATTTTGGATTGAAAATGGGACAGGAAAGAGATGCACTTTGCCAAGAGATGAAGAGGAGTTACCATTATGCGTCAGGATTTTGTTTATGGTGGAAAACAAATGTTTTGGATTATTGGAGCTGGTATGAATGATGTTGGAAAAATAGAATGACCGGTTCCAAATAACTTACAAGAAGTCACTAAGGCCGCTTTTACACTGCATGGTTCAAGTGACCCAATTCCGATTTTTTCCTCTCATGTGGCACAGATCGGATATGACCGGTGAAAGTGTAAGCAGGACAAAAACGCATGGATAAGAATTTTCTCAGATCGGATACTGGCCTCATTCATATGTGGAAATAAACCGGATATGAATCGTATATGTGCATTTGCGTGTGCCTTGTAAGCAGACAAATCGGATATTCCCCAGTAAATGCGAGTCGTACGTCAGTGACGTCAGCTCAGGACACCGCCAACTGAGATCACAAGACTTATTAAGGTGCTTTTGTGCGCTGATTTTACTGTTGGAGGACAGCTGAAGACCCACCAGCGTGTTACCTTTCAGCCTCAGGCTTCAGACCGTACTGGGAAACCGCTGTTATGTCCGGTCCGGTCCTGGTCGGGGCGCAAACGGTATCTAATGAAGCGGGACAGCATTGCTCTGGAACAGGCAAGTAGCCGTTTATTTCTTTGCTTGGATCAAACTGTCAGTACAGCACAACGTCTGCAAACACTTCCTCATTCAAAAGTCAGAGAGAGCACATAAGACGGCCGAGCAGCCCCCCTTTTTCCATCTCCTGCTTCATTCAGAAGCACCCAAGGCAACACCTCCCTCCGTCGCTGCGTTGGCTCCATGACAACCGCAGTCACACAAACACACACACACAAAAGGGGGGGAGGTTTCGCCATACTAAACGTTTGCCATTTGGACCAACACGCATCTTCTAAATGTGCTTTTATTACTGTTATGATTATTATTATGGGCCTGCTCGCTCATAATTTTTTAAATCTGTGCGGTCAGTGCTCAGGTCCGCGGAAGGTGGAAATGCTGCTACGTTACGTAGTCCTCAGAACGTCTACATTTGACAGTTTCCGCATTCTATAGTGTAAATGCAAAAATCGGATACGGGTCAGTTTTAAAAGATGATGTAAGCGGGTCATCAAAAAAAATCGGATATAGTCAGAAAATCGGATTTGGGTATCAAGACCTGCAGTGTAAATGCGGCCTAATAGAACTTTATGAGGCCAGAAATTATGATTAAAACATTAAATGTCACTTTTACACAGTTGCCATGCAGAATTGTACAGTGAAAGTTTTGTACATATCTGTATATAAAAAACATGCACATTGTACATATCTGTAAATAGAAATACGCACATCATGAGGTGTTGGAAAAAGGGGTGGGATCAGATTTCTCTTCAACCCACTTCTTTACAAGCACACTGTATTGTTTTATGTCTTTTTTAAAACCACTGTGTTGATTTTTCATTTGTGTTTGAAATAAAAAAAGAAACTAAAACTGAAACCTGGGTGGGCCAAAGACACCCTTGGCTGCTCCAATTCCGATGCATCCAAAAACACCCATTAATGTTTTTGTTTTCCTTGTCTGATCTGCTATCTGCCTCTAAACTGCAAAGTTCTGTTATTGCTCACAGTTTTTTTCTACACTAATGTTAGCTTGGACTTGTGAGGTGCTTGGACATGCTATGAGCTAGCACAGGGGTGCCCACATGTGAGCTACATTTGAGGCAACAATGTCTTAAAGATTATGTATGTAGTATTTTGACACTAAAATCCTCTTTAATAAATATAGTTTTATGAAATATTGGTACATAGAATGTTTATGTGCTCATAATTCAAAAACTACACTGTAAGACTCCACCAATCTTTGTGAGTAGATATTTTAACATTAACAGATGAGGCGTTTTATTACAAAATCAAAAATCTAACAAAGCAGCAACTATTGCACATTTAATGCTGATAACCTTGCGATGGGGGTAGAATGGCATTTCTTTTTTTCAAATTTATTTTTTATTGAAAAAGCACAGGATAAAATGTACATTGTTTTGACGAATTACAATGTTCTTGCTTTCTCAGTTTTTTTAATGGAAAAATAAAAAACAAAATAATAATAAATAAAAAAGGAAGATGTGAGGAAGCAGGGAGTATCAATACATAAATGGCATGATATAATTTCAGTGAGATTTCAGATAAAGTCTGATCTTACAGGCTTAACATATTCTGTCCATATAGACCAAGTAGCGTAAAAAACATCCAGCTGTATTAGTAATGAGTGTGACATTCTTTTCATTATATAAATTCGTTGTACAACATCAATCCAGTCCTCTGTCGTTGGTTGTTCAGGTTTAAGCCATTTCCTGGTTATTGCTTTCTTACTGACTGCCAGCAGAATGTAGAGCAGTTTCTTATTTTTGTTGTCTACACCAGTGTTTTTCAACCAGTGTGCCGTGGCACACTAGTGTGCCATGGGAGATGGTCAGGTGTGCCGTGGGAAATAAATTGCCCTCATTAACTGATCTAACAACATGTTACATCTCCAAGATATCAGCTCTGTGTTCATCCAAACAGGTCCTGATAAAACACTGAGAAATTAGGAATATGAAAGATTGTAAAATACTTTTCTTTGTGTTTATTTGATTGTATTAAAGACATTTTGATAAGAATGACGGTACCGCGATTTAGCTGCAACTAAAGCTGTTTGCGGCAAAGTCCCGCCCCTTCAACTGTCTCCGCCAATCATTCTTGGAATCTTAATCACATGTCATCAGTCTAACCAATCAGAAGGGGTTAAAGTCTTCACTACCTTGTTCTGAATTCTGCTGATAAAGTCGCTCAGTTCTAACAAAAATAAAAGCTAAAGCTCGTCTTTAGCGGTGTAGCTTTCCACAGAGTCCGGTGTCAGACCGTGGAACAAGAGAACAACACAATGAAGCTCAGAGACGCAAGCTTTTCTGCCCTTTTTCGGCAGTTTTCACACTACATCTCCCATGATGCATTGTCTTAAAGGGACAGAGCACAATGAGTCGTCCTTGTGAAACGTCTTGAAACCACAACAAACAAACAGTTTCTAAATTTTTCCAATTTAACTTTTATTTCATCTCTTAGAAAAAAACAGCCGCAACCTCCTGCTTTTTCTGCCACAATTATCACAAAAATCCACGTGAGATTGCGAGGCGGTGGGGGGCTGTCGATCAATACAGACCATGAATTTCAGCTTTTTTTTTTTGGATGCTGGTGTTCCGCGGGATTTTTGTCAAGGTTAAAGTGTGCCGTGGCTCAAAAAACGTTGACAAACACTGGTCTAGACCATCAATTTTACTCAAAAACAGACTTTCAAAGGACAAGGGGAAAACAATAGATTTTTAACAATACATTTTGCAGATGTTCATGTATGTCAGACCAATACTTCTTGATAATCACACAGTCCCAAAATATATGGAAGTGATTGGCTCCATTATTACCACACCTCCAACATTTACTACTTCCTAGGTATTTTTTCTGAGAGGGTGAAGTAAAAAACCTCATTATGCTTTTCCAACAGAATTCACACCAAATGTTTGATCCTGTTGTTACCCATTGTTTCCAACATACTTGTTCCCAATCCTCCTCTGTAATAGTGAGCCCTCCTTCTCGCTCCCATCTTTCCTTTACATAGTAGAATGGCATTTCTAAAGCGCGGCTGGCTCCGTGGAAAGCGCATGACACGGAAAACACTGCTGCATTAGTCGGCTCGAAATCATCGGCACATGCTGTGGGACAAATAGCGACCTTCTGACACACAGAATTTCAGCTCTGTGTATTTAAACAAATGTGCATTGAGGTATGTTTTAGAGAATGTTTGATTGGCCATTCTGCATGTCAATCAAGTTCTTACTTCTCGGGGAGGATTTTGATTCACTGATTTTTAAGGAATATATTTTTAGTTCTTGGGTTAACTATCTTTGATGGCCTGCGATCTACCCTCATGTCCTTGAAGCTCGACCAGTCGATCGTGATCGACGTAATGAGCACCCCTGAGCTATCAGAAGAGCTTGTAAACAAAGGAATGTTGGGAAAATTAGCAAAGCTAATTTCAGTGAAAACAGTCCTATCCACAACTTAGATGAGCATCTCATATGAGTTGCTGCTGTACTGCAAAAAATGTGTCTTAAATACGATACAGGCTAAAAACTGTATGATTAATTAAAAACCAATCTGGAACAATTTTACAATTGAAAAACTTTCCCCCCCGCTTTTTTTATATAATTCTTCATTCTTTACATGAAAAAGGCTTTTCTCCTGTATGAGTTCTCATGTGTGCTTTGAGATGAGACACACGGCTAAAACTTCTATCAGATTATTTACAAGAAAACGGATTCTCATGAGTTTTCATGTGTGTTTTGAGACGAGATAAATAAATAAAACTTTTATAACATTCTTTACACAAAAGACTCTTTTGTCCTAGGTGGGTTCTCATGTGCATTTTGGACTTAGACCAGTAACCTAAACTTTCTGAACAGACAAAGTCTGTCATCAGACTAATTTTTCGTGGAGACAAATAGATTATCAACAATTCTTGAGCTTTCACCAGACTTTACGGAAGAAAGTCTCTTTTGTTTTGGAGATTGTTTGCGTCTCTTAACCAAAATAGCTTTCTTGAAGCTTATCCGAACATTAGAGTCACACTGACCTTCTGACAGGTGAGGGCTGTCCATACTTTGGACATGTCTTCTGTCTCTTCTCTTCCTCGGATCTCTGTTCTGTGGTTCTGTCTCTTCATCTGTAGTTGATGTTGATTCTTCATGTTGGTTTCCTTCTTCATCCTGACTATCAGTTACATTAAAGCTCTGCTGATTGTTTAGATCTGCTTCACTGTTCTCATCTTCCTCATAAGTAGGAATCTCCATCAAGGTATCAGTCTCCTGCTTCAGATCAAGCTGATCTTCATCCTGACTGATAAAGAGTTCCCCTTGTTCCTCTTTAATTTGTGGAGGTTCTGGTTCCTCTTGTTCTTTAATCTGTGGTGGTTTTGGTTCCTCCAGTTCTTCTTTAATCTGTGGTGCTTCTGGTTCCTCTCCAGTCACATAGTGCTGGGGGCGAACTGCAGGGACACAAACACAGAAAGGATCCCTTAATACTTTAGAAGGACTTTACATAGGTGTGAACTCAATCACCTTCACAACAATGCCACCAAAACCAAGGAGATGGTGGTGAACTTCTGGAAAAAGGCACAATCTCCACCAGTGGTCATCAAGGGTTGTGGACATCAAGAGGGTGGATGTGTACACATACCTGGGTGCTCACATCAATAACAAACTGGACTGGTCAGACAACACAAGGGTCCTGCACAAAAAGGGTCATAGTCGGCTCCACCTTCTGAGGAGACTGAGGTCCTTTGGTGTGTGTAGGCCACAAATCAGGACTTTTATTAAACGTTGGTTGTTTCAGTGACCTTCTATGCAGTGGTCTGCTGGAGTGGTGGAATTACAGACTGGGACTAAAAGAAACTGGACAAGCTGCTCAAGAGAGGTAACTCGGTCCTGGGCTGTCCCCTAGACTCTGTAGGTGAAAGGAGGATGCTAACTTATGTAGCATGCATGACTACATTTACATAGAATTTACTATTTGATTTTATTTCATTTCGGCTAGGACGGTTCGATTCATGGAGGAACGTGAATGATTAAAAACCGAAGACAAGACAATGTACAGTGAATACAAAAAACAGTGAATAGAGTAAATACAAATATGGCGAATACAGTGAATACCAAACCACAATAAATAAAACAAGGTTTAGTCCAGAGGATGTTTTCTGTTTTTTGTCTTTATAGTTCTTAAGGCGTTAGGATAGGCCATATGAAAGAGTTTTATAGTTCGGGGGGAAAAAAGAAAGAAGCACTCCAGCTGGTTTGTTGGATGAGAAGGGGGTTCGAAAGATCCTACCGCACTGGCAGTTAAGACGGCAGAATCCAAGTCAGGATCGGGGCTCCTTTTTAGCTCACCATCTGTAGAGGGTTTATCCTCCTTTCTTCCAGGAGTGATAAACTCCCCGGTCAACGATTTTGTCCAGTGCTCTGGTTGAGCATCCAATACATTGGTCTGTTATGATGACTAGTTTGCGACCTGGCCTGTCAAAACAGTGTCAATAAACAAATCATATTTTCCTTTGACCAAAAGAAAGCATATTCACGTAACCTATTGACATAATTAACAAATGCATATGTAAAGGGAAACAAAAAAAACTAAATCTTAAGTGCATAATCGAAATTGTACAACACCCCATCTTGGGGGTGATTGCTTGTGTCTGATTTTAAACTCACAGTTCGACCAATATTTAGTAACATGCTGAGCATATACTCTGAGTCCAGCTCCTATAGCATAAGTCCTGGTATAAATGACCAGTTTGCTCATGATGCCTTATAAGCCCCTAGGAGTATACACAATGCTGTTGCCCCCCTGAAACCTAAGCTTGCTAGACAAAATCGTGTAGCCCCGTGGTTTAATGCTGAAACATATTCTCTTAAACAAGAAACCCGTAACTTGAAAAAAAAAGAATGCCATTGCTAAGGTTCAGAGCAGTCTCTAAATACCTGGAAACGTAGCCTCTTAAATTATAAAAAAAAAAGCTCTGCGTAGAGCTAGAAGCCATTACTATTCAACCTTAATATCAGAGAATGGAAATAATCCAAGATTTGTTTATAGTACTATTGCTAGATAATCTCGCAGTCAGAGCTCAGTAGAACCACATCTTCCTGTTTCTCTCAGCTCTGATGATTTTCTTACATTTTTCGATAGTAAAATCTCAAATATTAGACATAAGTTAAATCAAGTTATTCCTACTATCAGCCCAGAGCAGGCTGAAGCGGTAGAAGTGGAGGCATCCATAGAAACCTCTGTAACATTAGACTGCTTTACTGCTCTGGATCAATCGGAATTAACATTAGGTATTACTGTATTTCCTGGACTATTTATGCATTTCTGGACGGCCGCAAAGGGCGCTCGAGCAGTCTCAGGGAGGAAGCTGAATACATAATCCTATTTCTGGCAACAAGCCCATTTATTTTGACACCCACTAGCAGCCAAACAGCATGCAGCTGACTTCTGCTCTTAGACACCTAACTCATGGTGCAACAAAAAGAAACACCCATGTGCAGACCTACTTTGGCTGCATCCCACAATCCTTTGGTGCCATTAGACCCAACATGCACATGACTGCCACTACAATATGAAGCAGCTTTCAAGTTAAAAGCAAAATTAAAAGCAGTGTGAAAAAATCCACCATCACCAACGGGTTTTGAAAAGCCGGCCTGCTGTATGACTGAGAGGACAGCGGGAGCTCAGGAGGGAATTTGCCTCAGAGTGACACTGACAACTACAACAAAGGAGAGACTGAGAGTGTGTGGCCAAGAATGTCTGACGCTATTCCAATCCGACGTTGAGGAGGAAGACTTCCATGGTTTCAGTGCACAGGAGGAAGATGAAGAAAGCTCTCAGTGACTTTTACATTCATGTTTTTTAAACCAGCCCTGTTAGCGGTGTATCAGTGCTGTGGAAGAAAAATATATTATGTGTTGAACCTTTCCTTCGATTACTTTTTTTTCTTTTCTTTCCTCTCCGGATCTTCTTTCAGTTGTTCACTTCCCCATTCGAATCCTCAGAGCATCCAGAGTGGATTAATAAAGAATCATTCATCTTCTTCTGGGAGAAACATTCATTTATTTCAGTTCTATTTCACTCTGTACAACAAACATAAACACACACCCCCACCACAACTTTCCTTGCTCTCGCCTTCTCTTGCACTGCACTCGCGTTCTCCCCTCCTTCTGCTGCAGCTCCCTGCTCCTTAGACACGCGCGCCGTTTCAGCACATACAGTGGTGGACAAAATTGTTGGTACCCCTCAGTTAAAGAAAGAAAGTCCTCAATGCTCACTGAAATGACTTGAAATGTTCAAAAGTAACAATAAATTAAAATTGATTGAAAATTAAATAGCCACTATCAGCCATTAATTTTGAGTCCTTGATCAACAGAATTATTAAAAAAAACAAATAATGAAATAGGGCTGGACAAAAATGATGGTACCCATAACTTCATATGTTGTTGCACAACCTTTTGAGGCAATCACTGCAATGAAACGGTTTCTGTATTTGTCAGTGAGCCTCCTGCACCTGCCCATAGGTATTTTGGCCCACTCCTCATGAGCAAACTGCTCCAGTTGGCTCAGGTTTGACGGTGTCTTCTCTAAACGGCATGTTTCAGCTCCTTCCACAGATGTTGTCCTGTTGGAAGACCCATGACCTGCCACTGAGACCAAGCTTTCTGACACTAGCAGCACATTTCTACCCAGAATGCCTTGATAATCTGGAGATTTCATTTGACCTTGCACAACTTCAAGACACCCTGTGGCAGATGCAGCAAAGCATTCCCAAAACAGAACTGAGCCTCACAGGAGGGACAGTGTTCTTTTGGTTGGATGCTTCATTTTTGAGTCTATGAACATGGAGCTAATAGGCCTTACCAAAAAGCTCCAGTTTTGTCTCATCTGTTCAAAGGACATTTTCCCAGAAGCTTTGTGGCTTGTCAACATGCATTTTTGCAAATTCCAGTCTCTCTTTTTATGATTTCCTTTCAACAGTGGTGTCCTCCGTGGTTGTCTCCAATGAAGTCCACTCTGGCTCAAACAACCACGAATGGTGTGATCTGACACTGATGTACCTTGATCTAGGAGTTCACCCTTAATGTCTTTGGAGGTTGTTCTGGGCTCTTTGGATACAGTTTGAACCATCCGTCTCCTCAATTTGTCATCAATGTTCCTCTTCCATCATCCAGGGAGGTTGGGCTACTGTCCTGTGGTCTGAAACTTCTGAATAATATGTGCCACTGTCGTCACAGGGAACTTCAAGCTGCTTGGAGATGGTTTTATAGCCTTTCCCTTTACCATGTTTGTCTATAATTTTGTTTCTAATGTCCTGGGACAATTCTCTCCTTGGCTTTCTGCTGTCCATGTTCAGTGTGGTACACACCTTTTCACCAAACAGCAATATGACTATTTGTCTCCTTTTAAATAGACAGACTGACTGATTATGGGTTTGAAAACAGCGGAGATGTCAATCAAAGGACAAAGCTGAGTTCATCATGACCCCTGGGCAATTAGTTCTCAGTCTTTTATGGAGGCACCATCATTTTTGTCCAGCCCTGTTTAGTAGTTGTTGTTTTTTAATAATTCTGTTAATCATCAACTCAAAAGTAATGGCTGATTTTGATTATTTAATTTTCAATCAATTTTAATTTATTGTACTTTTGAACATTTCAAGTCATTTCAGTGAGCATTGTGGACTTTATTTCTTTAATTGAGGGGTACCAACAATTTTTTCCACCACTGTATGGGCCCTGTGACAGACTGGCGACCGGTCCAGGGTGCCCCTGCCTTTGCCCTCAAGTTGCCAGGATAGGCTCCGGCAGCCCCGTGACCTTGAAAGGGACAAAATGAAGATGATGAAGAATAAATGAATGACTAAAGTGATCATATAAAAAAGTTTATCTTGCTAAACAGCCATACGTGGTCTTATCATCCTCTCACGGTGGAAAAGTATTAGCTTGAGCTCTTCATCCACTAAAGCATCTTCAAATGGACACGCCATGCTCCATTACCTCTCTCAAAACAAACTAACCTTCAACTAAACCTGCTCCAGACCAGGTTATGTTCAGGGCATGAGTTGTTGTGGCAACTTGACATACCCTGAAACATACCTCCTTTTTGTAACTGAAAGCTGAGGTTATCCGCTTCCTTAGCCTCAAACTTACTTTTTTGCCCCTATGCAGCCCAATTCCGATCTTTTCATGACAGTCTGAATGACACAGATCCGATCTTTTCAAATGCGACCCAGGCCCCTTGGGTTTGCCGGCCTGATTCCGATATGTATCCGATCTTTTCAATTGCGACAGCCGTCTGACCGGCCAGCCGACTTGATTCCGAACCGTACGTCATCGAAACGCAACAAACGTCATAATTTTGCGTTGAAGTAGGCGGGAACGAGAACGTAAACATCAACCATGGTGGATGATGCTGCTGAGACCAGTCAGTGGAAGGGAAGCAGGTCACCGATTGGATTCATATTTGGGGTGATCGTTCTATTCAGGCCAAACTCCAGGGCTCTCATCGCAACTGGGCGGTTTTTGAAAAAAATTCCAGCTAAATGGCCGAGCGTGGTGTTGAAACTTCCCCGCGATTACTTTTTTTTCCTTTCTCCCCCTTCCGACCGTGCTCAGAAGCGCGGGGGGCCCGAGGCGATCCTCATCCTCCTCCCTGTTCTGATCCTTAGATTCTCCAGATTCTCTAGAACAGCTTAATAAAGAGTCCATTCTGGGGGAAACCTTTTTTATTATTGTTCTCCTTCCTCCGTAACACACATCATGAATGTGCGCCCACACTGCCCCCCCCATTCTCCATCGCGGCACACGCTGTTCTGTCTCTTACACACACACACACACACGGGCGCGCGGCTCCAACACACACACATTCCCATTCCACTACAGTGGGTCCAGACAATCCCGACTCCATTGCCTTCTTAAAATGAGAAGATTGTAATTGTGCTGCTCCTTCGTGAAAAAAAATTTAACAGTACAAAAAGAGCTCAGCTGTTGACAACACTATTGTTGACATCCATTTTTAACGTTGGCTCTGCAAACAACGAGTGACGTCGTTCACCGTTGAGTATTCTTCTGCGCATGCGGGTCTCGTTTGGGTCGTGTCACGGTCACACTGGAGACCACAAAAGTTCGGATTTACTTGGAAATGTGAACGGTCTTGCAAAAAAAATCGGATTTTTTCAAAAAATCTGAATTGAGCATTAAGCCCTGCAGTGTGAACGTAGCCAAAGATGAAAGGGAAGGGTGAGTGTGTGTTTGGAAGGGTGAGTGGGAGAATGTCTGGTGTAGAGAGCGGGAAAGCAAGAGAAGATGTGGCTTTGCTGGTGAGCTGTGAGGTGAGATGATGTGTGGTTGAATGGAAGGAGGTTTCACCAAGACTGATGTGGGTGAAAGTGAAATTTCTGAAGGAGTTGTGGGCGTTCGTGAGTGCATATGGTCCTGGCAGTGAGAGGAATGAAGAGGAGAGAGTGACCTTCTGGAACAACTTGGATGAGTGCTTGCAAGGATTTGGAGCAAATGTGAATGTTGTGCTGATGGGAGATCTGAATGCTAGAGTGGGTGATGGAAAAATTGAGGGTGTTGTTGGCGGGCATGGTGTTCCTGGAAAGAATGATAATGGTGAGAGACTGATAGGAATGTGCACTGAAAGAGAGATGGTGATTGGGAATACTTGGTTCAGAAAGAAAGAGATCCATAAGTATACGTGGGTGAGGCAGAGTGGTGGAAGAGTGATTGATAAAGCACTGACGGATTATGTGGTGGTTTCAAAGGTTGCATGTAGTAGATTACTGGATATAAGTGTGAGGAGGGGAGACAGTGGACGTATGTCTGATCACTATTTGGTGGAAGGAAGGTTGCGTGTGGGTATGCCATGGGTGAGATCGAGAAAGAGTGGGGATGCAAGAGAAGTTGTGAGAGTGAGTGTTTTAAAGAACAGAGAGAACATGTGTGAGTATCAGAAGGAATTAGGTGGCAAGTGGAATATGGTGAATGAGCAAATGGTTGTTGGAGTGGAGGAAGAATGGCAAGAGTTCCAGAGTGCAGTGGTTGGATGTGCAGAGGAAGTGTGTGGTGTGAGAGGTATTGGGGGTGGTGTTAGAAAGGGAAGTGAATGGTGGTGCGAGGATGTCAGGTTGGCTGTAGCTGAGAAGAGATGTGCGTACGAAGTATGGCTGCAGAGAAAGGACAGAGAGTCATATGAGTGTTATAAGGAGACCAGATGCTAAGAGACCAGTGCGTGAGGCAAGAGCGGCTGCAGATGAAAGGTGGGGCAGACAGTTGACTGATAATTTTCAAGAGAACAAGAAAATGTTTTTGAAGAAGGTGTAAAGGGTGCAAAAGGGAGAGTCGGGGAGGGGAGAAAGTGAAAACAGAGGATGGAAGGATGCTGAATGAGGGAAATGCAGTAAGAAAAAGATGGGTGGAGTATTTTGAGAGGCTGCTGAATGAGAGGAAGATCGGGATGCTGTGATTGGGACGGATGGAAGGGAAAGTAGACTGAATGTGTTGGGAGAGTTGAATGAAGCGTTGATCACGGGAGAGGAAGTTGAGCAAGCGTGGGAAAGTTGAAAGTAGGAAAGGCTGCAGGTGTGGATGGGTGTGCTGTGGAATGCCTTAAGTGTGGTGGGGCGAGCGGTGATCGAGTGGTTAGTGGTTATGAGATTGTTGAATGTGTGTTTCACAAATGGGCAGGTGCCGCTTGATTGGATGAGTGCATGTGTGGTTCCCTGTACAAGGGTAAGGGTGATAAGTATGAATGTGGTAGTTTTAGGGGTATCAGTCTGCTGAGTGTTGTTGTTGCTGATTAATAGGATAGTGGAGGGGACTGAGTGATGATTGGTGGAGAGCAGGTGGTTTCAGGAGAGGTAGAGGGTGTGTGGATCAGGTGTTGTTGTGAGACAGGTGTGTGAAAAGTTTTGGCTAAGGGAGAGGGAGGTGTTTGGGCATTCATGGATTTAGAGAAGGCGTATGATAGGATTGATAGAGAAGCATTGTGGGTTGTGTGAGTATGTATGGTATTGATGGGTAAATTGTTGGAAGGTGTGAAGAGTTTCTATAGAAACAGTAGAGCGTGTGTGAGAGTGGGAAATAGCAGTGAGTGAGTGGTTTCTGTGAGGGTTGGTCTGCGTCAGGGATGCGTGATGTCTCCGTGGTTGTTTAACGTTGTACATGGATGGTTGTGGTGGTGTGGTTAAAGAGGTGAATGAAAGGG